>LPNX011146671.1:71759-87582 GCA_001517045.1 Pseudotsuga menziesii
AAAAATTCGTATTTTTTTGACATTTTCAGGAGGCGTACGCGGGTTGCAGAGACAACAGTCGTGTACACAAGGAGCTATACATGGGTTGCAATGTAGAAAGTCATGTATTTAAGGTGTACATGACTATTATATATATAAACTCATGTACGTACGCAGGTTTCCTTAAGGAAAGTTGCGTACACATCAAAAACTCATTTTAGGGTATTTCTGTGCATTTTCAGACTTTGTTGTCTTCTAGAAAGTCTTAGCTAATTGAAATATATTTCTAACGGTTCAAAGATAAGGTCAAATAGAGTTACACAACTCAATATATGGGTCCTCCAAGTTAGGTGTGTTTTTAGTGACTTTCTTGAAGTGTCGTCATGGAAGTGTCGACATGCGACAAAAACATAAGAAAGTTGTCACATATAGAGATGTGTCATTTTGAGCTATAACAGATGCCCCCTAATGTATGAGGTTAGAGGAGAAGACAATAGCTGAAATAAATTATAAAGGAAGCAACTGAGTATGGAGAGATCAGAGAATCCAAGGTCAAAAGGCTCGAATAAAGGTACCTAAAAGAGAGATAAATGTTAGAAAAAACTGATCTCTGGGACATACAAGTCCATATACAAATCATCGCCATAAAGATACAGGTAGATCCAACATATGTATAATTGATGAAACTATCATGGTCACTCAATATGCAAAAAGGTTCCATATCAAATCTAAAGGAGTCATGGCCACAAATGAACAAGGTGGATCCATACTCGACAATCAATCATAGCCACAAAATAACAAGGTGGATCTATGTCTTAGCAAAATGTCATAAAAAATGTAACATGGTATTGTGCATCTTGGGCAATAGTAAAATGATGATGCTACTGTCAGCCCAAGGTCTTCAATCCAAACTACCCAAAAGATACAAATCCTAACCATGTGAGTAAAGGAGTTGAGGTCGAACATGGACGAAACCGTTTGATTATCGGTCAATAATGAGAACCGTTAACAAACGCGAGGGAAACCCCAAGGTACCTAGTACATTCTAACAAGTGTGAATATAAGGAATTGAAGTCGAACACTTGAAGAATCCATTGAGTAGGAGACATTAAGGTATTCCCACTACCCAATAGTGAGGGAAATTGCCACTGATGACTACAATCCCCAAGGTACTATCATAAAAATATAAATCTCATCCCTAGAGCAAGATGTGTTGCAGTCGATAGGAAGAGATCCATTGGAAGGAAGGCATTAAGGCATCCTTCATCATCCAACATGAGGTAAGTCAAAGACTAATTAGATCTGGAATTGGTACTGAATTTCACGACAAGGACCGCCGAAGACATGATGTAATGAACTGATACTAGAGAATGGCCGACACAAAAGGTCAAGGAAACTATAGAATGGCCGACAAAGGTTTAATCGTTGTACAATGAGCACGACACAAAAAGTGACTTAGGCAGCATTTGACACGAAATAACCAACGACACAAATCTGCAATCTAGGAGACATTGACAGATTCCCCATATAATTGGAAAAGAGACCAAATGGAGGAGTAAGAAATTCAATATCGGGATAAGGTCAAAATACTAGGACCCAACTGTTGATAGAATCAAAACCGATGCTTCGTTCAAGGAAACAAGACTTGCTACCATGATGTAAAAAACATGTGAATGAAATTCCCTTCCCCTCTTTCTTGTAAAGGTTTAAGGAGTCCAAGAAAGAAAACTCGGGACCATATTCATTTTTGGCTAGCTCGAAGAAAACACAGAAGAATGCTTGATAAAGCGCTGATTCGTGGATTTTACGAGCCCGAACTAGAACATGCTCGACGGTGTTTTCATAGCTTAGAGAGTCTGAAAACTCCAAAGAAGACTCTAGGGGGGTGCTTTTTCATCCAATTTAGTCTCCTGAGGCCGGAAAAGTATAAAACAAACCACAGAAGAACTCTCTTAGCTTCCGAAGAAGTACGGTGCACCTTTTTCGTACTTAGTCAGGAAGGTCCGAAAAAGGTTAAATTACCACCTACCCAACGCTCCTTCAAAATCAGCAAATAGCCTGAGTTTTACGAGTGTGAAGGAAGGCAAGATCACTCGGAAAGATCCATTTGATTACGATAAATGGGGCTTACAACAATAAACTTGATGCTTTGTTCTTTAGGTTTTAACGAGCATGACAAAGACATAAAGTACACTCGAAATCTTTTTCATGTTTTGGTCCAGAGCACAAAAAAGAGAAAACTAAGTTCATATCGGGGGTTCCTTTTCCGTAAGTTTAGTCCCTCAGGTCTGGAAAAGCGATAAACCTATGCCTGAGAATACTCTTCTCAATTCCGAAGAAAAGAGAGTGTTCCTTTCTCATACTATTCCACATGGTCCGAGAAAGCGATAACCTACCACCAATGTTGATGCCTATTCACATATTCTTAACGAGCCTGAATGGACAAGTTTACTCAGTAGTCAAGTCTATTTTTAGGAGTCAGACCTGGGCCTAAACAAACTCAATATATTTCTCGTGAAGTTTTAACGAGTCCGAAAAATTCAACTCGCGACCTCTTTACTGTTTTTAACGAGCTCGAAGGAGAGCAGAAAGAATGCTCTAAATGTGAGGAGACGAGTGTCATAGGCAAGCGAAACTTGTTTCAAGTGCAAGGAACAAACCTATGCATGATGCAAGGAAAGTGAGCAACATAAGGACACTCAGGGAATGTCTCCTTAGGGTAAAAGGTGTCAAGTTGCAAAGGCAAAATGATACAATGCTTAGCAACGAGGAGAACAAAGATGAGGGCTTATACAATGAGCTAAAATCATGGAATCCAACATTAGGCTCAAAAGCGCAAGCAGGATAAATGAAAATGCAGTTATAGCTTGAACAACAAGACAAGGCTAGTAAACAGTTGTGAATCCAAATACAAATCCTGTCTCCAAGAAACAACAACATTAGAATAACATTCAAAAGAAAAGATTCGACGCAGGTCACTTTGGCAAAAACACATGTGACTTTGCTATCTTCTACAAAAGGGAAACTCAAGGCAGAATCAACTGATAAAGATTCTATAGCACCAAGTATCGAGGGTTTATAATTAGTAACATCAACCTCACAAGGAGAGCAAAAATCAACAAGGGAGATAGAGTCTGTAGGAAAAAACTCAGTATCACAGGAGTTGAAAAATTCATAAGAAAAATCAAACTCATCAAGATCACTGACTTGCTGTTAAAAGGAAGAGTCAAAAGACTCAACAAAACCAACATGGGAAGAAAGGTCAGTGTTACTAGGAAAATCAGGGTTAGACTTAGTCACAACTGAACCAACACTCAATTGAAGGTCAGACTATATCAAAGACTCTAGGAAGACTTCATCTGAAAGAAGGAGACCCTCCTAGATAAGACACATGTCTAAACTTTCAAATGGATCGACAGATTGGAGAAAAGGCTCCACAATATATATAGGATGACTCACCAGGTCAACTGCTGGGACCATGTCCCAAGAAGGTAAGCATGAAAATAGAGGCTGGTTCTCAGTAGCAATTGAATGCAAAGGACATGAGGCCACATAGCTCACCTTTGGTGGGGAAGTGTCTATAGAAACATTGGGAATCAATAAAGGAAAGACCTGGTCTCTATTTGGGTTAGGAGACGGATCAATAAAATACAACTGATCGATAGTGACAATTTCTTCATCATGATTAAAGTACATCACATGAAATAATGTTGACACCATAGCTTGCATGGAATAGACATAATCACGTCCAAGGAGCATATTGAAGTCCAAGGGATCTTCTATCACCATGAAGTCAACTAAGACGATCTTCCCACGCAAAGTAACAAGTGTTTGAGCAAGAATTCCAAAGGCTATACAAGCTCTTCTATCAAATGCTAGTAATTGACTAGCAGTCGACACAAGGCTGGGGGATCCCATGCCTCGCCAAGCAGGAGCAGACAAAATATTAATTGAGGATCCTTCATCAACAATACAATGAGCAATTGTGTATGGTTCAACTTTGACCTTTATCTGGAAAGGTGTATTAGAAGGAAGGCGCGACTCAACTAGGCTATCCCAATCAAAGGAAGCAATCCGAGAGCTTGGTGGGGGTTGATCTGAAGCGAGTTCAGTGCCCCCTTGTTCAGTAAGTTTTGAACTAGTAGTGAAGAAAATGTGACTAGCAGACACTTCACTCTCCAAAGGAAGAGTGGGATTGATCAACAATGGAATCGATTCAACCGCTTCGTTAAAGTCACTCTCTGAAGGGAGAGTGGGTTGACCAAAGTTGACATTGGTTTGATCACATTAGGATCACTCTCCGAATGAAGAGTGGGATCGACCAAATATGATATTGGTTTGACCACTTCATCAACCAAAGGTTGAGTAGGTTGTTGAGAAACTATAGGTTGTTCAGGAGAAGGAAATTCTTGAGTCTTGGACCACACTTTTCGCACCTATGTGATAGCAGGGAACTGGTGAGTAAGATGATCTCCCTCGCATAGCTTACAAGGGAAGTTAAGTTTGCAATTCGAACGACCAGTTTTCTCAACGATGTCAACATGACTAGAAGTGGCTGACTATTTTCTCTCAACATGACCTACAGAGGATGAGAGTTTTCCCCCAGCATGACCACCAGAGGCTGGGTGACTAGGTCCAACCTAACTAAGAGAGTTTGGTTGTTGAAAATATTCAGGATTTTAAAAAATGGGATGACCATGAAACCAAACTCTTTGCACCTCCGCAATGGAAGGGCATTTATAAGTAAGGTGGTCTCCTCACAAAGCTTACAAGGAAACTTGGGCTTGTGTTTTGAATGGGTAGTGTTTTCAATAGTGTCATATTCAAGCCAATTGGAGAAGATACCTTGAGCTTTTTCATAGTGTAGTTGACCCATTGATTCCCCTCCATATCGCTCATTGCTGCCTATTGGATAAAGGTTCATGGTTTCATTGACATGTAGTGCAAAGCCTAATATCTATAAAATTGAGAAGGAATCAAGCACAAACGTGAAACCCAAAACATAAAGATGAATTTCTACACAAATATTCATCTTATGCTTAAATGTGAGAATTCTCAGAAAACATCGGATCTATAAAACTTGCAGGAATACAAAAACAAACTAAAATCCCAATCCCATAGATCCCAAGGACAAACTCAATCTCAAATCTACCACCCATAAAATAAAAAGAGCAAAAGCTAAACCTTATCAAATTTGGAAGTATATTGGAAACAAAACTGAAGCCAAAGAGCCAAATTTGAATGCAAGCACTATCACAAAGTCTTCAAACTTGAGCAATTATTGACATACATTACCTCCACCCCCTCGATCTCAAGATTGATTTTCTTCCCAACTCTAATGGAGAACTCTGCTACAGGTTTGTGAGGACCAAAATCTACATCTTTGGGCATGCTAAGTCCCCCATATTGTATAGGCACATTCTCTGGAGATATAAATATGCAAGTAAAATCAAAGGTTAAATAAGCTTCTAGGAATATTCCATTGAATATATCCTTCATTATGTCCTATATTCAAGTCTTCAATTGAGGTTAAGCACATTTTCACTGCATCAGTGAAGGAATTTTGCTTACTTGTACAAGGTCTTTGTGACTTTTCCTTCACGTGCTATGACGAATTTGCTCTTAGTACGTTGCGTTTAAGAATGGGCTCAACATGGAGTACAATGCACTGGAATACCATGGGACATTAATGAATACCTAGAAAATAGAGAAAACACAAATTAAGAGGTGATTTGTCAATTTGATAAACTGAGTCTAGTATGCTCTCTTTTTTAGTACTTAACAGATGTCAAAAACCCAAGCTTGAAACTGAATATAGAAAAATACTTAATTGCATATGAAATACTTGACAATTAGCAGGAGTGGAGAAATCCTTAAACATTGTACTTGAAATGACCATTCTGAATCCTGACAGAGGTAATGACAGTCAGAAGCGACAACCCAAAAGGAGTATGATGCAGGATCTATAATCTAGAAATGGTGAGATAGGAATTCAAATCCTAGAAAGGTAAAATAGTCCATTAATATACTTCAAGGAGTGATTTCATTCTTTTCAAAGTTTCAGGATAAGATGGAAAGGAAGGGTTTCCTCCATGATTTTCTTGAGAAAAACCTAATTCCCTCACTGTATTTTGTAACAGTTGGGGATATCTTAACCTAAAGGTTTAATTCACTGTGTTGTCACCAACATTGCTGGGCATTTATTTAGTTCCATACTAGCAGGTACCCCACTCAAACCCTCTGTGTGAGGAGCACCAGTGTACACCAAAGGTTTACTACGAAATGGGGATGCTATCCACAAATGTGGGGAAGCATCGCTTAGGTTTTCCCATAAGATTTCCCTTGGGAAAAAATAATGGGGGCTATCTTGACCATGAAAAACAATACTCCTGGTGGCAGATTGTGATAAAACAAATATCTCAGTGTATATGTTCCTCCATCTTTGAACCATGAAAATATGGATGAAAAGGACAATAACGCTGAACTTAAAAGGTTGGAAAAGTGGTTTACTGAGATAAAAAAGGCTATGATTTAGTGGGATCATAAAACAAAACAGGAAATGCATATAGAACAAGGAAAACTTGAGAGAAGTGTTCTTCACTTACTAAAACACCACACAAATACATGTTAGCTCCTCATAGCTGCTAACATTGCATAGACTCTCTTAATCATTACGATAAGTAAAACTAATAATTTGACGAAAATATGCATTTTGATCCATATTTTAGAAGAGTTTTAGCATTCAGAACATGCAATAAACAAGAAAAAATAATTAATTCCTTTAAAATTTTGCAATGTAGTTTATAACTTTCTACTAACAGTTTTTAAAGGTTTTTTGGATGTTTCTTTTGGGCTTATAAGTAGATGGGTAAAAATTAGGTTGACCTTACTATATCTTGATTGTATGGAGGATTAGCCGAATTTCATATAGATCTCAAATTTTAATTTAGCCAAGGCCAATATGGTCGAATCTTGCCACTAAGTTTTTCTTAATAAATATATTTTCAAGTAAAATCAAAGAAGATAGGAACTAACTGAAAACTAGTAGCTTCTCCTAGTTCAACTCACAAAGAGACATGTCAAGGATGAACTTAGTATTCACTCCACCATTGGGATCTGCAGTAGAACCATCACTGCTACTACAAGAATATAACCAGCCTGAATAATTATCTCCTTTTCCTACACCTATCTTCTGCAGTGAAGGGTGTATGCACTTTGTAGAAAACGTTGTGTTTCTACCAAGTTTAGACCCTGGGCTACATTTTATACTCTCAAGTAATTCCTTTTGAGACTCATTGAGTCTTAGGATGACATCAAACTCTGTAACGCTAAGAAAATATTTGAGAATATCACCTTTCTAATAGTGTACAAATGATGAAATCACTTCTTGAAGATCACATATAGAAAAGGATTTCATTTCTTTACTTCCATTTTGCCGAAAATTCTCCAGTTCACTGCAAAATATCATTTCATCCGGACCAATGAAATGTTTCTTGTTTGTCACTTTATTTTTCAATTTTTTTTCAAGAAAAAAATTGTAGTGCTATATTCCATGTATAATAAAAGTTACATTCAGAAAATGCTGAAGCATTGCTAGCAAGAGTATTTAAATAACTCAACATATGTCTATCATATATCAGCTAGATCGATACATTCAAAAATATATAGGAGACTGGAGCTGAATTAGACAAAAGGGAACAACAAAATATTTCCATCCATATGTCCTCCAAAACCCAAAATACCCCCAAAAGATAAACCATTCAGCTGATTACAATCATTTCTATCGGAAGTTATGAAAGGAAGGTCGAATTCCTTTCCACTCTATGATCTTCCAGTGGATAAAGACCATGCTGGGCATGTCCAGTGGATTTTGACAACTGATCAACTCTTAATTTGTGCTCAATATAAACATGAAGGAAAGAGATTTCCTGAAAAAGTCTAGCAACTTCCAGGATTTAATCCAGTGATGGATGCAGAAGCAAACTTTTGAAATCTGAAAACTTTCCTTACCCATTCTATCACCAGCTTTGAGTCCCCAAAAACTTGGAGCTTGACCATTCTGATCAATAGCCAATTTCAAAAGACGTTTTAGGGCATGCAACTCTTCCCACTTATTACTACTAGTAACAAATGTTCTTTGAAAGAGTAACTCAGAAAGGAGAAAGGAAAATGATATCCCCTGCATCACTAGGCCCTGGGACTAGCCACATTGAAACCCCCCCAAGGAATAGATTGGTCTATCTCCATATTTCATATTTGGTTGGGTGGCTTCTCTCTTAAAGTTTGCAGGATTCCCTCATAGGAAACCACCCTGGGGTAGTAGGTCAAATTCATGAAAAAAGTGTGGTTTCTTATGATCTATATCGTCCAAGAATCTATGATTGACAGTGCTCTATGGTTTTCCAATAGTGAATATTCCATCCACTTCTTATATCTCTCAAGTCTCAACTAGGGTGGAACCATTCCAAGGACATGAAATACTGGCCAAAAAGGAGGCATATTTCCATACTTCTTTAGCTAATAAATAGTGTGAGCCAATGTGTTGGAGGGATTCCTCACTTGATTTACATAGAATGAAATACCCTGAACCTGAACAAACTCATCTTTGCAAAATATCCCAAGTATAACTTTAGAAGCTTTATTACTCAGAGCCAACCAGAAAAAGAGCTTGGCCTAGAGGAGCTTCAATTTTACAAACTGGTTCTCACCACTAACAATCACTTAAGGCTCTACTAAGAACATGGCCTTGTAAACTGTACTTGTTGTATACACCCCTTTTGGGTTATGATACCATACAATTTCATCAACTGTTAAGGCTAGATTCAAGCTCTAACAGAAATATAAACAGAATTCATATGCACAAAATTATGTTGCACACGGATGCACCACCCCATAAAAAACCCATATATGTCGTTCCTATCATTTCAATGACTTGGATGAACCTAGGAAACATTCTCTTTGTGCCAGGGACTTCATTGAGGATGTAGGGGCATGTTGGCCACACCCAAGACATTCCAGGTAGAGTTCAGGGGAGACTTCAGAGGCTTTCTGGGTATTTATGTTTCATTTTGAAAAAGGGCACTGATGGTTCGACAATATGATATATCCAAGCTTAATAATCTATTTGAATTTTTTATTTTGATTTCGTAATTTAAATTTCTAATTTCATAAGCATAATACTATAAACTGTAATTTGAATTTCCCTCCTTGGGCACGATTGTAAATATGGCCTCTTATACATATAAGATTGTAAATATGGCCTCTTGTACATATAAGAAGTATCTCTTACAAAAAAAATGATAAACTGTAGGAAACTGTTTGAGGGAACGATGTGGAACTTCCAAATTGGTCAATTGCATCATGTAAGAGTATGGCATATTGCTTTAAGAGATAGATGTTTGAAACATTTGATTCCCTCCCTTCGGTTTCACTAGTTGGGTATGGATAATAAACCTAAACCCTTATATATTTTCGGTACTGCATTACTCACGACTTAAATAATGATATTTTGAGGGTAGTTTATGAATTTCACTTGGTAGAAAAGCCACAGATCACACCCAGATTTGAAACATGAGGTTGTTTGAGGGCCAAGTGCCCAGAATTACATCTATTGTTGATTTATGGTGTGAATTGTGCCCAAAATCTCCCAAAAACCACTCAGATTTTGACATATTGCTTCCTTTGTTACTTCGCATACTCAATATTAACCCAACATACGTCAAACACCAATATTCTTCATGAAGAACATTCGAACAATAATATTCTCCAAGGGTTCATAGTGTTGTTTAGATGGTTTATATACTCCGATATGAGGAAATAAGTTGTAAGAAGGGTTCAAATAGATCTAAATACTTACTACTGTTGACAAATCTACCATGGATAATAAACCTAAACTCTTATTTATTGTTGGGATTGCATTACTCATGACTCAAATAGTGATATTTTGAGGCTAGTTTATAACTTCTGTTTGGAAGAAAAGCATTAGATCACGCCCATATTTAAAATAGGAAGTTATTTCAGGGCTAAGTGCCCATAAATAAATCTATTGTTAATTTATGGTGGGAATTATGCCGAGAACCTCCCAAAAACCAACCAGACTTTGACATGTTGCTTCCTTTGTTGCTTTGCATACTCAAAATTAACCCAACATACTTCAAACACCAATATTATCCATGAACAACATTGAAACATCAATATTCACCTATATATCCCCCATTGGAACATACATTATCATTTCATATAATTTCAGTATGTTATAAAAAGAACAACATCATACAAGAGAAACACCTAAAAACACTACATAACCTTGAGAAGCAATATTTTGACATTCATGAAGCATACATCAGATTAAAATGAAAAAAATTAGATTCATTACTCAATAAACAAGGAGATAAAATCTCAAAATATGCCTCATTTGCAATCATTTACCACAAAATTTTCCAAAACATTACAAAAAATACCAAAATAAAATATTTCTCCCATTTCACAATGCCCACTAAAGGTTGCATTATGACAGAGCCATTAGTTAATCCAACACAACTTATATTCTATAATATCATGTAAAACGTAGATGGATATGCATAGTTAGCTATGTTCCAACAATTCCCATAGCAATACATATGTCAACTAACTTCAAAGTTGGAGCATCATTTACACCATCACCCATTATTGCAACTACTTCCCCATCGTCATTTAACATTTAGACTATTTCCTGCTTATTCCTAGGTTCATATCGGGAACACACAACTACCAGGTCCTCTTAAAATTTCTTGACATTTGGCCTCATTAAGAGCCATAAACTCTCTTCCTATGATTCTTTTGTTATGAGTATCTTATTTTGGCACACAAACCCCAATATCATTGACAAATGGCTTATGTTGTATTCTTTTCATCCGTTGTAATAACCGACATAGGAATTCCAGCTTCTCTGAAATAATTAATTACTTTATGAACCTATTGACATGGAGGGTCTTGACAAGATCCCAAGGAAGACTTCAATATAATTTTCAATACAAGATCCAACATACAAAATATAATCAAAAGGCTATAAAGTCTTAAAAAAAGAACAATAGTAAACTATTACCCTTAATTCTACAAATCCAACAAAGATCAAATAACTTTAAATTAGTGAGTAATTAACATGATCAAGTGGAGGGATTGCCAGGATCTTCTCTATATGAAAAACCTAAAAAAATAGTGTTCATTAATTCATCACTTCATATTTTTATAATACACACCATCAACTAAAATCCACATCAAATTGAACAACAACTCCATCTCATAGTTGAATCTGAGAGAAGAAATTGCCAGGATCTTCTTTATATGCAAAACCTAAAAAACATAGTGTTCATTAATTCATCACTTCATTTTTTTATAATACACACCATCAACTAAAATCCACATCAAATTGAACAAGAACTTCATCTCATAGTTGAATATGAGAGATTCTTTCTAGTAAACTCTCAACCACACCCTACAAAAGCATAGAAGTATTCTAAAGTCAGAGTCAACCCTGGACCATTGGCTTAGCACAACTTGTCTTAAAATGAGGAGAAAAGAAAATGGCCACCCAAAAAGTTAGAAACAAGATTGGTTACCTATAAAATATTTGGATGTAGAAAATACTAAAAAAATATTATATATATATAAACTAAGGAATCATTGGGTACAAGAGGAAGAGGACTGGTTCCCTATAAAATATTTGGATCCAAAAAATACAAGAGGAAGGGTGGGTATGCCAAGTATGGATTCTAATTAATATATGGACACAAAATTTAATATGCCAGTATAATAGGACACCTGGTATTACACATTAAATCATTTCCTTCAAATCCTCGAGGGATCTCTCCACATTACTCTCTTGCTAGACGCTGAAGCTAGCATTGACTATCAAAATCAGGAAAATAACTAGCAACTTGACAAAATAAGTGGTATCCATTTCACCTCCTTTATTGACATTAATCCAACCAAGAAAAAATGAAACAACAACGACCATGAGTAAAATTCTTACTAAGGATGTCATTAAATTGATCCATGATGAGCTTCCAAACATAGGGCTCGGGATGATTTTAGAGTTCATTCTTCTTCATCTATGGCCCAAGCGGGTTAAATTTTTTGATCGAAGTTCATTAGGGTAGGGATTTGTCGGGTTTTATCCTTTTCTGTATATTCTCATGGCAATTTATAGCCTATTAGACATAGTTCTCCATGGTTAAACCTGCAACATATTCGATCTTTAAGCCTCCACAAAATATTTCACCATCACGCCAAAAGAATCCTTGATCTTTAACCTTGTTTAATTTTTAGAGTCGCTCAAATAATCTTTCTTCACAAAGAATTAAACACCAAAAATGCACTTCAATTGAATAAAATTTCAAAGAATCGTTTCGGATTCAAGCCGTTAAGCCATTCAATTCTTGAAAAATCTTGAGCAATGTTGGATCCAAAAGACCACTGCAGTGATAGGAGAGGAAGATTATGAAAAAGGGATCGACCCCGACTTGTTAACCTTGGAAATAACCAATGCTTCCAAACCCTGAGTTAGTTTGGAACATGTAAAGAAAAATCGCATGGTAATAGAAAACAACTTTATTTTTATTTCTTTTCTTTTGTTGAATCTCTTCTTAAATAAGAGAAGTGAAGAATCATATGATAATTTAAAAAAATGCTTAATTTTTATTTATTTTATTTTCTTTGGTTAATTCTATTCTTAAATAGGTGAATTCCAAGATTTATTTTTATTAATAGTTTAAGGTTCAATCACGTCAAGGAGAAATCCATATAAAAATAGAAAAAATTGACACCATAATAGTCCCGTATCACCTATGCATTTGACACCATAAGGTGAATTCCAAGATTTATTTTTATTAATAGTTGAAGGTTCAATCACGTCAAGGAGAAATCTATATAAAAATAGAAAAAATTGACACCATCATAGTCCCGTATCACCTATGCATTTGACACCATGAGGTCAATAGGGTAGTGGGTTTGTTGTGTGTGATTAGAAGAACCAACTCTTAGTCCTTCATTGGTTTGATGGTACTAAACCTTGAATTGGTGTTCTCCTTCATGGTGGATCTAGGCTCAAATGGAAATGCCATCCCGATCAAGGCATGTATCTTTAAATACTCGTGTTCAAACCTTGGGAGGACTCTTAACTAAACCTGTGTGGGCCCAATCAATATGGGATCAACAGAGAAGTGGGTGCATTGTGTGTGATTGGACACATTGGATCTTCATTCGAATATGGGGTGTGATAGTATTAAATGTTGAATTGGAATTCCCCTAAGAATTTCAAGATTAATGTGGAAGTTCATATATGAATAACCCACTGAATCTGTGAGGGCCTTATGTGTGGTAAAACGTGTAATCTAAAAATTATACAATTTGGGTTGGAATAGGTAGAATTGTTTGGCATGGTTTTGAAAAAAAATGATCATAATTTTTAAAAATCCAGCTTACAATTATCATTTTTTGGAATTTTTGGTTCTCCGAGAGTTTATGAGGGTGTTAAATCCATTAAAGGAAATATCAACAAATTAATCGGGAGGTACAAAATAGGCATATTTCAACTAATGAGATGCAAAAGACTCTTACTTAATGAAACTTCAACTGAGTGTTGAAAGGGTCAAATGATGACTATTTTGGCCAAATGAAATATGATCATAATAAGTTCGATAAGTTGAACACAATGGTATAAAATTCAAGACATGATGGCGCTTTTAACAAGAAATGACCAATATCCTATACATGACACTAACTCGACTATCATGATGATGTAAAAGACACAGCTTGGCAAAATTGTCAAAGGGGTTATACAAAAGTGTAAATGGAGAAATGAGATACATATGTGATAAGCATATCTCCCTAAACATGATTGTGCAGGAGGAATGATTTTACAAAAAAATTCACTAGGTTCTCCTCCGATGTCATTTTTCAACACTTTAGAAACATGTTGATATAGCCGAGATCCAACCTATATTATTTAAGGGGTCTCAAGGGTCTCTATCTTGATAAGAATAAGAAAGGATATAATTAACATATAGCTGGGTTGCATTAATTCAATTTTATTAATACAGGGACGTGTAAATATATATTATATATATGTTAGAATTTTGTAAAATGTACAAATTCATTGTCAAATTTGTAAATTTTTTCATTTCCAGAGTGACAACTAAAAATGACCAAATAAATGACCAATTGTTATGTAGTCATTTTTAGTCTTGATATCCTGTGACCAAATTTGGTCATTTATGTTGGTCGTTTTTAGTTGGTTTTTATCCCGTGACCAAAAGTGGTCATTTATCTTGGTCTTTTTTAGTTATCTCACTTAAATTTATCAATTTTGGTCATTTATCCCTTAAAAAAACTATGGTGACCAAAATTTTTGGTCTCCTGGTCACTAATCTCTCATTTTCCACTAGTGCTTGAACAATAGGAGGGTTACCCACAATGACTTGACATGACTTGTTTACATTGTTGAATCTCCCGATAGGAACATCGGGGCATGACATGGCTCAAATACATTATAGACACTTCCCGTAATAAACATCGGGGTACAAGACATAAGATATACAAGTGAATACATTCCAAAGTTACAAATACATCAACAATTTATATTGTGCCTATAGAGCTACATTGTTTTTTTCACTATTTATTTCTAGTTCAGAGATCGCCTGTGTAACCTGTGTGGCCCCTTTGGGAATCTTGTCATGATTGTAGATTATAAATTTTCATAAATTTAATCATGTTTAGTACATACCCTAATCTATTTCCACATAAATAACGAAAGTCATTTCCTCTAGAAGTTGTGAAAGAAGCATTTCGAATACTTGCAGAAGAGGATGCTATACAAGAAAAACAACGACAAATGAAGAAACAATTATCTAAACAATCAAGGAAGTCACGATAATTATGTAAAATTGTTAAAAATGATTGCTGGAGTGATGATGAAATAGAGTCTAGCGGTAATGATGCTCAGGTCTAGCTTAACAATATGTAAATACCTTATCAACTCCATTGTCGCTCATCTATACAGTGTGTTAGGGGAAAAGCTCCAAAATTTGATACCGTTTCCCTGCTTAAAGGAGAAGTGGTTTAGAAGAGATCATTCTCTACAAAGTTATTGATGAGTCCCATACACGAAATGTAGAGTTCAAAAACTTGGATCCTTGTGAGAATGATCCAATTCTTTACACTATTGGTACTAGTGGCACATGGACATGTAGTATAGATGATTTTTTTCCCGTTCTAATAGTGTATGTAGATGACAGTGGAAAACATATGTTGCACCATCCTTCATTATCTGAAATAAAATCATATTTATCTTCAAGATCATATGAATATAATTCCACTTCGGTCACCGAGTGAGGGTTTTACATGGGATCTAGGTCAGATGTGACTCCCTTATTGGGAGATGATCATTTTATCAAGATTGGAAGAAAGAAATTCATTCAAATGGATGGGCTTCTAGTGCACAACACAAATACATTTGATTTTACCATAAAGGAAGACATGCATGTCCGTATTTATTATAAAAATTTTCCTGGTATTTCCGAAGAAGAGTCATTGAAAATTCCATATCTTGTGGAAGTGTTGAATTGTTTAGTATGTTTCTACTGGTGGAACATTCTGTTGGGTAAGAATTTTTGAATGTGAGTTGGATGTTATTGGTAGAGGCCACCATATTCCCTAAGGTGTGAATTTACTTCCACATGAGGTGTTATATACAAAAAAAGGTTTATTGATATCAACTGAAAACATTGATGGTGAGTATACATGTACCTTTTAATTCATATTTTTCAGTTTATATCTCAAATTTTTTTCACCCGGAAAAAAAAAAAAA
>LPNX011146671.1:95611-112170 GCA_001517045.1 Pseudotsuga menziesii
TAATATCGAATTCTCTGTCAATGGAATTAAGGAATTTAGCAGCAGGGATGATTTTAAGGAGCCATACTTATTTAAAAGTGTATAAATGTTGGCGAATATTACCAATTCTTAAAACATAAATTATAAAATGATTGGTGATATTTTTTTAAAAATATTTTAATTTCCAAGGATTTTATATCGTTTATATAATAATTTTGCGAATTTTAGGGTGAAAAATTTTTACCCTATCAAAATTGGGTGAAAGAGGGCTTCAAAAAATGCAAAATGACGAATCTTTTTTGGGAGAAAAACATGGAAAAATAGCCCACTAGACTAAAATTCGCCCCTAAAATTATCCCTGTTTAACAGCTTAAGCGAGAGAGTTAAGCTTAGGGTTTTTGGTTTCCCAATATAGCATTGTCTGTCAGATTGTCAAGACTTGAATAGATTTAGAGTTTGTTTTACTGAAAGAAGTAATTTGACAGTCATTCAAAATGAAAAGAATTGGTAAAACCAATAGACTTGAACCTTCAGACATGAGCTGGGTTCAGACTTTTCCAGACTGTGCAAAACTGTTTTCAGAGGCAGGGTGGTTAGTTTTTTTTGAAAGAATTGAGGGATATCATCCAGAAGACTCTTATAAATTTGCTCAGTGTTTGGATAAGGATATGGTGACTTTTGATACTTTGAAGTTTAAGCTGACCAGGGAATTGTTAGCAGAAGCTACAGGGATTTTAGATGAGGGTGAATACTAGTTTTAAAAAGTTCCTTTCACCTTTCAAGCTCAAAAATACTTACTTCTAGATGTAGTAGAAAATTGGGGAAAGGGAGTACCTATTCAAAAATTTAAACCAGAATGGATAGAGCCTATCAAAATATTACAAAGTTATATCATTTGTGAAGGGATATTTGATTTTGTTTTTAAGTATCATTTTAGATTCTTGCAACATCTCAGCCATGAAGCCAAAATGAATCTTCCATTCTTCTTCTTGAAAATTTTACAGAAGATGTCTAGCAGGGTGAAGGAACATCAGGATCACACCAAACAATCTGTGTTTCATCATGGGATTATAAAACTAATTATAAGTACTGTACTTCAAAAAAGGGAGAAAACATGGGAATATTTCCTATTTTGTTCTGGTTTTCAAACAAAGAAGGAAGAGCAGTCTCAGAAGAGATAGTTAAATAAAGGTCAGAATTTGGTCTAGAAGCTTAAAAAGAAATTCATAGTCAAGAATGAAGAAGGTAGTGAACTAGAAAAATATTTGAACCAAGAAGATGAAAACATTGAAATTGAACAGCAAAAGAATATTGAAGAAAACAAAGTTTCAAAGTTAGAAGTGAAGGAAATCGAGCATGTAGGAGATGCTTTTCCTGTAGAATTGAATCAAGGTGTAAGGAAAGATGTAAAAGAGTAGGAACAGGTTCCTATTACAATACTCTATGAAGAAGAGGAAAGGTCATTATCTGATGAAGCTAGGGTTCATACTAAATAGGATATACATACACATTTTGAAGAAGAGACAGTGTCACGAGGAAGGAAAAGGAAAGTTGTCCAATTAGCTTCTATTAAACATCAAGGGAAGGTTTTAAAATTTTTTAGGAGAAGTTGGAACAACTTGGAGGCCCAATACTAGGCCAAAGAACAAACTCAGATTAAATATGAAGAAGTTGTTAAACCCTAAACTAGCTGAAAAGAAGATTACAGAAATTGAAGACTCTTCATCTCAGGAAGAGCTAGAATACTATGAAGGTCTTCATAAAGAAGTTATGAAGGGTAAAAAGAAAATAATTTCAGAAAATAAACCAGTTTTTACTGAAACCAATATCTCAGAAATATTCATGGAGTTTCGAAAGAAGATGATTCTAGAACAACATCAAAATGATTTAAATAGCTCTTGTATAGAGAAAGGAGAGGTAACTGAGAAATCAGCTCAGTACAGTATTAAATCTGAAGAGTATTCAGAAATCTCTGTGACCTTGATAGAGTATATGGAAGAAGATGAAGAAATTTTTAGGAAGCTGAAAATCCCTTGCATGCCTGAAGGAATGCAGCTAGTATTAGAAGGAAAATGCATTGATTCTGAAAAGAAAATTTGTAGAGGACTATCAAGCAATACAAACATCAAATTGAGTACCAGCATGAGACCAATGAAGGATTAGTGACTGGAAATAGAAGACTAAGAGAAGATTTGGAAGAAGTAAACAGTCATTATCAGGAACTAATTTCAATTTCTAAAGAGGCTTTAAAAAGAAAGAAACAGACAAAGAGCCTGTTTACAGAACTAAAACAAACTATTCAAGAGCTGACACAGCAGAATGGGGAGCTAATACAAAGAGTGGAAGATTTGGAAGCAGATCACAAGAAAGCTAGAAGGAAGATCTAGGCTTTAGAAGGAATTGCTCTTTTAGCAGAGGCAACAAAAGACTTGTAAAAGTACTTTAAGAAAAGCAGTTATTAGTCGGTTTTTAAAAGTTATTTCATTTTTGTATAATGATGGTTTTATTGAACAATTCGATAGATGACCTAAAGGTAGTTTGTTTAGTTATATAACTGTTTTTGAAAAAACAAGATAAATGTAAGTTTGGGAAAGGACCAAGGGTTCGATTTTTGTTGCAAGGGGAGGCTATCAATCTGTGGTTTATGAGCTAAGTATAAAAACTCTTATGTGTTTTTGATGACTAAATTATGAAATATATGCAAGTATAAGCCCTATTTAGACTATTGATTGGTTTCATTTCTGATTTGTGTTAATCACTCAGTTGATATACTCATTTCTTGTTTAAGGTTATTATGCATGAAATGCTTGTTGATTGTGGGTGAAATTCAGTGCTGTGATTATTGTGTTTGGTTTATAGTTGATATGTTATGCATCTCAGTCCTTCAAATGTTCATGATTTAGTGTTTTCTTTAGTTTCATGAAGTTTCTACCCTCTTGTCTACAAAATGTACAACCAAAACCCTAGAAAGACCTATTTTACTTAATTGTGTTTATTGAGATTGTGTTGGCTTGTTCTTTCGTAGTCTGAGAACAATTTATGGCACTAACATCTTTGGCGCCACTACCGGGGATGAAGTTGAAATCCTATTTTCCCTGGGTTACTCATCATTTCACTAGTTTTGAGAGGTGACCTTAAACCAACAAATTTTAAAAGACTACGTTTCCCTAGTATTTCACAGTGGCTACTAAAGGAGTTGGAACAAGAAGTAGACCTAGTTCACCTTTACCACTGGGTGTCTCAGACCCAGGATAGATATTGAAAACATCTAGGAGAATAAAAAGGTATCAGTCATCACCAGCCCTATGTAACCCTAATCAACTAGACATATCATCACCTTTTTCTATTTTGAAGGGAGAAGAACAAGATTCATCCTGGTTAAAACCTACAATCCCTGTTAATAATTTTCAAGTTTTTACTGATCCTCAATCTTTCAAGAAAGCAAAGACTTTATCTCTTGGAAAAATCCCTTTGTTTCACCTCAAAGTTGGTAAAACTCCTTTTCAGCCAAGTTCTAGTCAAGTCTTTCCATCATCTAAACTAGTTAACTTAAAGATGGCAGCCCAAAATTAGCCATTAGATATGATGGACCGAATGGTGGCATCTAGGTATGCACCTCTAGTTTTGCCTTAGCCCTTAAATGGTCTCCCTGGGGGAGATCACCAAAAATATTTACCTAGGTTTAATGTAGAAGGTGAGACCACAGTTGAGGAGCATTGGGATGCATTTCTCAGCTATGCAGATAATCAAAATATTGAGGTAAAGGATGTGTGGATAAGGATGTTCGTACAGAGTCTTGATGGAGAGGTCAAAAAATGGTTCAGAGAGTTACCTGCAAATTCTATTACTATAATAGAAGAGCTTCAGGATCTTTTCATGAGACAGTGGGGTGATACTAAGGATCACACATATTACATTACAAAGTTTGGAGCCCTTAAAATAAAGAAGGATGAGACTATAGCTAATTTCTCGAAGACGTTCAATAAAATGTATGGCAGAATCCCTACAGAGATTAAACCTTCAGAAACTTCTGCAAAACTCACTTATGCCAATGCTTTTGATCATGATTTTTCCCTACTCTTGAGAGAAAGAAGACCTATTAATTTACTTAACATGCAGGAGTCATCCTTAGAAGTAGAGTCTAATATATTATCTTCTAATAGACTGAAGGGAAACTCATCTCAACATATATATGACAGGAAGGGTAAGAAAGAGGTAGCTCCAGGGGTTTCAACATCTCATTCTACAGAGGGTAAGATTGATGAGATGGAAAAGCTAGTGAAAATATTAACAACCAAACTAAACAAATTGGAATTAGAGAAAAATTCAAATAAACTTTTTCAAGAGGGAGACAGAAACCATAATAATCCAAACCAATTCAGAAGACAGTTTGTACCTCATTTCATTCCCAGAGAAAGAAGAAACAATGATATACAATGAGAAAAGAGAAAAGATGAGGATCAAAAAGTGCCACCACCAGTTCAGAATAATGTAGCTGATGAAGGAGAAATAGAAGAGGAAGATTTCTTTGAGGATCCAGATCAGGATATGAATTATTTTGGAGAACATTTGACTAAAGGTTTTGTGACTGAAGAATATTTTTTAAACTCAGAATATTATGATGACGATGTGTTTCAAACAAAAAATGATTTAGATCTTGAAGTGACTGCTGTAACAACTGATATATATTAGACTGATCCAAATAAAAATTTAAGATCAAGGCCAAAACAAGTGGTTCAAAATCCTAAGAAAAAGGTAGTTTTTCCTCCTAAACAATAGTCTGATCCACTATTAGAGAAAAAATAGAATCAGGGGAAACAAAAGAAGATTAGTGAAGTTGAAGAGGTAAATAAAAGTATGCAGAATTTCAATCTTGAAAATGAGTTACGCAAAATAAAGATCCCCATGCCTTTCACTGAGTTGTTGAAGAAAACTTCTTACAAAAATTCAGTTTTGAAAATGATTGGTTCAGTAAATAGTCAACTTCCCTCTGACACAGTGAATTTACAAGAGGAAAGTCCTAAAATTTTTATTGGGTCAGCTTTGGTAGAAAAAACAGAAAATGAGGCAAGTGCATCTCCTCCTTTTTACATCACACTAACCATTCATGAGTAGATGATACATAATTGCCTTTTGGATTTAGGAGCATCTCATGACCTAATGCCAAAAGCTGTCATGGAGGCTTTAGGTTTGAGCATAACAAAACCTTATCATTACTTGTATGCTTTTGATTCACGAGCTGTAAAATTTTTAGGAGTGATAAAGGATATGGTGGTTAGTTTAGCTAAAATACCAATGAAGAGTGTGATTATGGATGTAGTAGTAGCAGACATTACACCTAAGTTTGGATTTCTCCTCTCTAGATCTTGGGCCAAGAAGGTTGGTGGAACTCTACAGATGGACTTAACACATGCAACCATTCTTGTCATTGGAGGTGAAAACAGAAGGTTGTATAGAGAGTTACAATTTGATTATATTGTGATTGATGACAAGAATCCTGCAAATCATCCCTTGTATGCTGTTGAAAGGGATTTGGGTACTTGTATGTTGCACTTTAGTGATGTTAATGATACTGCTGGTTTATTATAGGTTGAAAAAGAAAAATTAGTCAAATGCACTAGGGAACAAGAAGATGAACTTTGGAAAATGTATTTTGATGGATCATCATGCAAGGAAGGTGCTGGAGCAAGGTTTCTTCTAATATCTCCTGGTGGTGAAGCAGTAAGGTTAATGTATAAATTGGAATTTATTACCACCAATAATACTGCAGAATATGAAGCTTTGGTGTTAGGTTTGAAAGCTGCAAAAGATTTAGGTATTCAACAGATTTCTGTGTATGGCGACTCCGAGTTGGTTGTTCAGCAAGTGAGGAACAATTATCAAGTAAAACAAGATTTGCTAAAAGTGTACCGCAATGAAGTATGATAGACAATTACTTTGTGGCTTTTAATATCAATTATATTCCTAGGGATCATAACCAAACTACTGATTCTCTTGTCCTAGCAGCCACACATTTCAAGATTCCTAAAACAACACAGCTGAAGTATCCTATTGAGGTTAGGTACAGACCTTCTGTTCCTGATAATGTAATGCAATGGAAATTTTTTGAAGATGATATTGAAATAAAAAGGTTTTTAGAGCTCACAGGTGAGTTTTCCAATTCCTTAATTGATCAAGAACAAGATGATGAAATTGAAGAGTTTGAAGGTGTTGCAGAAAATGAGATTGCAGGTCACAAAATCATTGAGCTGAAAGGTAATTTCATTGCTAAAGGTTTGGTACCTTTGGAGAGGATTTTTTCGAAAGATGATACTCCTTTAAAACCAGTTATGCAGTCTTGAGAAGAAAATGTGATGGATTGCAATATTGGTACTAAGGAACATCCCCGAATGGTGAAGATATCAAAAGCACTCACAACAAAACAAAGAAACAAGTACATCAAGTTATTGAAAGAGTATGTTGATGTTTTTGCTTGGTCATATGAGGATTTGAAAACATATGATACTGGAATTATATAGCATAAAGTGCCTTTAAAACCAAATGTTAAACCTTTCAGACATAAAATTAAGGAGGATAAATCCAACTTTGTTTCCTATTATAGAAAAGGAGGTGAAAAAGTTATTAAATGCTAAGATTATTGTTCCCCTCTGGTATTCCTCATGGGTTTCCAATTTAGTACATGTTAGGAAAAAGAATGGTGAAATCAGATTGTGTGTTGATTTTCAAAATCTGAATAGATCTTCATTAAAGGACAACTATCCTTTGCCAAAGATTGAACAAATATTGTAGAAGGTGATTGGTGCACAAAGAATTTCAATGGTAGATGGTTTTTCAGGGTATAATCAAATTGCCATGCACCCTGATGACAGAGAAAAGATAGCTTTTACTACACCTTGGGGTACCTTCATGTACGACAAAATGCCTTTTGGATTAATGGATGTTGGAGCTACTTTTCAAAGGGCTATGGACATAGCCTTTGTGGGAGAAAGGGATAAGTTTGTAGTAATCTATTTAGATGATATTACAGTTTTCTCACAATCTGATAGGGAGCACCTAAAACACTTGAAATAAACTTTCTTGAAATGCAGAAAATATGGTTTGTCTCTCAATCCAAAAAAATCACATTTTGTTGTATAAGAAAGTAAGTTATTGGGTCATTTAGTTTCAGCTGATGGCATAAGGATTGATCTAGAAAGGGTGAAAGCAATTCTGAAAATATGTTTGCCAAGGAGTAAGAAGGATGTACTATCTTTTATTGGAAAGATAATTTTATGCGTTGGTTCATACCAAATTTTGCTGAAACCATTGAACATATTATAGCTATGTTGAAGAAGGATCAAGAGGTCAAGTGGACTGCAGAAGAAAAAATCTCATTTGAAAAGATTAACATGGCTCTTACAGAAGCACCAGTATTAGTAAGTCCTGATTTTACAAAGGAATTTTTAACTTTTTCTTTTGCATCTGAGGATACATTGGCTGCTGTTTTATTACAGAAGAATAAGGATGGTCTTGAACCACCAATTGCATTTTTCAGCAAGACTCTCAGAGACTCAGAGCTAAAATACAACACTTTAGAGAAGCAGGCTTACTCATTGGTAAAAGCATTGAAGTTTTTCAGAATTTATGTTTTGCATTTCAAGGTTATTGCTTATGTTCCTAATGCTGCCATTAAGGATGTTTTGAATCAACCTGATAGTGAGAGAAAAAGAGGGAAGTGGATTGCAAAAATAATGGAATATGATGTAGACATTAGACCTACACAACTAGTAAAGGGACAAGGTTTTGCTAAATTGTTAGCTGATTCAAATTGCCAAGCTTTAGGTCTACATCTCATGGTAGAACAACTAGCACAGGAAGAATTTCAAGCAGAGCAGGAGAAGGAAAAGATTATGGACCACTATGCAAAATCCACATGGTATACAGATATTGTACATTTTCTTTTGTATTTACAATGTCCAGAACATATAGTCAAGAAAGTTGTTCGGTCATTAAAGTTGAAAACTACTAAATATTGTTTGATAGAACAACAACTGTTTTGGAAATATCCAGGAGGTATTTTACTTAGATGTTTGGAAAAGCCAGAAATTGAAGAAGTAATATCTGAATCACATGAAGGTGCTTGTGGGGGACATAAGTATTGGAAGGCAACAACTTATAAAATTCTAAGAGCTGGATACTATTGGCCTTCCTTATTCTCTGATGTATATCAGTAGGTAAGAGCATGTATCCCTTGTCAGAAGTTTGCTAGTAAGCAAACGTTGCTGTCATTACCATTAAAGTCAATTGCAATAAATGCCCCATTTCAGCAGTGGGGTTTGGACTTCATAGGAGAGATAAATCCTTCCTCTTCAGGGCAGCATAAATGGATTTTGACTGCTACAGATTTCTTTACCAAATGGGTAGAAGCCATTGCCACGAGAAGTGCAACAGATAAGGTGATCATAGAGTTTATTCAGGAAACTATTCTTAGCAGGTTTGGATGTCCTAGGAAATGATTGACTGATAATGCTCAAGCTTTTAAATCTAAGGCTATGATGGCATTCTGTGAAGCGAATGGGATTATGTTGAAACACTCAACACCTTATTATCCTCAAGTAAATGGGTTAGCTGACTCATCTAATAAGAATATTATTTAGAGTATCAGGAAGTTATTGAAACAGAATAAACGATCATGGGATTCAATGTTAAAATATGCATTGTGGGCAGACAGAATAACAGTTAAAAAGGCAATTGGAACTTCTCCTTTCCAATTAGTATATGGTACTGATGCAGTATTTCCTGTCCAACTGGGTATTCCAGTGATGAAATTTTTTCAATTTTGTTAGGAAGAACCTAGTGATATGCAAAGAATAATTTATGCATTGATAGAGTTACAGCAGAAACGTGAAACAATAGAGGAAAAAGCTCGGCTTTACAGGACAAAGGTTAAATAAAGGTTTGATAGAAAAATAAAGGAGAATACCTTTTCAAATGGAGATATGGTCTTGAGGTGGGATGCTAGAAAGGAGCAGAAAGGAAAGCATGTCAAGTTTGATAATATTTGGTTTGGTCCTTTCACAGTATCAAAGATTCTATAAAACAACACTTTTGTGCTATAGACTTTGGATGGTGAGGAATTGTCTAATCCAGTTAATGGACGATTCCTCAAACATTTTTACAGCTTATGAGCTAAGTATTTGACTTTAATTGTATATACCAGTGTGAATAATAGAATAAAGACTCCATGACCCAATGGAATTTTTACAGAATAGTAGGAAACAACACAGAAGGCACTGGTCTACAGGTTCTTGAAGCCTCATAGGGAGGACTTCATCCCGCAGTAGGAGCCAGATGTTAGAGCCTGTTTTTGTTTTTCATTTTTAATGCATTTGTTTATGTTTTGAAACTTGGTTTTGTTCTTTTCTCCTAGAAAATTTTCTTTCTTAGGATAATTTGAATCTTTTTTCTTTAATCTTCATTTTTATATGATTTCTTAGGTTTATTTTTTAGTTTTGATTTTATTTATCGAAATTCATAGTTAGGGGGATTATAGAATGTTTATATGAATTAAAAAGGTCCTAAAAATATCATAAAGTTTTGATCTATATCATTTTACCTAAGTTAAAGCATTGCTAGTTGTTATATTTTTGAAAATCATTAAAACAAAATTTCTTGTAGCACAAGCCTGAAAAAATTACACACATGCACTACAAGAAAATCACGCAGTTTGAAAATCATCATTTTTGTTCAAATTTTTAAAAAAATTCTCACACATGAGAGGTCATTCATACTTGGTTGATGGATTTGATACGTGTTTCCTCTAGAATGATCATTGTGACAGGTGTGAATACGTCAAGCAAATCATCATGAGAGTGAGTTGTGGTGGTCTGTTGCAGAGTGATGGAATAATGATGGTTAAACACGATGAGACAAATGCTCCTTGAATTTTTTATCCCCTGAAGTGCACGAAGATTAGATGAATTCGTGGTGAAGTATTAGCAATGCGTAATCAAATTTTGAAACAAATCAAAAATTTAGGGCTTTTGAAGGGCGATCGTTTGGAGTTATCGTAGTGGTCAGAGAAGATTGAGGAATGAAATTGGACACCTGACAGTGAAGAAAACACGATTCTAGCACCTGGATTCATCACTTTGACAGTTAGGCTGCGAATTGATATCAAAGTCCGTGTATTTGGGTTTTTACTAAGAAAAGGATTAATGATGGAATTGAATGAAGATTATTAGTATGTAAACCTAATTCATACTTAATATCAATTTCTCTGTCAATGAAATTAAGGCATTTAGCAGTTTAAGCGAGAGAGTTCAGTGTAGGGTTTTTGGTTTCCCAATATAGCATTGTCTATCAGATTGTCAAGACTTGAATAGATTTAGAGTTTGTTTTACTGAAAGAAGTAATTTGAAAGTCATTCAAAATGAAAAGAAGTGGTAAAACCAATAGAGTTGAACCTTCAGACATGAGCTCGGTTCAGAATTTTCCAGACTGTGCAAAACTGTTTTCATAGGCAGGGTGGTTATTTTTTTTTGAAAGAATTGAGGGATATCATTCAGAAGTCCCTTATAAATTTGCTCAGTGTTTGGATAAGGATATGGTGACTTTTGATACTTTGAAGTTTAACCTGACCTGGGAATTGTTCACAGAAGCTACAGGGATTTTAGATGAGGATGAATACTGGTTTTAAAAAGTTCCTTTCACCTTTGAAGCTCAAAAATACTTACTTCCAGATGTAGTAGCAGATTGGAGAAAGGGAGTACCTATTCAGAAATTTAAACCAGAATGCATAGAGCCTATCAAAATCTTACAAATTTATATCACCTGTGAAGGGAGATTTGATTTTGTTTTTGAGTATCATTTTAGATTCTTGCAACATCTCAGCCATGAATCCAAAATGAATCTCCCATTCTTCTTCTTGAAAAGTTTACAGAAGATGTCTAGCAGGGTGAAGGAACATCAGGATCACACCAAACAATCTGTGTTTCATCATGGGCTTATAATACTAATTATAAGTAATGTACTTCAAAAAAGGGAAAAAACATGGGAATATTTCCCATTTTGGTCTAGTTTTCAAATAGAGAAGGAAGAGCCGTCTCAGAAGAGACAGTTAAATAAAGGTCAGAATTTGGTCAAGAAGCTTAAAAAGAAAGTCACAGTCAAGAATGAAGAAGGTAGTGAACTAGAAAAATATTTGAACCAAGAAGATGAAAACATTGAAATTGAACAACAAATCAATATTCAAGAAAACAAAGTTTCAAAGTTAGAAGTGAAGGAAATCGAGCCTGTAGGAGATGCTTTTCCTGTAGAATTAAATCAAGGTGTAAAGAAAGATGCAAAAGAGCAGGAACAGGTTCCTATTACAATACTCTCTGAAGAAGAGGAAATTTCATTATCTGATGAAGCTAGGGTTCATACTAAACAGGATATACATAACATTCAGAAGAAGAGACAGTGTCACGAGGAAGGAAAAGGAAATTTGTCCAATTAGCTTCTATTAAACATCAAGGGAAGGTTTTAAAAAATGTTAGGAGAAGTTGGAATAGCTTGGACTCCCAATACTAGGCCAAAGAACAAACTCAAATTAAATATGAAGAAGTTGTTAAACCCTAAACTAGATGAAAATAATATTAGAGAAATTGAATACTCTTCATCTCAGGAAGAGCTAGAAGACTATGAAGGTCAAAATAAAGAAGTTATGAAGGGTAAAAAGAAAATAATTTAAGAAAATAAACCAGTTTTTACTGAAACCAAGATCTTAGAAATATTCATGGAGGTTTGAAAGAAGATGATTCTAGAACATCATCAAAAATGATTTAAAGAGCTCTTGTATAGAGAAAGGAGAGGTTGTTGAGAAACCATCTTAGTGCAGTATTAAAGCTTAAGAGTATTCAGAAATACCTGTGACCTTGACAGAGCATATGGAACAAGATGAAGAAATTTTTAGGAAGCTGAAAATCCCTTGGATGCCTAAAGGAATGCAGCCAGTATTAGAAGGAAAATGCATTGACTTTGAAAATGAAAATTTGCAGAGGACTATCAAGCAATACAAACATCAAATTGAGTACCTTCATGAGACCAATGAAGGATTAGTGACTACAAATAAAAGACTGAGGGAAGATTTGGAAGAAGTAAGCAGTCATTATCAGGAACTAATTTCAGTTTCTAAAGAGGCTTTAAAAAGAAAGAGACAGACAGAGATCATGTTTACAGAACTAAAACAAACTATTCAAGAGCTGACACAGCAGAATGAGGAGCTGACAAAAAGAGTGGAAGATTTGGAAGC
Organism: Pseudotsuga menziesii; assembly: GCA_001517045.1. NCBI lineage: Eukaryota > Viridiplantae > Streptophyta > Pinopsida > Pinales > Pinaceae > Pseudotsuga > Pseudotsuga menziesii. The sequence continues at coordinate 107,865 of LPNX011146671.1, forward strand.
AGATCACCAAAAATCTAGAAGAAGACCCAGGATTTAGAAGGAATTGTTCTTTTAGTAGAGGCAGCAAAAGAGTTGTAAAAGTACTTTAAGAAAAGCAGTAATTAGTCATTTTTTAAAATTTATTTCATTTTTGTATAATTATGGTTTTATTGAACAATTCAAGAGATGACCTAAAAGTAGTTTGTTCAGTTATATAACTGTTTTTTTTAAAACAATATAAATGTAAGTTTGGGAAAGGACCAAGGGTTTGATTTTTGTTGCAAGGGGAGTCTATCAAGCTGTGGTTTATGAGCTAAGTGTAAAAAATCTTATGTGTTTTTGATGACTGAATTATGAAATATATGCAACTATTATCCCTATTTATACTATTGAATGGTTTCATTTCTTATTTGTGTTAATCACTCAGTTGATATACTCGTTTCTTGTTTAAGGTTATTATGCATGAAATTCTTATTGACTGTGGGTGGAATTCACTGCTGTGGTTATTGTGTTTGGTTTATAGTTTATACGTTATGCATCTCAGCCCTTCAAATGTTCATGATTTAGTGTTTTCTTTAGTTTCATGAAGTTTCTGCCCTCTTGTCTACAAACTGTACAACCAAAACCCTAGAAAGACCTATTTTACTTAATTGTGTTTATTGAGATTGTGTTGGCTTGTTCTTTCGTAGTCTGAGAACAATTTCTGGCACTAACATGCCCCATTCAATTCTTGTGTTTGATTAGTTTGCACTGCCACTTTCCTCTTGGATGAAACACTTAGAGTTTTACTGTTATTTCTTCTTTGAACATTACTTTTTTCCTTGCACCTTTCGAAGCGATGTGATTCACAAAAATCCTCTTCACCATATTTGCTTATTGGCCTTGATCTTGGAAGACGATTACTGAACTATGAGAACATATTAAGATTTAGTAGTTAAAAACAAATTATGAGTCCTCACACCATAAAGTGAAAGAACAATTAGAAACCATTTAAAATTAGGGCATACTTACTGTTGCTGGTGCAATCAATGATTTCTTAAATTATCTTACCCATGACTGAAATAGTTGTTTTACTTGTTTAGAAGTGACATCAGGGAAGTGGGATGCCAACTGTGTTGCAGTTTTGTCATTTAGTGGAATTCTTGTCTTTTCATATTCAACACAAAGTTGACATCTAATATTGGAAGCCAAAAATCTTCTTTCTTTAAAATTTTGGAAAGTACCCTCTGATCTCATAACCAGTTTGAAAAATTGTTCTCGCATCTCATTTACAAGACACATTTTGTCATTTCCAAATGTGTTTCTATACTCCTTAGCAACTCCTCTTCCTCCTCCTTGGTTGTTGTTCAAATTTTTCATTTCCCTATACTTACATTCCATTACTTCATTCCTTAACTAACCTAAAGTGTAAGGATGAGAAACCCTAGTCATCTAAAGAGCATGGGCCCCTTGGATATGCATATAAGGAACCAGCTCATCTCCTAAAGAATAAGAACATAACCAAATCCACTCGCTAGAAAGGAATCCAATCCTGCAATGATAGTGGATCAAATTTTATATCATGAATGAGATAATACCACCATGCTGAAAAACATAATACTATGAAATCAGTATAAATTGGCGTACTTTTCCTCATATTCATATGTATCATCCCCTACACACCCTTGAAATTGCACCATGTGGAATTTTTTATAACACTTCCACATCCTCACCAACGTTTTATACTTTTCTTCATCTGGTAGGCCTTCAATAATCTACAAACACAACATTTCATTGTACATGATACACTACTTAATTTTCTATTAAAATTGCATAAAAATAAGAGCGAATTTCACTCTTGTGTCATCATAAAATCATCACTTAATGTTAGTCAAGACCCACATTAAAAATATTGGATATGCTAACATAATTATTAAACCTTTAAAATACCCTCATGCCGAATGAGGATCTTGTCTGATGCAGATCCATCTCATTGCCCATAGTTAAAGATCATTGTACTCTTTTCCTTTATGATGGTATGCTTCTCCGGTCTTACATGGAACACCAATTTTCATTAGAGGAAATTTCAACTCAAAATGGGCCTCCTAAGGAAAATTAATAAAATAATAGTTAAAGTAATAAAATCATATTTATTAATTTTGGACAAAAAAAGAAAAAACTACCTTTTTGTTCGTATTTTCGGCATATCTCCTAGTGTTTTTACTCAAATTTTGATCAGGAGAGCTCCTTGGATGTGGAATTAAATTCTGCATCCAACAAGCACCCACTCGGCATACTTTTGATGGGCCCCTCTACCCCAAAAACAAGAAATACCTGAAAAAATGTGATGATGATGTCATCATCATGTTTTTTCAAGTATTTATTTTTTTTGGGGTATTGCAGCCTGTCAAAAGTATGCCAAGTGGGTAATGGTTGGATGCGGAATTTAATTCCACATCCAATGAGCTCTCCCGATCAAAATTTGGGTAAAAACACAGGGAGATATGTCGAAAATACGAACAAAAAAAGTAGTTTTTTTATGATACCTATCCCCAAATTTATATTAAAGAATTGTTTAAGAGGTGCTCCCTGCTTGAATTTTAAAGCATTTTGATTGGCTAATACATGATGAAATGGAATTTTTATTATTTTTGGAAGGCCCATTTTAAATTGAAATTTCCTGTAATGCTCCATCACCTCCCAAATTTGAAAAAAATCGTTTCCTTAATCGCTCCTATTGGATGAACCTTGTTGTAATCTTATGCAATTTTTAGAATTTCATGAAACATCTTCAAAACAGTTCTAATTCTGGCATGGCGAGTACAAAATACAAGGTTGGACATTGAGCCAGGTGTCAACTATAACAAGTTGGAAGCACATGTTTCACTAGGTACGAGTTAGTTAAATAATAATCATTAGAGGAAATTTGAACTCAAAATGGGCCTCCTAAAATGAATTAATAAAATAATAGTTAAAATAATAAAATAATATTTATTAATTTCGGAGGAAGAAAAGAAAAAAACTACTTTTTTTGTTTGTATTTTTGACATATATCCCTGTGTTTTTACTCAAATTTCGATTGAGAGAGCTCGTTGGATGCAGAATTTAATTCCACATCAAACGAGCTCTCCTGATCAAAATTTTAGTAAAAACACAGGGAGATATGTCAAAAATACAAACAAAAAAATAGTTTTTTTTATGATACCTATCCCCAAATTTATATTAAAAAGGTATTTAATACCTATACGGTATTTCAAATTTAAAGCAATTTCATTGACTAACACATGATGACATGGAATTTGAATATAAGTTAAAAGGCCCATTTTGAGTTGAAATTTCCTCAAATGAATTTCCATTTATAGTAAAGAAATAATTATGAAAACATGTACCTTTTGATGATTTGTTCTATTCATGAGATACTTTTTGATAATATTCAATTCTCTATTGCATAAGGCTGGTTGAATGTTTGTAATACACTCATCCAACTTTTCTTCCCATCCTTCAATGCTTTGTTCCAGAGTAGGATTCAATTCCTAAAGTTTTAACACAAAGTAAGATTAAGAAAGTCATGGCAAGATATAAAAAAAAATATTAGTAAACTTTTTATAAATATGTAAAATGTACTATGAGCATGTTCGGTGACATTGCATAAAACTTGGAAATGCTATGAATAGTATCCCCATCTTGAATTTTGATTTTATCTGTAACCATGTGTATAGATTTCTTATGGAATATGCACCAAGGAAAAAAATTATTCCCCATTGGAGAAACATTATCATTGCATACTAAACTGCATATGGCCACTAGATCATGGCACTTAAACAAATTCACATCCACTACCCTTCCATCTACCATTAGGATCTCGTCTTGTGAAAGTTTGTTTATCTGATTCATTGAGTTATCCTCATTTGTAGGATCAACAGTGTTGCCGCCTCTTCACACACCTGGATCACGTGGCAGAAATCTTCAAGCCACTCGGTGTGTCCTTGGGGGCAAGTCTCGAGTCAAGGCTGTCACCTTGTTCTTGACTCCTCCGTTTAGGCTCAACTCCTAACGAAGCCAAGGGGGGTAGACCCTATTAAGTTACTAAGGATGATTTCTTAGTGTAATGATGTTGTACTGAATCAGTTATTTAGGAGTTTTAATTCTTTAACTATAAACAATCAAGATGACAAGATACGAAGATACACACGAAAGCACAAGGTTGATACACAATATAAATATGAAGCAAAAAAGACCAGTGCCGTAATAATGGAGTCAAAAGAGATCAGTGTGCTTGCATGTGTTTGGAATAAATGTTTTGCGATTGCATCTTGGTATGTTTTAAGTTAAAAATGAAGTATGAATT
>LPNX011146684.1:0-34191 GCA_001517045.1 Pseudotsuga menziesii
ATGCGGAAATAGCCAAAACAAGGCGGATGGAGTCCATTTTTGCAACCGGTGCAAAGGTCTCATGGTAGTCCACTCCTTGGACCTGAGAGAAACCTTTTGCTACAAGCCTTGCCTTATATTTGCAGGTGATTCTATCAGCAGCAACATTTTTCTGAAACACCCACTTTCATTGAACCAATTTCCTTCCCGGAGGAAGAGAAACTAGCTCCCAAGTAGTGTTTTTTTGAAGAGAATTCATCTCTTCATCCATGGCAACTTGCCATCTCGGATCCTTCCGAGCATGGTAGTAGGATTTTGGATCTGAACTAATCATCAAATATCAAGTTTTGGACAGCAAATTATCAGAACAAGAGAGTGCAATACCTGCTCTTTGGAAATCAGACCGGGTTCTCCTTGGATCATCCCGATTTCCAATGTTGTCTCCTGCGGAGGAGAGTGTCTGTCGGGCCCATGTAGGAAGATGATTTTGCACTTCAGGTTCTGATTCAGTATCTGATGTTTCCTGCACACTGATATCAGAAATCAGAGGATCCAAATCAGGGTCATCATCCCCAATTTCATCATCCAAATATTCAGTGGAATAGGAAGGAATTTCAGCAGTTTTCTCCTCCACTAGTTCCACCTCCTGAAGAGGCTCATCGAACTTGACACTTCTCTCGATGATGATCTATTTGGTCTTGATATCCAGCAGCTTGAAACCTTTATATTCATCAGGATATCCAATAAACAGACATTCTATGCTCTGCGGTTGCAAAGCCCTTCTTTTATCAAGTGGAATTTGGGCCCATGCAGTGGACCCAAAAACCCATAGGTTCGACACATCTGGCTTGTGTCCAAAGCATGCTTCGAAAGGAGTCTTTCCTTTCACTGATGAATGTGGCACCCTGTTCTGAATGTATGCTGCAGCATGCATGGCTTCAGCCCACAAATTTGCAGCAAGCTTCTTTGACTCCAACATACAGGTGGTCATCTCTTTGAGAGACCGGTTCTTCCTTTCTGCTACTCCATTCTGATGGGGAGTGTAGGGAATTGAATGTTGGACCTGAATACTACTTTGGGAGCATATGTACAGCAACTCATTACTGACATAATTCCCTCCATTATCAGATCTCAAGATATTGATCTTAAGCCCAGAGGCATTTTCGATCAAAGCCTTCAATTCAGAAAATTTCTCACATACTTTTGATTTCTTTTTGAGAAAGAAAACCCATGTATACCCTGAAAAATCATCAATAAAGGTAAGGAGGTACCTTGATCCATTCATGGATGTGACAGGAATTGGACCACTGATATCAGAATGTATCAGCCCCAATATGCTTGTAGCTCGGTTTGCCTTCCCCCGATCGAACTTGTGCTCAGGGTGTTTTCCAATCACACAGCCCTTGCAGACTCCCGTGGTTGCCTTAATGACCGAAAGGCCTTCAACCATGGAATTTTTCTGTAATTGCTGCAAATATTTGAAATTAAGATGGCCAAACCTTTCATGCCATAGCCTACTAACCTCATTTCCATGAGTTAGCAAAGCGGTGGGCTTTGCATCCGCAACAAAGTGAGAGAACTCATAGGCTTTTGCATGATGATTTGCATGGCCTTTTGCAATGAGTTTCCCGGATGCAATTTCTGTTATCTCCACATCATTTCGGATTAAAGAGACCCTCTTAGGCATTCCTGTATGTGTCATTTGATAGACACTAAGAATATTTGCTGCTAGAGATGGTACATACAAAACATTAGAAAAAAAACCATTTTCTAGATTTACAGTACCTTGTCCTTTGGTAATGATGGTGGAGTCATCTCCCAAGTGGATGGGAATGGATTTGCTGGTCTCCAAAGATGAAAAGGAGTCTTTTTCAGCCATCATGTGATTCAAAGCTCCACTGTCAATCAGCAGTGATTTTGACTTCGAAGTGCTTGCCATGAGGGCATGACCTTTCTCATGCTGTGGTTCCCGATCTTGGTGATCTCTCCTCCAAAAGCTCTCCGGAAGATTGATGTGATTCCTCTCAAGGAGAGAGGTTGCTTCATTAAGCTTTTTCTTCATGCAGGCATGTTCAGGGTGAAAACCCTTCCCACAATAAGAACACCTGACTCTTTCTTTCCCATTGTGCCCTTTACCTTTTTTCTTCCTTGAGCCGGAAGATTCATCATGCTGCTGATTTTCAAATCTAGGCTTTGGAGCATCAAATTTAGTTTTCTGATTTTTTTGCTGCTTTCCTTTACCCTTCGTATCTTTGGGCCCCGAGACATGGAGGGCTTGATCATGGGAAGATCGGATGATCCCCATCTGGACAAGCTTGTCATGTTCACTAGTTAGGGACTTACTGAAGGCATCGAGTGTAGGCATCTTCCATTTGGGAGTTGTGAGCTTCCCTGCACGGAATGTAGAAACAAAAACTAAATAATCAGCCCCGATTTTGGAGAAGATGGCTAGGATGAGCTGATCATCTTCCTTCTCCACTTTGCAATGCTTCAAGAGAAAAACAGTATGCTTGAACTTTGTAAAGAATTCATTCAGAGTCTCAAAATTGGAAGGTTGGAGAGACATGAGTTCATTTTCAAGTTGATAAACTCTCATGTCATCATGCTTTCCATACAGAGATTCCAATTTGTCCCATATTTGTTTCGGTGTCTTCAGATCCGTAAGATGGAAGAGAAGGTCATCGGAAATAGAGAGGCAAAAGAAACCAAAGGCTTCATTCTTCTTGTTCAAGAATTTTGATTTTTCTATGGCGGATCCAGGCTCAACTTCAGTGTCCATGGCGATTCTAAAGAGTCCTTTGGAATACAGCTGGTGCTCCATTTTGATTTTCCATGTGTGGAAATTGTATGGAGTCAATAGAAGTACTGAGGAGGCCATCTGGATATCCTGTAGCGAATGCTTCACCTGTAGAAACCTGAAAATCAAAACAGAAAGGGCAAAATAAGGTCGGACAGCCTGCACATTCTAGGCTTTCATCACACCCAGCATAGTCAATCAAGCAAGCTTGATCAACAAGTTCTTTACTTGGGATATTGAGTGGTAAGCCTTGGCTTCTGGTGCAGTGCTGGAATTTTGAGCTATTACTCACTTCTCAGGGAGAAATCTGTCAAAAATCTTGTTCTTGAGAGATTGTTCTTCGTCCCGCCGTAAGCTCTGATACCATATTAATTCTTGCGCATGATCTAGGAACTAGGAATCAAAATCATCAAAGAATTATTAACAAATACTCATGAATTGGAAATAACTGGAACCAAAATAGGCTTCCTCTCTGTATATTTTATAAACAATAATGGGTTACAATTCCCATGCAGAGCAATAGCTTAACTCCATGAAGAATTCGAATACCTAAGGGACAATTCGAATTCAATGAGTGAGTCTAGCTTAATTGACTCTTTGCCATGCAATCTCACTCAGTTAACCACTTGACCAAAACCCTAATTGACTCACCAAACCCTAACTGAAGTTGGAGTGCAATAAATGACTTAATCTCAACTGAAGGAGATCAAACACATGTCATAGCAAACCAACCATCAAGTGCTAGTCCTGCATGACTCCAATGAACCCTGATGAGGTTAACTGAAGCTGAACTGACCATCAGAAGTTGGTGGAGGCACCTTGTTGACTCCAGTTCATTAAATAATAATAAATAATCATTAAATAATATATTTAATGAATGGAGGCGCCTTAACTGACTGTCACTGACTTGTTGAACTGAAAGTAACCACCAGTTAGCAATTAGGTGCATTAATGTCACACAGATCACCCCTGGAGTGCTCCAGTTAGCCTCCTTAACTGTAGGAGAAGGCTAAGTTAGCCTCCTTGACTGTAGGTAGGCATGGGAGTGACTGGGATGATGGTAATTAATGCTCCACTGATGTCAATTAAACTTAGGATAGTGGTTTAACTAGGCCAATTTGACTGAAAGAGTGAGTATGATGGTAAATGTCTCCAACACTTAATCTTCACTTCCCATCTTCTCTTCTCGAGTCGCTATCCGTGCTTCTTCTTGAGAACATTCTTCCCATAGTCTACTGAATTTGACTAATTTCTTTCTGGCACAGATTCCATGGATGAATGAATCCCATGACCTAGGAAGGCCATTCAGAGTTGTCATCACAATCTCTGCATTCTCCACTTCTTCATCTATAGATTCTAATTGTTCATTGATCTAAGAAACCCTTGTGAAGTAAGACTGGATGGTCTCTGCATTCTGAATCTTCACATTCTTTAGTTGATTCCTCAGAGTCATCTTCTGATTTATGTTCTTCCCTTCAAACAATTTGGTTAGCGCATCAAACATAGGTTTAGGTGTCTTGAGAGAGGATACCTGTGGGATAAGGTGATCCTTGATAGAATCAACAATGATCCTCTTTACCATAACCGTCTTCTTCTTGTGTAAGGCCTTTGCCTCATCTCCCTCTGGAACTGGAACCTCCTCATGGATGTAGGAGTCTAACTCATTTTCTTCCAAGACCAGGGAGATCCTATACTTCCAGGCTCGAAAGTTATCAGCTCCCTCAAGCTTTTCATCAAGCTTGGTATGATGAGACATCTTAAAACTAAGAACCTCAAATGGAAATACTTTAGATCTTACCAGGTCAAGATGTCAGATTTGGTTTTGGAGCTGAAATCCCGCAGTACTAGATCAGGAGCAAATTAGGGTTTTGCTTTTCCAGAGTTCTGTCCACCCAAATGCCTTGAAATTTATCCCTAAATTCAATTTTGGGGAGGAGATCAATCCAGGCCTTGGCTCACTAAAAAATTCCTCTTCTATAAAAAGCCCTAATTTTTGGCAGTAGTGACAGGTCCAAAACTGAAAAACCTCAGAATTGGATTATGCTTCGACAGAAAGATGCACCCTAAGGAGGAGAGTTATTCCACCTTACTTTTGCTGAAAATCTGTGGAGGAAGATCCAAAAACTAGGAAGCCCTAGTTCCCGTAGCTGCACAGTGTCTTCTTCTCAGGTTAGCTCTGATACCATGTTAATTTTTCAATATTAAGCTAGCATTATTAGGATCTTTAACTGAGAGAATAACAAGTACAACAATCAAACACAAGAGACAATGAACACAGTGTGGGAAACCATAAATGGAGAAAACCCCACAACTTCCTCAGAGATAGAATCAGCACCAAAACAGTAAAAGCCCAAAACAGTAAGTGATCTCCCAACAGCAGTAACCTTCTTCTTATCTAGCTCCAATGTCTTGTCCTTCCTCAATTATGCGCTACACTTGAGTGTGTATGAGTTGCGTGTTAAATAGATAGTCCAGCTCTCTATTTATACTAATCTCGACATGACTAAAACCCTACTAGGGCCGACCTCTACGAAGAGAGTCTAATAACCCTAGTGCCCCAAAACTGCGGGGACTTTAACCCTTAGACAATCGGAGGGTTACCCATAATGACTTGACATGACTTGTTTACATTATTGATCCTCCCGATCGAAACATCGGGGCATGACAACATGACTCAATTACATTATAGATACATCCCGGAATAAACATCAGGTTACAATACATAAGATACATAGATGAATACATTCTGAAGTTACAAATACATCAACACTGGTCACTAAAGAACAATGAGACACCATATCATGTCACTCTTCCTCCAGAAATAGGAGACAAAAGTAACTTTATACATGACAAATTGGAAGGAAAAATATACATGGAAAGGCCTAAGGGGTACACTCATTCTCTCTTGACATGAAAGCTGATGAATCCATTGAATGTGCTCATTAAACTCCCTAGGGAATGGCATCCCAAGTTCATCTCTTACATATTGTCAAAGAGGTCCAAAACATGCAATATTGGTTGCAAAAGAAACAACAATTATTCTCCTATCTATAATCATATTGGAAGAAGGTGGAGAGGTTCACATGCATTATACCAAGGAACTAGTGCACACAAGGACCATCACACTGCATTACTGCTCCACAGAGATGCAGATTGCATAAAATTTTCACAACTTTTTAATTGAGGAGGAAATATCTTGGTGTGAAAATTTGACCCTGGTTTCACTATTCATTTTGAGAGGCAGGGGGGGTTCCCATGAGGTTTTCCCCATATCCTCGGTTTATTGAGTAGTTATTTTTTGCATTATATTGTATGGGTCACCTTTGGTGTTAGTTTTTAGTCCCCAAGTTGTACAAGTTAGGATTAAGGGGGGGTGTTAGGATTAATTAATCCTCCCTTTGACCACCATATTCTAATTGTTATTTCCTAGATTAGGAGTATGTTGCCACCTCACTAGTGCCATGGGGGACTCATATGGGCACCACCTACACTTGATGCAGTAGTTTGAATGAGTTTATGAGCTCTAGAGGCCAATTCCTATGATTTAGGAGCCCACATTAAGTCACGGGAGTCCCATCATCAGTCCACCCTAGTATGTGTTGAGTTATCCTCAAAAGGGAATCAGTAAGTTCACCTCCAATTATTCTAGCACCACTTTTCCCTGATTCAAGGACATTAGGTGCCTTTTCCTACCTACCTTGTTCAGTTAACTATCTACAAACTGATTTAGTTGTCTTGAGTTAGATTAGTGAGCTCTTGGTGGTGATTCTCTCACATTGAGTTAACATTGGAGTCAGTCCAAGTTGGTGAATTTGAATCCTACCTAGTTATTCGAATTCCCCCTATTATATCATCATTGTATTACACAGAGGTTAATGATAATTGATGTAATGTAACACTGACCAAATTTGTCTCTTGGTTGTTCAATTTTCACCATGAATGTTTGATCAGTGCACATTGAATTGTTTCTCTCTCCTTCAACCTTCTTTCACAGTGAATTCACTTAGGCCTGAGGATCCTAAGCTTTGATAAATTAAATAATGTCATCACCCGAGTTATATGTTTCTCCTCTGTCATCTTGTCTTGTTGAGTTTATATTTCATGTCTTTCCAACTTCATCTGGATGGAAACTTTCAAGTGTCTTTATGTCCCATTTTGGAATCTTCTTTCATGGTCTAGGCTGATCAACTAGAGGTGGTGCTACATTCTCTTCAAGGTTCAATTTTCCAATCCGTTCAATATTGTCATCCAGTTCAAGTGAAGTGGTAGGAAATTATTCTTCATGAGGGGGTGTTGGTGCTTCAAAAGGAAATTCCAAAGATTGATCCCGATCCAATATTGAGATTCCCCCTTTAAGCTTTGGAATTTCATTTTCAAATTCATAATATGCCTTTAGATGGGAACATTTCTCTAGATGATCAAGTTGTATTTCAATAGACTTGCCATTTTTATTACTTTCAAGAAAAATGACATCTCTGGAAACAACAAATTTCTTGTTTACCTCATCATAAAGACGGTATGACTTGGAAGTGTCTGAATACCCCAAGAAAATACATCTTCAACTTCTAGCACCAAGTTTAATTCTTTGCTCCTTTGGTATCAAGGCATAATAGGTGGAACCAAAAACTCTGAGATACCTAACCGAAGGAAGGTGTCCAAACCACATTTCATGTGGAGTCTTATCTTCAAGCATGAGATGGACTTCTATTTCTCAAATGTGTTGCATATACTACCGCATCACACCAAAACATCAGTTTCACATTCTTGAAAAACATCATCGATCTCGCCATATTCATTAATGTTTGATTCATCCTTTCTGCTACACCATTTTGCTGGGAATTATAAGGAACTGAAGTTTGATGTGTAATCCCATGTTTGGAAATATAATCTTTAAATTTATTAGAGGTGTATTCTTTATCATTATCATAACAAAATGTACCAATACATGCTTGTGCTTGATTCTCTATCCATGCATGAAAGTTCTTGAATGTTTGAAATGCTTCAGACTTTGTATTCAAAAAATATACCAAACACATTCTTGAATAATCAATAACAAAGGTCCATGAGGTGCTTATTACTATCTTGATAAAGAATTGGCATGGGGCCACATAAGTAAGAATGAATTAGTTAACTTTATACATGCTCTAAATTTTGACTCCTGAAAAGGTTGCTTACTATGTTTGCCTAGAATGCATGCATCACATTTGTTTCTTTGTTTAAGAATAGTAGGCAAACCATATACACCATTATTTCTTAACAAACGAAGACTGTTAAAATTCAAGTGACCAAACCTTGCATGCCATAATAAACTGGATGACATATTACCTTCTTCAAGATGAGACATATAGGCAAAGTTTTGAATTGTTGCAGAGAAACCCTTCAACTTTAGTAGCTTTCCATCTTCATACTCGATCACGATGACCTTGTTGTTAGAGGACTTCCTTATCTTTATAATTCCATCAAACATGTGGATGGAATGGCCTTGTTGTCGAATCTACACCAAGGACAACAAGCTTCTCTGCAACTCTGGAAGATAGAAAACATTCTTTAACACAAAATCAATGAAACCATGCAGCTTGAGCCTGATTGAACCAATTCCCCTTGGTTTTAGGCTAGATTTGTCTACAAAGTATACTATGCCATTGTAAACATAATTCAATTATTCAAAACAATATTTTTTAAAAGTCATATGAGAAGTTGCACCAGTATCAAGCAGCCAACAATCTTTGTAATATGAAAGAGAAGTTATTTCATTAATACCAAGATTACATTGTGCAGCTATAAAATGAATTGAATCAGGGGCTTTACTAGCCTCTTGATTCTTATTCTTTTCATCTTTATTCTTATTGTGTATTCCTTTGATGGACTCCCAAGGAGCTCAACACTGATCTGCTTCGTGTCCATTTTTTACACAGTGATTGCACTTCAGATCTAATCTTTTGCTTGAGTTGTTTTTGCGCCCTCTGCCTATGAAATTTCTTCTTCCTCGTCGTCTTTTGCTGATATCTCCCTTGGAAGGGTCTTTGGACCAATTCTTTGATTTATGAGCAAAGCAAAGGGACTCTCCAATAGGCTTGCTTGATTTCTTTCCAAAGTCTTTCTCTATGTCTGCAATCTTTTCTACCAGGGTGTCAAAGGTGAGGTCTTTGAACTTGTCACTTGCTTGCTAAGACTCGAGGTAGTTAAAGTGAGTTCAATACAGTGATTTTACAAATGATGTAAGTGGAAGGTCAGGTTTCATACAAGATGCTTGGATATTATGTATGATTGCTCTGATCTCAGTTGCAACCAGCATAGGATCATTATATTTTACTTCCATATTGAACGATTTTAACATTAATTGAATTATCTCCATCTCAAAATGTGAATCACACAAGTCTTTTCATGTATTTAATGCTTCAAAAAATGATTTTGCAGGCAAAATATGTTGGCTCACCTCTTCACTAACAATGGCAGTGATCATAGCTAGGGATTTCTTATCTTTGGACTGCCAAATAACAAGTTCTTTCTCTAATGTAGGAGGTTTTGGATCAATGGTAATGATTGTGCCTGATTATGTCTGAATTTTCTTTCCTTCACAAATCTTGTTCCAAAGGTCATTGCAGATAAAGGTTGATTTGATCTTTCTGGACCATTCTAGATATGTGTCCTTGCCAATGAGAACAAGACCAACAATAGATGCCAACAACTTACAACTTACATAATGCTTTGAAAAAATATAGGATACAGGCTTGAGTTCCTGCTCCTTTACAAGCTACAAAATGATTATATGACTTGCCTATATATTAACGAGCAGTCTCATACTTTTACAAGTTACAAAATGATTCTATGGCCTGCTCTATGATATAATTTACTGTACAAGTTACTGATGGAGCTCTATGCATATATAGAGCAATCTCCACAATGTACACTCCTTGCAGTTGAATGCAAGAAGGTCAAGTCTCAGCTACAACCATTCAATCTTCAATGTGATCAACACCAACAATGCGGACAAGTTTAGTTTAAGAATGCTACAATTATAAAATAGTAAATAATAGATAAGCATTAGTAATAGTAATTAATAATATTAAATAGAGTTTATGAAGAGAAGTGTCTCTTCAATAATTGATGGCCAAGACATATTTAAGATGACCATATCCATTGTAATCAATTATCCATTCATATATTAATCATTTAATTACTCATATCTTGAAGATGGAACATCTTCCTCCTTAACCTGGATACAAGCTAACTCATTACACTCAGATACATTGTAGCATTGGTATCAGAGTGGTCGCTCCTCCTCTGAGCTCAAATTCGGCTCCTCCCACTTTTGAGATCGATTTTGGCTCACCCATCCTCATATACTCCTCCCATTCGTGCTCCTTTCCACTCCTCCCATCTGCGTGATTCCCACCCCTCTCACTCCACACTCTCGCACTCTCAAGCAACCTGCGCACACTCATCTCTCCGGCCCCATTGCTCCACTATGTTCTATGTTGCCCCAATATTTCCCACTCCTCAGACCTTATGTGTCCCCCATATGCCCACCTACCAACACCCTTCTCCCTTCACATTCATCACACACCCAACTGCTTCTCCTTCCTCCTCACCACTTGCTGCACTCTACATATCCCCCTTCCCTCGTGTGTCCTCTCCCACACACCCTCTCCTGTGATCGCACTCACTCCAAGTCACACCCCACACACCCTATCGTGCGTTCGCACTCACTCCAAACCACACCCCGCGCGTCCTCTCTCGCACTCACTCCAAGCCACACTCGTGCCCATGCCAAGACATGCCCCGCAACTCCCTGCCCATGCCTCCACCTCTCCTTCCTCTTCGCCCACACTACATCCTCCTCCTGCATGCCATGCCTACAATCTACCATTTCTCCCACTCGCAACTTTCCCCCACACCTATCCCCTCCCGCTAGCATCTCTTGACCCTTCACGGTCCCCTCTAGTGCACTCCTCTCCCCCGTCTGCGCCCCTCTCCACACCTACTCCCTTCTCCATTCCCGCTACCATTCCACCTTGTGTTGCATCCTCCGCGGCCATCGCCTTCCGCCACCCGCTTAGCTCCCTCCCTACCTCTACCTCTAAGCTTCGTCCTCCTCTTCCAGCCACCACCTTCCATCCCTCTCCATGTCAAACCTAATTCTATGCTCAACCAAAAAAAATTTATTATTATTATTATAATATTGCATTATAATATTTCAAATTTTCAAGTACTATTTATAATAATAATATTTTTTTATATTGTTAAAAATAATAATAATATTAAAAAATAAATAAATAAATAAAATTATTATTATTAAATATAATAATAACCTTCTTGCCTCAGAAGCCAAAAAGTCCTCTGTATAATATCCATGGCATCTTATAATGAAGAATCGATGAATCTCTTTGAGAAAATCCTTAAGGACATAGAGGAAATAAAAAAATCTATTGAGGAAACATTTAAAGGAAATGAGATGTATGTGAAGATCACGTAGAAGAAGCCACCCAAGCTTACGTAAAAGAGGAAATTACAGTATACCATTATGTCATCCCTGATGAGAGTAATGGAACCAATCAATATAATATGCAAGACAAAGACGATCAATGCATCGACAATAATGTCGCAATAACCAACACACGAAGGACAAATGTCATCACAAGGATAACTATAAAGAACATCAATGAAAACAACTATAATATCTATTAGACACATGATAAGGCTGGTGTTCTTATGAGCATTATAAGCACAAAGAGTCCGTTCAAGGGAACTTACATAGAATATGTTGGTAATGACAACACGAAAATAGGTAATGTCATCATGTATGTCGAGTCTGTTCAGTTGATGACAAAAACAGTTAAAAGAAACAATCACACAAGTGGCAAAAGCGTAAACAAAACTTCACCAAGTCATACTTAATGCAAATGTCAAGACAAAAGAGTCAAAATGAAGCAATGGTCCTAATCAAAATCAGATGTCTCAATTCATCAGTTCGACACAGAGCCAAAATAAAAGATGACAAGAGCAAACTCAGCTTTGAGGACAAACCTTTCCCAAGGGGAAGACAATGTTACAATTATAAAATAGTAAATAATAGATATGCATTAGTAATAGTAATTAATAATATTAAATAGAGTTTATGAAGAGAAGTGTCTCTTCAATAATAGATGGCCAAGCCATAATTAAGACGGTCATATCCATTGTAATCAATTATCCATTCATATATTAATCATTTATTTACTCATGTTCTAAAGATGGAACATCTTCCTCCTTAACCCGGATACAGGCTAACTCATTACACTCATATACGTTGTAACAAAGAACACCACACAACGATCTTTTATACAACATGTATGGTCACAACCTCAAGTTCAAAACACAGCTTCAACCAGTTATAGGATTATATTCTTCAAAATTACAATTTCAATATATCATTCACACCAATCGCAACTTATATTATTTCTCCACACTTATCATAACTCATTCTCAACAATTCATCATTCATGGGCTCGTCTCAACAACAAACACGAACTCATATACAATGTATATACATGAAATTATTTCCACTTCAAACTTCATGTAAATACCTGGGGAAAAATTGGGGTTTTTGTATTCTGACGAACAATTTCAATAATGAACAAAACACATTACCTCCATGTGATTGAATAAGAGCGCGAGTCTCCAGTGATTTCTCTTAGCCTTTGCAGATCCTTCCAATGATTCAAGTTCACAATATTCGCGGGTTCATCCCAGCAGTCATACTTCACGTAGTTGAACAGGGAAATCTCTCTCCACCAACGATATTTAGTCTTCAAAGTGATAACAACAACAACAATACAACTTCAATCTTTAACAAAATCTCAGATTTGAGTACTACGATATTTACGTAGCATGTTGCAACTCTCAAACTATAACTCAAATTCAATCTCAGGCCTCTGAATACGTCACTCACATATGAAGGTCACGACTCTCAAGATACAATATTACAAACACAAGTACATCTACAACCATACATTATCGTGACAACAAATACAATAGAATACACAGTTTCCTCGTAGTTCTGAAAAGGAATTTATGAGAGAGTACAGTCACACAATCATGACTGTCACACACACTCATTGAGAGTGACGGGAATGCTGGGAAATGAGAGAACGCTGTATGTTGAAATGAGATTGTGAAACAAACTTAGGGTTAGGTATATATCAAAACGACAAAGCAAAAAATTCAACTACTATGGCAAAACACATTGTGAACCGTGCATGAAATTGAGGGATAATCAATGGATCATTCATACCTCAAATTACAACCATTGCAAAATAATGCACACACTTATGACACTCAGGCTATAGGAGAAATTCACGTAGAGGCAAACTGACGGGGCAGGTAGGAGTTATGCTAGGTATCCACTTTGATACCACTATAGGATTGAATAAATCCCGATTGCATTTTATTCAATGGAAAAGCCTTTATTTATACAATGTATATGGTGGTTGCTCTTCACATTCCAACCAACCTTTTCATCTCCCTACGTGACTATTCATATTCTCAATTTATTTACAATATTTACATTTTGTGTGGAACCATAATCACGAGGATTAGGTTTCCAACAATTTATGTACATTGTTTTTCTACTTCTTCCTTAAGTCCAATATATAAAACTAAGAACTTGTGGACATTTACCTCCATCCTCATATCTTTGTTGTATAGGTCCAAAATTTCCTTATACTTTGCAACTTTCCTTACTATTCCTAAGCCAAATAGAATGACATCATCTACGAATAGTAAATGAGAAAAACATAAAAAGTTCCTCATTTTGATGCCCTTGCCAATAGCTTCTCCTTTTCAAGTTATTCCATCCTACTTAATCCTTCAGTAACCACTAGGAAAATAAAGGTGGGCATCTAGAATCCATGCATAAGAACCCTTGTAGCATAGAAAAACCTAAATGTTGAACCATTTATCAAAATTGCAATTGAAGTAAAGGATAAAGCACTCCATAATATAATTAAAAAACTTAAATTCCCATCTCTATATGGATCGATATTTATTTGAGATCTAGCCAATTGACTTTGTCATAACCCTTGACCAATTATATTTCTTCAACATTATTGGAAGATTTTAACCTTAACTATATATATATACCTTCTTGTGCAATTCCCACTGCATCATGAATTTGTTGACCATGAAGAAAACCAAATTGCTCTTTTGAAATAAAATCAAAGAAAATTCCTTTAAGTATTAGCCATAATCTTTGTTATAATTTCATACACTAGTTTTCACAGAGATAGGCCTAATCATCGAAGGTTTTTAAGACATTTTTATTTGGAATTAAAGTTGTAATGTGTTATCTCCTCAAATAAATTAGTCAAATTTATTTTATTAAGAGGTAGAAAGTCATTAGAAAAAATTTATTAATTTTTTTTTCAGGCTCATTTTAATGAGTTCTAACTTGTAAATATTTTTAAAAAAACTTTGGAGTTAGTCTTTATTTCAAAAAACTTGAAAAACAGGTTTCAGTGGCTAAGCATTGTTTCAAAACGGTCTCTAAGCTATCGAAAGCTCCGCTTTCGGCAGCTAAGACTGCAATTTCAGGGCGCTCCAAGCCACCGAAATTGGTGTTTTTACTGTGAAAAGTCATCATTTTCAAATGATGATTCTGAGCGACTAGAGAATCATTTTGCAAAACAGTCGGAGATTTTTGTTCCTAACATGTCAGCGAATAACCCTTGACCAATTATATTTCTTCAACATTATTGAAAGATTTTAACCTTAACTATATATATATATACCTTCTTGTGCAGTTCCCACTGCATCATGAATTTGTTGACCATGAAGAAAACCAAATTGTTCTTTTGAAATAAAATCAAAGAAAATTCCTTTGTATTAGCCATAATCTTTGTTATAATTTCATACACTAGTTTTCACAGAGATAGGCCTAATCATCAAAGGTTTTTAAGACATTTTTATTTGGAATTAGAGTTGTAATGTTTCATTTAAATCACCTAGAAATTTCCTTGAAGCTCTAGTTTTTTCAATTACTATTAACAACTCTTCCATAATGTCATAGAAATCCAAGTAAAATTTTGTTGTCCATCCATTTTGACATCGACTCTTTGTTTTTTTTTAAATAATGTAAGAGTAATTTAAGTTCCTCTTATGTTACCTCAGCTTCTAAATCCTTGTTTTGTTATTCATCAATTAGCTTTTGAAATAAAGAAACTATTTTTTTGGATCTTTACTAAGTTAGATCTAGGGATTCTTGGAATAAACTTTTGAAGTGATTGCCTCCCTCATTCGCAATTTCCTCCTTTGGAGTGTTTTATTTTAATCATCATAATGGGTTGACGTATGCCTCTTGTCACATCAATGTTAGGCATGGAGGTTAAACATCACATTGAGTTATAGAATTGACCTTGCTTTTATATTATGCAACTTATGTCACATGTCATATCAGTGTTAGACATGGACATTACACATCTCCTTGATTTTAGATTGTATACTATACTTCACTTTTGTTTATGCAGTGAAATAAAATAAGCTATTCAATGCATAATAATTAATTACATGGCCTTTATATTATATAGGGAATTTGTTCTATCAAATTAACAATCCCATGCGAATAATTTGGTATTCACACGATATTTACTATGCATAGTTGACATGGATGAAGTTTGTTAGCATCCATTCCACTATCGCGTGCCATTGGAAAAACAACACTTGTCAACAAATCCAAAACCACCCCACTAAGGAAATGTTACCCCTTTACACACTATATCTATCTCACTTTTCCAATACAACCTAATTTTGTCAATAGGGGAATCTTATAGTTAGAGTTGACCAATTAGTTTGACTAACGAACCTTGATATCTCAAACTTGTAGTTATCTTTCAAAGCGTTACTTCCACAATTGCAGAACGTGTGGCACACCTTTACAGGGGCATGTGTGTATGATAATATTGGATGCATTAATGTTGGTGCCTTCGAATTACTTCTACAACAATAATATAAAAAACAAGACTTTCTTCTCCCCTCCCAAAGTATGGTGGAAGTAAAGTCACTCACTCAACCTAGTCTATATTTCCTTAAAAGAACTAGGGTAATTTGAAATGGATTTATGCTATAATTCATTTTTTGGGTTGCCTTTTTTCCCAAATTAGATTTGAAATGCCAATATTTTTCTGTCTTAATTTTTAGCATTACACACATTATGTTACATTACGTGACATACCTTTTCCCTCACAGTGTAGAGTGCACCTCATTTTTCTTAGCACAATCATATTAACCATTGCCATTACATATCCATTCAACCCCTTAACAATGGATAATCCTTTACTATCGAAATGGCAATCTAAGGGCTGTTATATTTATAACAATGGACAAGTTCAACACCACATCAATATTCAACACTCCCCACTACCAATGAGCAATGCACTTTATAAACATGGTGATTATGTGTAATATTGTAGAGTTTGTAAAATTACACACTATATAATATTGCACAATATTACAATACACAATCAACACAACCACTTCTTGTATGAGCAAAACTTAAGCAAACTAAAAAATATAAGTTAACTTAAGTCAAAACACTAAAATCCATATAATCATGAACTTAAATCCATAGTCTAAAGAGTTGTAGAAGTAATAAATAAAGGCTTATAGTGCAAGCATAAACTAAGAAGTAATCATGTTAGGGTTAGGAGGATGCTAGTCATGATCATATATTGTAGGGTGATTAATAATAGACATTTGTCCATGGCATAGGTTCCCAACCATTGGTGGAAGGCTCTAGAGTTTTTGGTTCTTTAGAGATAGTCATGGTTAGCGTTGAGCATTCTTTGTCACTGGGGGGTAATGCTGGGGCCAACTCCTTTGTTGCTTGTGTCTTTGATGTCCTTTTGTGCACTCAATTGCAAGTCTTGTTGGGATCCCATTGATGTAGGTTGAGAGAGGCCAAGTGGCTTCTTGTGTATCGTATAAGGAGCATGTGTATGCTATAAAGAGCCCATGCCACAAATCCAGACACCATTAGAGATGGTCCATCTCCATTTGTAATTTCTGCCCTTGCATCTTGATTGACATAGATAAACTAGGACAAGTAATTGCAATGTCTTTCCAAGAGATACTCTTCGATTGAACTGCAAATTTCAATGCAATATCATTACACTTCTTTTAAAGACAATGCAATTTTTTTTAGACTAACAAGTATACACTCTGAATGAAAATCAATAATTTGAAGAACTTGGTCACCTATCAAAACGCTGTACAAGTTTTGATATGGAACAAAAGGTCAATCTCCACATAAAGACTTTACTTAATATCACAAAAAAATTTGCTAAACACAAAGCCCTTTATTGCCACATTGACCACTAAAACATGATGATGGATATGCACCATGCATAGGTTGCACACATCCAAACAACTCATTGGGTGCATCAATGTGCGTTTTTAGATGTATGTGCATACATACATTCGACAATGCATTTGTGTGTATGCAGATACATTTGACATTGTAAATTGACACACATACATCTCACAACATGGATGTATGCATGCACATATATTTGGCAACACACACTGATGCACATACATTTGACAACATAGATGTATGTATATACATGCATTCAACAATGTATATTGATACATATATGTAACCATTTGGATGTATGTATGCACATACATCTGACAACGCACATTGATACACAGTGTGCAACATGGATATATGTATACACATACCTTTGTGAATGCACATGGATGTATGTGCATATATACACATACATCTGATCATTTGTCCAACAACGCATATTAACATACCAAGTGTACAACATGGATGTATGTGCATAACAACACATTGATGCACCTAGTGAGACGTTGAGATAAAGGAGTAAGCTAGCTATGGAGCAATCCTCCCTCATCGGACGGAGGAGGAGCAAAGTTAACGTTGACTTTGCTCCTCCTCCGTCCGATGGAGGGAGGANGAGATAAATGCAAGTTGTGTAAAATGCATAGTGGAGGCTAGGCACATATGATATATCCGTTAGCAGCTATTAAGACACCTAGTAAATCATCGGAATGCGTGCAGCATGTCATCCCTCGGCCAAAAACATAACTTCAAATATACAATGCGATAGCCCAACGTGCACGGTAGGTATGGTCAACCGTTACCCACCTCACCCTTACAGCATTGAAGTAAGCAAAGGGTTACGTGTTTGTGGTCCCGTCAAGAAACGTGAGCGTCAGAATCCATAAAGCTGCCATGCACGAGGGCCGAATACTTTATCACATAATAATAATAAAAATACACCCCCAGGCCCCAGCCTCCAGGTTTTGAACCTCTATCTGCGATACGTGCGGTGCGCCACGTTTCGTGTCACAAGAGGTTGAAATATATGTTAACTGACGGCCATTCTTCCGTCAATTGTGCAGATTTTTTAGAAAAATAATTATAATATCCGTGATGCTGGTTGAGTCAGCGAACAAAGAATATGACGCGTCAATCTGCGATTGGGCATCAGTACAATAAAGATCCCACGTTAACCCACGGGGGGCCATGAATGGCCAGACATAAAGAGATAAAAGCCCAGAAAAGATATATTCCTTTCGATATCACTCTTTATAACCAGTGAGTGTGAGAGATCGAGATCGAGGTCTCGGGTTCGTGGAAGATGCACAGTTGCAGATGGGCGTCTGAAGCAGTCAAGATATATTCAATCGGGTAGGAATCTTTCGCTTTCGCTGTTTGCAGATTGAATTGTGATTGTGGACAAATGTCGAAGCGATAATACAAGCGGGAAAGACAGTCTGAGAAGTGCTAGGGTTTGGGAGTGGCATCCATTAATTGACTGTACAAACCCTATCTGTTTTCTTCTCCCTGTCTTCCATTGACTGCGAGCTGTCTCTGTTTCGCATTTTCTAATGCTCCACGGTCGATTCCTCCATCGTTATCATCTGTATTCCTTAGAGTCTGTCTCTTTTGGGTCGAAAACACGTTCAGATCAGTGGATTTAAGGTTTAGTTCGTAAAAAAATATTATGAGGTGGCTGCACATAGCAGGCACACAGATTGCAGTGGAAGGATTAGGGTTTTAAGGGTTTCAAGAGTTAAAGATGGCTTTGAAGAACATAATTCAGGAAATGAAGGATGGGGTGGAGAGTTTTTCCAGGAGGAGCTTTGAAATTAAGCTTTACAGAGGTCGATCTCAGAGCAGTGTTAGGGATGAGATAGTACAGGGGGTGGCGACGGCAGAGAAGGATGAGGAGGAACAACATGTAACTTGGTCCAACATGCTTCCCGAATTACTGACCGAAATGATTCAGAGGGTGGAAGCCAGCGAGGGAGCGTGGCCAGGCCGCAAAAATGTCGTATCTTGCGCCTCTGTTTGTAAAAGCTGGAGGGATATTACCAAGGAGATTGTCAAAGCACCTGATCAGAGTGGGAAGCTGACTTTTCCTGCTTCTCTCAAGCAGGTACTCGTTCTAATTGTTTTCTTTTGTATATCTGCAATTGAAGATGATTTGGGCAATTCGTATTGCCAAATTTACCATACTTGGCTTCAAGAACGAGTCAATGAGGGCAAAGGGTAAAATATAACTTTTGAAAAAAACTTGGGAGTTGATTTGGGAAATTAAAAAACTTAAAAGATGTATTAAATGTCCGGAAAAAGATACCTGTCATAATATGACATTTTACAAGGTCCATATAATGCAAGTCTTCAATTATAACTACTTTCAAATACTTAAATGATACTACATGCTACAAAATGCCATGGTTTTTGGATAGTTGACAATTCATCTTGCTGTCTAGTGTAAAATCGGGTCAGAAAAATATGCAGAATGAGTGTTTTTTAAGTAATTCTGTCTATTAATAGACCGGCTCTTGAGTCTGGCTTGGTGGGTCAATTGGAGTCATATTGACTAGTCAAAATCACAAGTATGACTCCAGGCCAAGTCAAACATGGTAAGCTAGCTCTCTTGAATTACATCGTTGATTTGTTTAACCATGTGGTTTGCTCTGGGTTCCCTCCACTCAGGTCCCACCACACTATTCACTTGATCCACAAATTGAGGGTCAGTGCTGACCCAAATAATTAAAGACTATCATGGTTGGCCACACTTTCTCCAAGCTCTACGCTACCGCCCTTCATCTATAGTTATGGGAGAGCTCAATAACGAACATAGTCGACCTAGAGATTAGGTAAGCTTTAGGCCAAAGTACTGCACCATTGACCATATATTTACGCTTTGGGCCATTATTGAGGAGGTGCGACATCGCTCTTCGAAAGCCTTCTATTGCTTGGTTGACTTTTGAAAGGCATTTTGATTATGTTTTGGGGGAGGCCCTATTTTAGAGACCTAGAGACATTGTTATTTCATAGATCCTTATCACATTGATTATGTGTCTCTATTAGTCAGTTATGGATAGACTTAGCACAGCCCATGTGGTATCAGATTTCATTTGGAACACTATAGGGTAGGGTGGTCCTCTCTCCTCTACATTGATTGGGATATACATTGATGAGTTGGAGTCTTTCCTCCAAGAGCATATTGAACTAGGAGATGGATGGCTCCTCCACTAGGTCTCGATATCCATCATTCTTTTTGCCGATGTCGTGGTTCTCCTATCCTCCACTCCAAACGGGTTATAGAGAGAGCTTAATGCCTCATCTATTTTTTGTGACATTCGTTAGTTGACGGTCAATCTTGGCAAAACCAAAATCATGATTTTCAACAGGTTGAATGCCCTTTTTGAGTTTCATTTTGTCTTTCTAGAGACGTAGGTCGAGATCACCATTGCTTATTATACCTACTTTGGAGTCTAGTTCTCAGGGCCTAGATTTAGCACGAGAAGATCCATCCAACCCCTAATCAACAAGGGTTATTTCTTCCTCGCTGTCCTTGAGTGTTAGTGTTTCCAAAACCATTTCTAGGATATCTCATCCAAAATGGACCTCATGGTTAACATTATCAAACCCATGGTCCTCTATGGCCTAGAGATTTGGGGTCCTAGCTTATTGGAGTTCTATTAGGTTGCGACAGAGAGATCCTCATGCTCCGTTGCATCATAGATGCAAGAGGACAATCCCATAAGCCATTATTTAGGTAGTGTTTGCGGCCCACCTTTAGTATTGAAATAGTCTTCAGCCTACTTTCCCTTATTCATAGAGTTCATGTCTTCGCTAAGTCATCCACTGGTAGAGAGTGCTACCCTTACCTTGCTTATTATTGTTTGGAGGTCATTGCCACTAGCATCTCTCCTTGTCGAGTTCACTGTTGGTTTGCGGAGGTATCTCAACTTCTCCATTCTATTGGCATTCTCAATACATCGACTCCCCTTGTTTAGCTATGGTCGACCAAACAGGTGTTGAATAGGGTTATCAGAGGGGACATCTACATGTAGTATATTCGGGTTACTTGGGTGGACCCACTAGGTTGTTAAACTAGCAACAACAAGGAAGGTCTTCCTGCATGCATGTGTCCTTGCATGCAGAAGACTTAAAATAGGAAGCCAATTGTATTTAATTATTTTTCCTAAGTTTACTTAGGAAAATAATTAAAGCGATCTAATTGTTTATTGACTTTAAGTGAAAGTAAAATTAGGGTTTTCACTTTACCTAAAGTTATAAAAGAAAGGTCAATTGGTGGAGAGGACACATACTTGTATTCCGATAGAGACAGGATACAGACAGCGAGAGAAAGTCAGATAGAGGATTTAGCTGGAAAGATAGAGGAGTGAGCAAATAGGATCACTGAGCTGCTAGGCAGGATAGAGCCCGCATGGATTGACAGGCATCAATTGTAGAGGGAGGTCGTACACGACCGTACGGATTTTATACAGTCACCGTACAGACCGTACAGATTCCGTGCAACAACCGTATGGATCCGCACGTGTGGGAGGCCATACAGTGGGCTGTACACTCACATAGAAGGGTGCTGGGGTTTAGTTGGTATTTGCTTAGTGATTTTGATGGGGTGTTGCATTTGCCAGGTTTGGGTGAATTTGCAATGATTGTAAACGTTCCATATTTTCTCATAATAAAATCTATATCTGACTGTTGCATCGGTTTTCCCATCTTGGGTTTTTCTAGGGGTTTCCATACCCAAAATAATAGTGTCAATATTGTGATGTGATTTTGTGATTTATTTCCCAGTTTTATATTCCGCTGCATACTGTAAAAGATATTCATGTGTGGTTATCAGTAGAGATTTTGAATATACTGTTTAGCCCTAGTTTGAATATTAAAGGAAAATTTACATGGTATCAGAGCTCTGGTGAGCTAAAGCTGAGATATTTGCAGTAACAGTGATAGATCAGGGGAAAATATATAGGAAGACACAAACTTAGACTTCCAGATTTAGGGTTTGACAGGTAACACTTCACTATGGTCGTGCAGTTGAGAATTGAGGATAGACTCCAGGGGGCACATAACTTTCCTACATGGAAAGAAAGGATCACAAGGATCCTAGACGTCAGTGATGCAGAGGAGCATATTGACTCCACAAAAGTTGCACCCATAGACCTGGTAGTTCTGATAGCTTGGAAGCAATTGATTCCAGGACCATGTTGATTATCATGGATGGAGTGAAAGACCCTATGGTCCCTCACCTTTCTGGTAAGAAGATTGAAGCAGAGATGTGGACGGCTTTGGAGAGTCTATACCAAAGCAAGAACGAGAATTGCAAGATGGTGCTGCAAGAGAGGATGCACAACACCAAGATGGCCAAGGGAGAAGGAGTGGTGCCTTATCTCATGAGGCTCACACAGATCAGGAATGAGCTTGGAGTTGTTGGCTCCAAGACCGTGGATGAGGAGTTAGTTTGGATAGCCTTCAATGGCTTCTGTAAGCCATGGGACACCTTTTTCAAAGGTGTTGTGGCTAGGAAGAAGCTCCCTGATTGACAGAGATTGTGGGATGACTTTGTGTAGGAGGAGACCTGCATGGGTCAAGGATCAGGCTCATCCAGTAGTGCCCCACAAATTGTGGATGAGGAGGCTCTAGCCCTTACATGGAAGGGCAAGGGTAAGGCAAAGAGGAAGAAGGATGGTAAGAAGAACCTTGACGTATCAAAGGTCAAGTGTTTTATCTGCCACAAGCAGGGACACTTTGCCTCCCAGTGCCCAGACACGAAGAAGAAGAGTAACACTCAGATGGCTGGATCTGTAGAGGTGGATGAGTTCAGCAGGAACTTCGATGAGGAGTTTTGCTTGATAGCTTGCATGGCAAGCATCACAGAGAGCAACATATGGTACATCGACAGTGGAGCATCTAGTCACATGACTTGACAGAAGAGATTCTTCAGAGACTTGCAGGAGGGTGGAACTGGGATCCATGTGGAGCTGGGTGATAATGCGCGGTATCAGGCGCAGGGAGTTGGCACTGTTTCATTTCAGATGGAGTTTGGCAAACCCCTCAGTTTTGTTGATGTGTTATATGTTCCAGGATTGACCAAGAACCTTATATCGGTCTCCACTTTGGAGGAAAAGGGATATCAGGTGAAGTTCCGAGACCATAGAGTATATATCAGGCCCAAGGGGTCAGATAGGAGCTTGGATCAGGTGATTGGTAGAAGGAGATGGAAAGTGTATAGACTACACTTTGACCTGACAAAGGCTCTAGTCAGCAGCAACAACAACAATCAGGGTGAGTTGTGGCATAGGAGGATGGCACACTTGCACCATGGAGCATTGAAGCACTTGAGGCAGGCTGTCATTGGAGTTCCTCAAGTACAGGAGGAGAAGCATAACCACTGCAAGGGTTGTGCTTTGGGGAAGAACATCAGGAAGCGATTCCCACAAAGTGAGCACAAGTCTAGGGAGCCCTTGGACTTGGTGCATTCGGATGTATGCGAACCTATGAGTGTCCATTCTTTTAGTGGTTACAGTTATTGCGTAACCTTCATTGATGACTGTTCCAGGAAGACCTGGATCTATTTCTTGAAGGCCAAGTCAAAGGTCTTTGAGAGGTTTTGAGAGTTCAAAACTCTTGTGGAGAATCAAACAGGAAAGAAGATTTAGGTGTTGAGGACAAACAACGGGGGTGAGTACACCTCCAATGAGTTCATGGAGTATTGTTCGGCAGAGGGGATCAAGAAGGAGCACACTGTGCCCCATACCCCAAAACAGAATGGAGTTGCAGAGCGGAAGAGCAGGACTATGGTAGGAGCATCCAAGGCCATGCTATTTGATCAGGGATTACCACTATTCCTTTGGGTAGAGGCATACAGGACTGCAGTGTACATTCAGAACAGGTGTCCCCACACAACTTTGGGGAGGAAGACACCTGAGGAGGTCTTCATAGGAACTAGGCCAGATGTGAGTCACATTTGCATATTTGGCAGTGTTTGCTATTGTCATGTTCATGTTGACATTAGGAAGAAGCTGGACCCTTCTGGAGAGAAGGGGTTACTTGTTATAGCGAGACTTCGAAGGCATATAGAGTTTACATTCCTGCTTGCAAGAGGATCATTGTGAGTAGAGATGTCCAGTTCGATGAGGACAGGGCCTTGCGGAGATCTATGGACTTACTAGTAGAGCAGTAGCCAACACAGGACACGGGGATCAAGTTGGAGGAGCCAGATGTACAGGTACAAACATAGGGCACAAGTTCTGGTAGTTAGAGGGAGTCAAGTGGATAGGATTCCTCAATCATTGACTTGGAGGAAGAGCTGCAGCAGGAGATGGATATCCAACAACCATAGTTGGTTGACACTAGGCCAAGGCCTACGTGGTTCAGGTCCACAGTTCAGGATTCCAGGCAGATGGATCCTCCACAGATCTCCATGAGATGAAGCAAGCCACTAGCGAGACTCAGTTATATGGCACTGATGACATAGTTGATTAACTCTGAACCTTCCGGCTTTGAGGAGGCTACACAACATGATTTGTGGCAGGAGGCTATGGTTGAGGAGTATGACTCCATCATGAAGAACCAGGTATGGGAGGTTGTGTCGAGACCTGAAGGAAAGAAGGTGGTGGGATCCAAGTGCATCTACAAGGTGAAGCATGCAGCAGATGAAAGCGTGGAGAAGTACAAGGCACGCTCCGTGGCAAAGGGGTTTTCACAAAAGGAGGGTATTGACTACGAGGAGACCTTCGCCCCCTATTGCCAGGTATTCTTCCATTCGGACCATTATCTCACTAGCAGTTGAGATGGGTTGGCGAGTCCATCAGATGGATGTCAAGACTGCCTTCCTCAACGGAGTGATAAGGAGGAGGTATATATTGAGCAGCCAGAGGGGTTTGATGTGGAGAAGAGGGAGACGCATGGATGCAGACTACATAGAGCTCTTTATGGGCTCCAGATGGATGTCAAGACTATCTTCCTCAATGGAGTGATAGAGGAGGAGGTATATATTGAGCAGTCAGAGGGGTTTGATGTGGAGAAGAGGGAGACACATGTATGCAGACTACATAGAGCTCTTTATGGGCTCAAGCAGGCACCTTGAGCATGTTACTCGAGGATAGGCAACTATCTATGGGAGATGGGATTTCAGCGGAGTGAGGTTGACCACAACTTGTACTTCTTGACAGGTGAGGTGCCTCTCATACTGGTCCTATATGTGGATGCTCTCTTTCTTACAAGAGATGAGAGGTTGATTGGAGATTGCAAGTCCAACCTTGCAGTGGAGTTTGAGTTGAAAGACCTTGGTCCGATGCATTACTTTATGGGCTTGGAGGTTTGGCAGAGAGATGGATGCTTCTTCATTGGACAGGGGAAGTATGCAGTAGAGATCAAGAAGAGATTCGGGATGGAGGATTGCAAGCCTATGGCCATACCTCTAGTTTCCAACTAGAGGAAGATTGATGCATCAGGGTCAGATGGATTTGATCCTACCTTGTATCATCAGCTCATCGGATCGCTTATGTATCTGGTCAACACTCAACCAGACATCAGCTTTGCAGTCAACTCTTTGAGTCAGTTCATGGTGGACCCTTAAGAGAGTGCCTTGGACGGCTACGAAGCACATAATTTGCTACATCAGAGGTACAGTGGAGTATAGATTGGTTTATGAGTGCAGGGGGAGTGTACAGTTAGCAGGTTTCACAGATGCTGACTGGGCAAGATGTGTAGAGGACAGGAAGAGTTCTTCAGGTTCTTGTTTCAGCATTGGGTTAGGGGTTGTCTTTTGGTTCAGCAGGAAGTAGAAGTTAGTTGCATTGAGCTCGACAGAGGCCGAGTACATGGTAGCCAACATGGCTGCTTGTGAGGAAGTTACTTTCAGGGTTGTTCGAGTGTGAGCTAGAGGCTACTATAGTTCACTATGACAATCATAGTGGCATCAGGCTATATGAAAATCTAGTGTTCCATGACCGGAGCAAACACATAGACATCAGGTACGACTTCTTGAGAGATTGTGTTCAGAGAGGAACCATTCGATTGGAGTACATTCAGACAAATGAGTAGGTGGCAGACATTTTCACCAAGGCACTTTGCAGACAGAGTTTTGTGAAGTTCAGGGATAAGTTGGGGTTGCTACAGAATCCCTTCCTCGTTGAGAGGGAATGTTAAACTAGCAACAAGGAAGGTCTTCCTGCATGCATGTGTCCTTGCATGCAAAAGACTTAAAATAGGAAGCCAACTGTATTTAATTATTTTTCCTAAGTTTAATTTGGAAAATAATTAAAGTGATCTAATTGTTTATTGACTTTAAGTGAAAGTGAAATTAGGGTTTTCGCTTTACCTAAAGTTATAAAAGAAAGGTCAATTGGTGGAGAGGACACACACTTGTATTTCGACAGAGACAGGATACAGAGAGAGAGAGAAAGTCATATAGAGGATTTAGTTGGGAAGACGGAGGAGCAGGCAAACATGATCATTGAGCTGCTAGGCAGGATAGAGCCCGCACGGATTGATAGGCAGCAACTGCAGAGGGAGGTCGTACAAGATCGTACATATTACATACAGATGCTGTACAAAGAGTATTGATTCCGTACACCAGCCATACAACCGTACAACCATACTGATCTGCACGTGTGGGAGGCTGTACAGTGGGCCGTACACTCATGTAGGAGGGTGTTGGGGTTTAGTTGGGATTTGCCTAGTGATTTTGTTGGGGTGCTGCATTCGCGAGGTTTGGGTGAATTTGCAGTGATTGTAAATGTTTTATATTTTTCATAATAAAATCTATATTTGACTGTTACATCGGTTTTCCCATCTTGGGTTTTTTTCCGGGGTTTCCATACCCAAAATAATAATGTCAATATTGTGATGTGATGTTATGATTTATTTCTCAGTTTTATATTCCGCTGCTTACTGTAAAAGATATTTATGTGTGGTTATTTGTAGAGATTTTGAATGCATTGTTTAACCCTAGTTTGAATATTAAAGGAAAATTTACATAGGTGGGATAAACGCCAAGATTGCCTTCTATTTTGAGCATTTCCTAGAGTTGAGAGATTGCCTTATTGTTCGGCTGGCATACACTCTTCGGTATTGGATGCATGCCCTTAGGGTTCCTTTGGGATAGTTTCAGGTTGGCTCACATCGACTTCGGGTTGAAACTGATCACCACATCACATGACAGGATAGGATCAATTAGCTTTGCCATCTTCATGAGACCAAGATAGAGCAACATTTCATTTTTCGTTGCCCCATCTATTATGATATCAGAGGATGTTTCTACTGTCTTTCAAAGAGTCTCGTAACTCCCTCTCTACTTTCCTTCGGTTCCAGGACTAGAGATGCTTGGCCATGCTTATGAGTGAAGAAATTTGATAAACAATCACAAAACCTTTTATTGGACTTTTATCAAACACTTTGATTGAAAATCCGATTTATTGCTTTTTTGAACTAATAATTCATAAAAATGAATTTGTCTGATAGTTTAAGCATAAACACCAATGCACTCAATTTCAATCTGAAGATAAGTGTGACAACACAAAAATTTAGGGCCAAGCCCAGGGCAAACTCTCACCAAAGAAAAAGGGATTTTATTTATGAGAGATAAAATTAGAAATTCAACAACTCAGAATTTCTTTTACGGCACCAAAACAATTTTAGAAACCCTCATTCATCTGTAAATCTGCAGTGGAAAATGTGCCAAATATACTCATTGTCAACTCACACGTGTGAATTGTACATCGCAGGTTTCTCGGGATTTGTGCCAAGTACGGAATGTACGGATTCTGCCAGCATTAAATGCAGGAAAAACTGTCTCAAAATTTGTGCCTACAATATGCCTCGATTTTTGTGCTTGTATGGCTTGCAATAATGATTGTACGATCTGGCTGTATGGTCCAATGAATGCTACAAAAAATTCTTGGGAATTGTGCCTTCAATTTGTCTTGATGACCAGTCTCTCACAAATAAAAAATCTCCTTCAAGATTTTATTTCTCTCTCTCACTTGTTTTCTCCTTCTTTTGATGTCTCTCTCTTTTCCCTAAACACTCTTTATCTATTGAAACCCTAATCCTAACTACTATAACTATCTAATCAAAGGATGAGATTGATTGGATCCTAGTATTCTCATTAATGGCACAATATAACTCACTTTTATTTAATAAAGTGCACATTAGATATTTGGGCCCCACAACTTAAATCTCACTTTAATGATAAAGTACGAACTCACTTTTAAAATATAAAGTCACTTTACATTTAAAAAGTTGCTTAGGAAAATGCAACTTATGTCCCCCTCTCTTGTGACATCCAAATCATGGTGAAGGACCAACTGAGTTATAAATATTAAAAACTAACACTCCCTCTTAACGAGGAAGGTCCTTTCGACAATGCCTGTACCTCCACCACCTGGGTCTCTGTCCTTTGAAGCAGTTCCCTCTCGCTCTTGAATGTGAGTTGGAGATCCATTTCGAAAAACAACTCGAAACTGAGAATTGTGAGGGGAATCCTCTCTAAACCCCTGCATCTGCTCACAACCTTCATATTGGTTGAGTCTCCTGCCAGTATAACTCACCTCATCTAAAGGTATCATCTGTGCACCTGCCTCATCTTCAGATTCAGTCTCAGATAACCATCCACCTGACCATGGAAATATCACCTCTCCCTGCAGACTCACAACCTTCATACTGGCTGAGTCTTCTGCCAGTATAACTCTCCTCATCTGAAGGTATCATCTATGCACCTGCCTCGTCTTCAGATTCAGTCTCAGATAACCATCATTGACCTTGGAAATATCACCTCTTCCTGCAGTAAATAAAGTCTGTCTCTTCTATTCCCAAGTAAAACTATGGTACCAACTGGGTTCTCTACCCGGTAGAGAAACATATGTCCTGTCATGACAAAGAGTCCATATCCGTCATCCTCCAATGATGACATAGAAAGTCTGCTAATTTTAATACCTGGAACAAACAGTACCCTATGTACTTCAAGAATTTCTCCTAGATCTAGTTGGAATTTTACAGTTCCAACTCCTCTTATCTCTGCCTAAGGATTTCCAATATCTGTTTCAACAAAGTGTCCTAGAACAATCTCTTCTATCCTCTGAAAAACTCCATTCTTTTTGGTCATATGGCTAGTTGAACCATTGTTAACTATCCATGTGTCATGGTAATTTACTGAACTACCTATACTAGTTTCAACTGATGCCAAACAAAATTCCTTTTCAAATTTGGCCAACATATTCTTGTACTTCTGCTAATGCTGCTCCCTCTTTGTCTTCATCTTTCTTCTTAGGACATTGACTAGCATAGTGGTTGAACTTGCTGCAGTTAAAACAACGAACCTTACTAAGGTCTTTCTCCCTTTTCTTCCCCCCTTTACCTTTTCTTTTGGTAAGAAGGGCTACATTTTCTTCACTGCTATGAGTGCTATTCTGGAATGTTCCCTCTAGGGTCTCTTCTTGAACAAAGTCATCCCATAACCTTGTCCAATCTGGAAGTTTCTTTCTAGCAACTACTCCTTGCACAAATGTGTGCCATTTTGCAGTGAACCCATTAAGAGCATATCTAACAAGCTCTTCATCCTCCACTTTCTCACCAGCAGCACCCAATTCATCTCTAACTTGAGAAATTTTGGTGAGATAAGTGGTTACCGTATGAACATCAATCATCATAGTGTTCCTCAGTTTTTCTCTAAGAACCATCTTTTTGTTCTGGTTCTTACTTTGATAAAGAGTACATAAATCTTTCCAAATATCAAAAGCATGTGACTTACCTGTGATGTGAGGTATCACATGATCTTTTATGGAGTCTAAAAAGATTCTTTGTGCCTTGATATCTTTCTTTTCAAAGGCAGTCTTCAGAGCAACATTTGTGGGAACTGTGATGGTGTCGGAAGCACCAACAATATTCCATAGCTCCAACTCTTTGAACAATACAGTTATGCGCTCTTTCCAAGGGCTGAAATTATCAGACCCATCCAGCCTGTCTTCAAATCGCAATCCTGCTGAGGTCATGACTTCCAACTGATAATCTTTAGCTGACCCTGACTTGAACCTTTTCTGCTTTGTATCTACACAACTTAACACACCTTCAGCAATCACACTCTGATACCATGAAGAAATTTGATAAACAATCACAAAACAATCACAAAACCCTTGATAAAGAAATTTGATAAAAGGCAGACAAACAGTAGCACCACTTCAGAAATCAGATCCATCAGACAGGGGGCCCCCTCTCGAGCAGCTAGGGAGACCCTTACGTAGTTGTCGCCTCAGATCTCAGGAATGTTCACTCAACACCAGCAAACCGGGGACCTCTTCCAGTCCTCGTAGCAGCTTACATTGTCCAAACTGAGAGATATATCTCAGACTTGTGTTTCCGGCACTACCAGAGCCTCCAATCAGTCTTTTATTCGGTGCTTCCTCCTATCAGCCTCGGATGTTAAGAGAGATACACATACAGATATAGGTATTGGACCTTTGTCTCAGGAGAAGGAAGCTGCTCCTTCCCCCCTACCTCATCCACTGCAGGTTGTTTCATGAGGCCTTGATCCGAGTCCCTTTGGCAAGCCATCCTCCTCCACAGATTGGGGGTTCTCTTGGTTTTGGTTTTTGGTTCTCAGGAGCTTTTTCTGTGGTTCCACTTTGCTTTATACTGCTCACTTTTAAACTTTAGACCTTATTTAGCATATACTAGATTTTATTTGACCAGATATGCTTTTCTAGGAGCAGTTTTGGGGCTCCCACTTTGTACTATGTACTTTTGTACTCAACAGTCCCATTGGCCTCTTTTTGGTCATTCGTTGGACATTAATAAAATTATCTTATCTTGTCTTATCAAAGAGTAAAGTAAAACTTTGGATTCGACTTGGACTTTGAAGAATTTGGTGACTGATGATTCTGATGATAGGCTCTCCAAATTGATTTTTCAAAAACAGAAAGCTGGGAACCTTTTTTTTCTGTTGTTAAGGGGTGCTATCTTGTGATGTGTGGGCTTGTTCAAACTTAATTTCCTTGACGAATGGAGAAGTAGCTTCTCATGGCATGAGTTCCATTTTGCCCCATTTTGTCCCTCTGCAAGAATTAATGCAAGAACTAATTTCGACCTGTAATAGTATTCTATGTTTTCCTTTGATAGTAACAGATCTTTGCCGCTTAACAATATGTACATTACATGTTGAATTTCCATTACTTCAGGTTCTTATTGTTAGTTTACCGGTGTAGCTCGGACAGTGTTCCAGCTACAACTTTCTCCCAGTAGCAGAGCAGCGTACATCAGAGATCCGTACAGTGGCACAACACCCTTCTTCAGTGGACTGTACAGCAGTATTAGGGCACACTACTATTTATGGATGAGACAGTGAGGGGTGCAGGCATGCCAAAATCATAAGTTATATGGTTTGGGTTCAAGTCTGGCAACGTTGAAGTTGGTTCAAATTTGGATTTCCTGATGAGATTTATATAAGACTTGTCATTAGGTTTGTTCATATATATATTATATATATATATGTGATCAAATCCAATGACGCTAATAAAATTTAAACATATAATGCAACTGAAATTGCAAACTGCAGTGCTACCTTCTTTTCAGGTGTGCCCTGTGCTATGGCTTGTTTACTCGGGACTCTATGGGTAGAAAACCTGCAGGTGACAAGTACCATGGACTCTGAA
Source organism: Pseudotsuga menziesii (assembly GCA_001517045.1). Lineage (NCBI taxonomy): Eukaryota > Viridiplantae > Streptophyta > Pinopsida > Pinales > Pinaceae > Pseudotsuga > Pseudotsuga menziesii. The sequence continues at coordinate 31,760 of LPNX011146684.1, forward strand.
GTCTAGAGTATGAATAGCACATCAGCTCTGTGGCTAGCAGCAAGTCTTAGCAGCTCCCAGCAAGCTAACCTTGCATGTCACAGACTCGCAGCAACCTGTAGCAGTAATAAGAGTTGCCCACCCACCGGTAATTGTATGGGGCAGCACCCTCTGGTAAGTGGAGGTGGTGGTATGGAGGAGGCTGGAGCCTTTAGCATTGAGCTGTGGATTAGTCATGACTCAGGAATACTGAGTTGCAGCCGAGGAGCAATGAATAGTCTACACTGTACAGAGGTATAGTGTGGCAGTAAACTGTGGTATGGGTGAAGATGGAAATGTGAACCAATGTGCGGGAGGCAGCAAGTGAGATAGTCAAGACTCAACATGGGTTTAGGGTTAGCTGCGTTTATTTTATTTATTTATAAATTATAAAAAATATTGATTTATTTTAGCTGTGTTTATTTTATTTATTTATAAATTATAAAAAATATTGATTTAATACGTTTTTAAAAATGAATTTGATGATAATTCATCTTTAAAAGCGTTTTGATTTCCCTTGGGGTTCAGGTTTGCCTTGGAGTTCATCTTTCAAATTTGTTGAAATTCATCTTTAAAAGTGTTTTGATTTCCCTTGGGGTTCAGGTTTGCCTTGGAGTTCATCTTTCAAATTTTTTGTAGCTCAATGAATTTGGTTTTTTCTTGGTATTTGCCAATTTTTGAACTTCAAGCTTGAAGGTTGGTGAACCCTGTGACTTAGCCCAAAGCATGCATGTGCCATCTTCAGTCGATTTCCAGTTTTAGATGTTTTTCTATATTCAGCAGTTCAGTTCTAGATCTATATTTTGCTTTTATAGTTCTCATGCGCAAGTTGGGAGGGTGCGGATCCCTAAGGTAGTAGGGGTGCTTTTGCATGAGGATTCCTAGCTCAACGAATGGCGTAGATCTCTAGGAGGAAGTACCTTATTTTTGGAAGCATGCATGCACAATCTTCAGTGCATTTCAGTTTTAGCTGTTTTTCTATATGCAACAGCCAATTCTAGATCTGTGTTTTCATTATTTATTTTGCATGCACAAGTTATGAGAGTGCAGTTCCCTAAGATAGTAGGGGAACCCTGTCATGAGGATTTCCAGCTCCTTGAAGGGCACAGATCTCTAGGAGGGTGCACCTTATTTTTGGCATGGTTATCCATGCAAGCAAGGTGCACTAGGGTTAGAATTCAAACTGTCAGTGAACGCACTGTTGTGCCTGAGACTATGATCATCTCTTCCTCCTAGCCAATAAAGGAGAGGCAGGGTGGACCATTTTGTGGTTCGAGAGTTTGAGTTTTGAGTAGTAGTTTTTTAGCTTTCTGTTTCTAGAATTAATAGAAAATCAGTGATGCCGTTTTGAGTGTTCAGATTTGTATGCTTTCTGTTTTACTTATAAGCAGTATGTGTTTGTAGGTTAAAGTGCTCTTAACAGAAATTTTGATTGGTTTTTCAGCTTTAATGATCTATAGATTTTAGGTTAGTTTCTAGAGTACAGAATCTGTTCACCAATGTCTAATTTTTGACATGGTATCAGAGCTTATTTGCTGAAGCCTTCCTGCAAACCATGTATGGACAGTTGGGCTGCTACTTGTGGCACGGATTTGTTGGGATGTTTCAAGGGTGAGATGTTTGAGATCTTTGCTTGAGACTAGCATCTTGGATCTGTGATAATTTGCTTCTATGTTGCTGATCTGTGTTCTAGGAGCAGCAGTATGACTACATTCAGTATCATATACGGAACCAGATCGAAAGGTCCTTCTAACTTTGTCTTGTGAAAGTGTCAGGTATAGATGCTGCTGGAGGAGCATGAGCTGTGGGAATTCATTGAAAACAAGGTTGTAGAGTCTATCGATCTCATAATTGTTGAATTTTAAGATGTAGTGATGTTTTAATACAAGTAATAAACATAAGTGCATGAACATATAAATTCAGATTCAGAATAGTGCTGCTAATAAAACTTTAAACTGTAATAAATCAAGAACATAATTTTCTTCTCTTTCAACTTAATGCTCTGCTGGTCACTGCGTCAATTTTAACGCTCTGCTGGTCATTGCATTAAGGTAGTTCATTGAGATGTTATGCCATGTACAAGAATAAATAAATAAAGTGCAGGAGACACAACATTAAGGAATCACAACCATTATTTGGATCCGCCTTATACTCGGATAGTTCTGAGTTTGATCTTGTCACCGACGGGACAAGTCAAACTGGGTAAACAATATACGTACCTTGAGAGAGAGATTTAAAGCAGACAGAAACATACCTCAGACTCTAAGAGAGGTTTCAATCAAAAGCACATGCTTAAGTAATTCAGTCATACCCATTGTTGCCGCCTAATACACACTTTATGACACGGGGAAGTCTCCAACCCGCTTTGTGTGTCCTTGGGGGCAAGTTAGAGCTGGGGACCACTGTCACCACAG
>LPNX011146684.1:41041-61971 GCA_001517045.1 Pseudotsuga menziesii
TTTGAACAGAAACTTGAAAAGAAAATGCAATTAGCTAAAACAATATCCTAACCACACAACAATCTCTGTAACAGAGATGGTGGGTAAACAGAAATAAAAATGATTAACCTAACCTCACTTCAATCCCTTAAGGGAAGGTGGGTAAACAGAAATAAAACTTGCATAAAAAATAAATCTAAGCAACTAGTGTTCTAGGCTATTTCTACGCTACTCATATACAGATTTACAACAGCTTTCAAAGCTTTAGAGAACACCCCAAAGATAACTTCTCTTTTGGGGTTTACAATCTTGTAGAAAAGAGAGGAAAAATTGAGGTTTTTTGGCCTCTTTTGGACTAAAACTTTTCTAGGGCTTTTCTAGGCAATTTTGGGCAGCATAACCCCCTCTTCTGTGCATAAACCTGCAACAAACCAACAACTTTACTTGCTGGAATTTACTGCAGAAAAACTAAAACAGAAAGTTAGCACAGATTAGTATAAAACCCAGAAAAATTATTGAAAAATCTAAACTTGAAATTTTGGAAAAAATGAAGTTTTAGTGGCAAAAAAATGAATTTTTTGGCCTCTAAATGATATATGAACAGCAGATTTATAATTCTATACTAATCTATAATGAAAGAAAGCCCTAAAACAAGGGTTTTATTCACTATACAATGAATAAAACCTAGTTTTAGGAGAGAGAAAGAGAGATGGACGAAAATGCAGATTTGAAGATGAAACCCTTGGAGAGATGTCCTTGGCTTAGAAAACCTGTAAACAAATATTAGATCTGCAAGAAAATGTAAGCCTAGTGATGAATATCTAACAATCTCTACAAAATACTTTGAAGAAATTTGCTAAACCATTCACAAAAGAGGGTAAAAATACTTCTACTCTCTAATCTCTCCACAAAATACTTTGTGGAGAGCTAACTAGACTAATACAAATATGCAAAAACCAAATACAAGATACAAGTTACCTCAACAATGGACCATGAAGAATGTAGAACAATAGCACAATGTTCCTCCAAAGAATTTCCTTGATTATGGCCCAACTAGAGCAAAGCTTGATACAAAAGAGCCTCTTAGGGCCTGAGAGAGAAGAATAGAGAAGAGAATGAGAAGAGGGTATTTTGGCAACATAACCATGCTCCAAAGAATGATGATAATAAAATGAGAGGAGGGGCCTCTCTTTTATAGTTGAAAAGATCTCAAACCCACTTCCAAATCAAGGGTTCAAAATATAGATCTAAACTCTAGCTCTCCTCCACCCTTAGATCTAGGTTTGTTGACTTTAGAAGCCATCCACCAATCATAAGCAAGGGTGCCTTTTCAAATCAATGGTCGAAAAGATACATCCATGTCACAATAAAGCTTAACCCTTAGATCTAGGGTTTCCATGACTCAAGTGGGGCCCCCTTTGACTCAAATTTTAATTTTTTATTGTTTTTTATTTTTTGTCTTTTACTTTTTATATTTTATTTAATCTTTTATTTTTTTATCTTTTATTTTTAAAATTTCTATCTTTTTATTCTTTTATTTTTGTTTTATCTTTTTATTTTTTAATCTTTTATTTTATCTTTTACTTTTTATTTTTAAATCTTTTAATATTTTGTTTTCAAGTTTTAATCTTATATTTTTTATTTTTAATTTTTTAATCTTTTATTTTTATTTTTATTTTATTTTTTAATTTTTTAATTTTTGATCTTTAATTTTTTAATTTTTAATTTTTAATTTTTATTTTTTATTAAGACGAGGGGCACCCCACTTGGGAAATCTTCAAAAATTTATTTTGACCATGGGGGGGTTTATTTAAATAAAAATTAACTATGATTAGCCACCTCCCAAACTTAATTACCATGGCCTTATTTGATTTTTTCCTTCAAAATCAAATAATTTAATTTTTCATCTTTGGAAATTAAATTAATTTCCTGGGAAAAAATACTTTGTCTTAACCCAAATTGGTCTAACTTCTTAACCCCTTGCTAGAATGACATGAGACTTGAACCAATGGCTTAGGGGGTGTCATAGCTTTTTCATTTGCATTCATAGCCCCTATTACAAAATGCCAAGGTTCAAGAAATTACATTATTACATCGAAACTTAATTAATTATCCACCAAATGGTAAAGTTAATTAATTAAGAAAAAATCAAAATAGAAATTAAATCCTAACGAAATTCCGCAAGACTACAAGATATGGCTAACATGGTTATGGACAACAACTTGAAACCTTAGCCACCTCATGGGCTTGATTATCAGAACGTCAATTCACCACTTTGGAGGATTTGTAAGTGAAAAAGCCAACCAATTAAAATTGTTAATTAACAAAATTAACTGGAAGGGGAAAAAAAACACTCGGTGAAGAGGACTTCCCTGATAATAAAGTCCATGGTGACATCCTTAGAGGAATGACCCATGATGACATATAAAGTTACATTAATTATCCCACGCAGGGGAGCGGACATTTCGTGCACAAAAGGGGCATAATTGCCCTGTTGAATGAAAAATCCCCATAATTTTTCCATGGTACAAACTACACATAATGTACATCTTCAATGTACATGAGGTTGCCACCTAGTCGAAATAGGTGGGCAACACCCATAACAGTCATGCTAAGGACACACACAGTCACTTAGCACAAGAGACACTCAGTTAAACTGAGCACAGTCATACCCTCTGACAATCATGTTGAGAAAACCACAGTCCACACTTGAAGGATAACCTCCCAGTCACTCAGGGAAACAAACCCAGCACACAGAGGTAAAACCCATAAGAACTCACGCTGAGATAAACTGTAGATACAAATCATGAAGGTAAACCCGTAAGCAATCACACAGAGATAAAACCGTGAGAATAAACCGGTGAAGATATCAAGCAGAGAGCAGAGATCACCGTGGATAGAAATCTCTGAAGATAGACCCACAGAGATTAATTGCAGAGGTAAACAAATCACAGAGGTAAGACTCAGCTCAAAAAGCGCAGAGGTAAAACTCAGTCCAACAAATCGCAGAGAGTAGACTCAGCTCAAAAAACACAGAGGTAAAACTCTGTCCAACAAATGCAGAGAGTACACTCAGCTCAAAAACACAGAGGTAAAACTCTGTCCAACAAATTGCAGAGAGTAGGGTCAGCTCAAAAAACGTAGAGGTAAAACTCTGTCCAACAAATTCGCAGAGAGTAGGCACGTGAAGAAATAGAAGATCATCACCGTGAGGGGAAACACATGCAGCGGGTGAAGGAAAACAATAGACAGCCCGTGAAGGGAACCGCAAAGACCCGAGAAGGGAAATGATGCAGACAGCCCGCAGACAGCTGTGAAGGAGAACAACAGACAGCTCGAGGAAGGATGAACGCAGTCAACCCGTAGGCAAATCGCAAATCGCATAGAAAAAAAAATGTAGACAGCCCGTGAAAATAAACACGTGAAGATAAGTGGAGAGGCTTCCAAAATCGATAATCACATAAAAAAAATGCCCTCATCTTTTTATAAGGTCAAGTGGTGTAAAAGATTCACGTTTAGGATAGTGCTTAGGGTCCACAATAAATAATCCAAACCATAAAATAAAAACTTTAACCAACAGAGTAATATAAAATAATCCAAACAAAAAATAAAGATCTTAAACACGAGATAAGATTAAATAGTCCAAAAGTCTTTAAAGATTTTATTAATAAGACTAAAATAATAAATTTAAATAAAGTCATAAAGTGAAAGTCCATAGGTCCAATATAAAGTAAATAGTCCAAAACTACAAGTGGGTCAAGGGTCCTTTAACAAAACATAAGGTAACCATAACAAAATATGGTCCAATGGTCTTTAATAAACCATTAGGTAAATACACTCCATAAAGTAGGAGTCATCATAGTCAAAGGTGCACATAAGTGAGGTGCTAGGACCAAGTACGAATAGGTACATAGTTTATTATATTTTGTCATCACTGTATAAAGGGGAAGATCCAAATGGATGGTACAATCTTTTTGTCCTTAACAATGCTCCTAAGGGTTAGGTACCAGGGACATCGTCAAGGGGTGGCCAGTCCCTTGAGAAGCAACCTAGCAATAACCAATTAGGAGGGGGGACATCATTATCTTCCATTCTTATTGAATGGCTTTCAGCCTTGGGCCGAGTTTCAGTGTCACACTGAATCAGGTTGATCAATCCCTGGACCCTGACCGGGTCCTCCACATTCTCTTGCAGAATGGTTCTCAGTACTAAGCTGAGTTTTAGTCTCACACTGAAAGTTGATCAACTACTTGCAAGACCTACTTGGACATTGTGTCCCTGGTTCAAGAACAGAATATACCCTGGTTCAAGAACAGAATATATCTCTGCCTCTACCTGCAGGCTCTACTTGGACATCGTGTCCCTGGTTCCAAACCAGAATACTCTAGAGGCATATAGGGGCCCTAGCCACATGCTAGGGGCTTTGCCATGGCATTAACTTGCTTGGTCCTAGACCAAGAACCCTAGGAGACTACTGGGGGCTCTAGGGTACCTTCTAGGGTACCATCCTCTATGATAGACTCTATCCTATAGACTCCCTGATAGACTCTATCTTAGTCAATTAACTAGGGTACCATCCTCTATGATAATGGGTCTCGTAGCTGCACAAACTTTAACACTCCCTCTCAGCAAGAGAGGCATTCTCAGCAACACTAAGCTTGTCTCGAAAGCGCTTAGACTTCAACAGAGGCTTAGTCAACACATTAGTAAGCTTGTCTACTTAAAAGTGTAGACTTCATCTTGTTCCAGACATGGTCAACCTTCCTCTTGATGTGTACCTACGTGTTATAGAGTACAGGGTTTTTTGGGAGCTTGATCTTTTAGAGATCCACTTGGAAGTTGTAATTGACTTCCAGCTGAGAAACACTTTCCACATGTCATTTGACATCCTCCAAACCGTGATGTTTGGTATCCACCTTATAAATGACGTGGCTCATTTGAGGTATTATGAACCTCTCAAAGAGATCAACTAAAGACTCTCGGATCTCCTCCCTCTACTCATCTAATAGAGATGACTCATGGATTGGGCTTTCTTCCATGTCTGTATGACTAGAAGTTCTTTGAAGACTACCTTCAGGGGAGATTACAACTTTTCTTTGCAACCCATTTTGCCAGGGATTGAGAAGCACTTCTGGCTCCCTCTTGATCTCTAAACTTACCAATGTTCCAATAACAAATGCATGGTAGTTTAATCCTGCAATTGGTGGAGCCTCTTGCTCTCACTGTACATGATTACCCAGCTCCCTCTCGAGTTGTGCAGATAACTTTAAGCATAAATAGAATTGGTAAGTATTCATTGCTTGTCACATCCTCCTCCTTTATAAGTTAAGATTGAATGTCATCAATTTCACTTACTACCATGAGTTTATCATTCATAGACATACACTGTAGCTATCTTAAAGCTGTCACATGATATGACAATACTAAGAGTCAACATGAAGTAGAATAGGAAGACCTCTCTATATCTGCTCTTATGCAGAAATCACATTGTGCATCATATTGAATATGAACCCATAATATACATGCAATGGTACAAATTTAGATCATAATCCTAGACAAGAGATTAAGATCTAGGCTTCACATTGATTGATGTATAATAAACAATGGTTAAGCATTCTATGCCACTATCCTTTAAGCCTGAGTATGCACTTCTTAAACATAATAAAAATGATCATAGACTCTAACTTCAATAATACTTAATCACTTCCATTAATGAGTCATAAAAAAACCTCTTTTGCACAAACCAATGATTAATTATAAGGTATCATAATTAAGTGGGCTTGTCATACCTCTTCCATGGGTTACCTATTAAATCCATTTTATGGTAACACTTTTTTTTTCAGGAAGAAAAGAGCCTGTCCTTGTTATTCTTATTAAGAATCAAAGGGCATCAATCCTGCCATCCCAGTAGTGGGTTACAATTCAGTAGAATACAACTCATAATTCAATAAATATCCTCGAGACGCTGCTAGGGGGAAAGGCTATACAGAAAAGTGTAGGATCCCATCAGAAATTCTGTCTCATCAAGAAAGGGGTCAGTCGCATCAGCCTCATCTACCGAGAACCAAAGGGATCTGATCAACAATCTAAAAGAGGCCACTCAGTGAGCAGCAAGACTACAAATCGAATCGAGGGGTAATCTCCCCTATCCATGCTCAAAAGAGTTGAAAGGAATCATGAGAGACCAATTAGTCCTCCATAAATTCTGAGAAACAGCCAGTACCAAGAGAAAATGAGAGAGCAATTTAAGAGAGACGGTCAGCAATCCGATTGTGCTCTTGGTAGATGTGGATGAACAACAGATTCGAAAAGCTAGATATTAGCTTTTTTGTCTCCCTGCACCAGTGAAAGAGATCTGGAGGGGATAGAGCAGTTGATCCCTTTGCCCAATTAATGATGACTTGTGAGTCACCGAATATGTGGGATAAGGGGATCCCCATCATTTGGGAAGAAAGCAGAAGTGTCCAAAGGCTAAGTAATTCTGCTTTAGTATTGGTGCCATATCCGACCCCCAGTGCGAACTCGAAATGATGAGACTCATTCAAATATAAGCTGTATCCCACACCTGCTGCCTTGCTGTTAGAGGCCCCATCGAAAAATCCACAAGGGAAGTACATACAGGGAGGATTCCCTATCTTCCTGAATTTTTTAGCTTTGACAGGCCGGTGCGCATTTTCTGGTAACACTTGTCAGTACTATAGATACAAGCACATTTCTTTGTTCAACTGTTATTGTTTTAATCAAACATAGATGTAAATATCAGATCTTTTTACCATCTTATCACTTTGATGGCTAATGAACTCCTTCACCAAGATCTGTAAAGTTTAAAACTAACAATTTAAGTTCTTATGGAAACCCTTACCTAAGGATCATGTAGACTTTGTTACCCTCAAGACATAGTTATCTACATCCTAAGCTCTGATACCATGTTGAATTTTAAGAGGTAGTGATGTTTTAATACAAGTAATAAACATAAGTGCATGAACATATAAATTCAGATTCAGAATAGTGCTACTAATAAAACCTTAAACTGTAATAAATCAAGAACATAATTTTCTTCTCTTTCAACTTAACACTTTGCTAGTCATTGCGTTAATTTTAACGCTCTACTGGTCATTGCGTTAAGGTAGTTCATTGAGATGTTATGCCATGTACAAGAATAAATAAATAAAGTGCAGGAGACACAACATTAAGGAATCACAACCATTATTTGGATCCGCCTTATACTCGGATAGTTCTGAGTTTGATCTTGTCACCGACGGGACAAGTCAAACTGGGTAAACAATATACGTACCTTGAGAGAGAGATTTAAAGCAGACAGAAACATACCTCAGACTCTAAGAGAGGTTTCAATCAAAAGCACATGCTGAAGTAATTCAGTCATCATACATAACAGTCATGCTAAGGACACACACAGTCACTTAGCACAAGAGACACTGAGTTGTATTGAGCACAGTCATACTTTTTGACAATCATGTTGAGAAAACCACAGTCCACACTTGAAGGATAACCTCCCAGTCACTCAGGGAAAGAAACCCAACACATAGAGGTAAAACCCATAAGAACTCACGCTGAGATAAACTATAGATACAAATCATGAAGGTAAACCCGTAAGCAATCACACAGAGATAAAATCGTGAGAATAAACTGATGAAGATATCAAGCAGAGAGCAGAGATCACCGTGGTTAGAAATCGCTGAAGATAGACCCACAGAGATTAATCGCAGAGGTAAGACTCAGCTCAAAAAAAGCAGAGGTAAAACTCAGTCCAACAAATCGCAGAGAGTAGACTCAACTCAAAAAACACAGAGGTAAAACTCTGTCCAACAAATCCAGAGAGTAGATTCAACTCAAAAACATAGAGGTAAAACTCTGTCCAACAAATCGCAAAGAGTAGGCACGTGAAGAAATAGAAGATCATCACCGTGAGGGAAAACACATGTAGCGGGTGAAGGAAAACAACAGACAGCTCGTGAAGGGAACCGCAGATAACTCGAGAAGGGAAATGACGTAGACAACCGTGAAGGAGAACGACAAACAACTTGAGGAAGGATGAACGCAGTCAGCTCGTAGGCAAATCACAAATCGCAAAGAAAAAAAAATACAGACAACCCGTGAAAATAAACACGCGAAGATAAGTGGAGAGGCTTCCAAAATCGATAATCACATTAAAAAAATGTCGTCATCTTTTTCATAAGGTCAAGTGGTGTAAAAGATTCATGTTTAGGATAGTGCTTAGGGTCCACAATAAATTATCCAAATCATAAAATAAACACTTTAACCAACATAGTAATATAAAATAATCCAAACATAAAATAAAGATCTTAAACATGAGAGAAGATTATATAGTCCAAAAGTCTTTATTAATAAAATCATAAAGATTTTATTAATAAGACAATGAAATAATAAATTTAAATAAAGTCATAAAGTGAAAGTCCATAGGTCCAATATAAAGTAAATAGTCCAAAACTACAAGTGGGTCAAGGGTCCTTTGACAAAACATAAGGTAACCATAACAAAATATGGTCCAATGGTCTTTAATAAACCATTAGGTAAATACACTCCATAAAGTAGGAGTCATCATAGTCAAAGGTGCACATAATTGAGGGTGCTAGGACCAAGTACGAATAGGACCCATAGTCAACAACCACAAGATCAAGGTGAACCGTAAGGGTGGACAATCATTCAATTAGGACAAACAAGGCCAAAGGCTTTTCTCTCTCTCAAGGTACATAGATTTATATATTTTGTCATCACTGTATAAAGGGGAAGATCCAAACGGATGGTACAAACCTTTTGTCCTTAACATTGCTCCTAAGGGTTAGGTACCAGGGACATCGTCAAGGGGTGGCCAGTCCCTTGAGAAGCAACCTAGCAATAACCCATTAGGAGAGGGGACATCATTATCTTCCATTCTTAATGAATGGATTTCAGCCTTAGGCTGAGTTTCAGTGTCACACTGAATTAGGTTGATCAATCCCTGGACCCTGACAGGGTCCTCCATTCTCTCGCAGAATGGTTCTTAGTACTAAGCTGAGTTTCAGTCTCACACTGAAAGTTGATCAACTACCTGCAGGACCTACTTGGACATCGTGTCCCTGGTTCAAGACCAGAATATTTCTCTGCCTCTACCTGTAGGCTCTACTTGGACATTGTGTCCTTGGTTCCAAACCAGAATACCCTAGAGGCATATAGGGGCCCTAGCCACATGCTAGGGGCTTTGCCATGGCATTAACCTGCTTGGTCCTAGACCAAAAACCCTAGGAGACTATTGGGGGCCCTAGGGTACCTTCTAGGGCCTTACTCTATCCTAGTCAACTGACTAGGGTACCATCCTCTATGAGAATGGGTCTCGCAGTTGCACAAACTTTAACAATAATATTGGCATAACATAAAAATAAGGTGGCCAAGACAAAGTGAGTCTGACTTAATTTCGTGAAGGATCACTTGATCCCTCACTTTGTGGGGTAGGACATGGTTAAGGATATGTTTGGTACACTAATCATTCTATATTAGAATGAGAACATCATTCAGAAGATGGTGTTGCAGAATAAGCTTAGAGCCATGCACATGTGCGAGAGAGACACCATAGCCACTTGATGAAGATTATTGAATTCTATGAATAACTTGCAGCAATTGGAGAAGAGATCAAGAGTGAATAGTTTTTCCAATAGCTTTAAATGGGTTTTCTTCTTCTTGGCAGCCTTTTGTCCATGAGGTTTATGGCATATGCCTGAGAAGAGCTTCCCACCTTTGAGAAGCTATGGAAGGACTTCATCCAGGAGGAGACAAGATTGGGTGTTGCAGGTGTTGTCGCCTTTCACACACCTGGGTCACGTGGCAGAAATCTTCAAGCCACTCGGTGTGTCCTTGGGGGCAAGTCTCGAGTCAAGGTTGTCACCTTGTTCTTGACTCCTCCGTTTAGGCTCAACTCCTAACGAAGCCAAGGGGGGTAGACCCTATTAAGTTACTAAGACTGATTACTTAGTATAGTGATGTTAAACTGAATGAATTACTTAGGAGTTTGAAATTTAACCATAAGCAACCATAGATGACAAGATACAAAAATGAGCGCACGAAAGCACAATGCTGAGACACAATATATGTATATAGCAAGAAAATAACCAATGCCTTAGAATGGAGTCAAAATAAAATCAATGTACTTGCATGTGCTTGGAGTGAATGTTTTGCAATTGCCTCTTGGTACGTTTTAAGTTAATGTGAGGCATGAGTTGATTAAAATTAGGCGAAGGGGTGGACTCCAGATATACCGGGGAGTACTTGGAGTATGTCCAAAACTAAACCTTCACGGCTACTCGCAAGGAATATGTGGGCTAAATGGAGTCTCTGGGGCTATTGTTCATAACGCACCCGTTAGGGTGTGACAGAGATCGGCGCCCCGAGGTCACTTTTCAGAAGTTCCCGCTTCCTTTGGGTATTTTGCCACCGTAATGGTTTGATCTAGGTGTTGGATTTTCACCTGATGGTTTGTCAATTTGGGAGAGTGAGTCCTAATTATTCTAGTCACTCAAATGCTTTTGATACAGCTTGATTGATCGGACGAACCGCAGCCAAGTGCAGAGCATAAACATCGGAGTCTTGTCAATTTTAGTAAATTTTGAGATGGGTGTTCTTGTTAAAAAGAAAAACCTCCAGGAACCTCTTTCGATCCAAGTGGATTTCAATCGGCGAATCAAGGAGAGGTTAATTTTATAATAGCTGATGAAACAAAAAATGAAAAGGAAAACACAGATACACAATTCAGGTTTTTTAATTAGTCCTACCACGCATCTTTTTCCCCTTTCGGGTCAATCGGGAAGTCGTGGGGTAAGTATTAAGATTACTTTGAAATCTCAAATATAGAATATGAAATTGATAATAAATCAAAGTATACTATCCTGCAGATTAGAACTACGTTAGTTTGCAAAAAAAAAGGAAAAAAAGGCAAAAAGGAAACACAGACACGAATCTCCCCCAGGGGGGGGATGGTGAATAGGTTCGAAAGAGTCTATTCGAAAGGACCTTTTCTTTTTATTAGCAGCGATTTAAAATATCAGCAAATTAAAATTGATGCACTTTGGTCCTTGTTATCTAGGATCCAAAGGCTTACAACAAGCTTGTAACAAGCTATAATTAAAACACAGTGGTGGGGGAAGCTTCCGGGAAGCTCCGATTCGTCCAAGAGTTAGAAATTTGGCAGAGTCTCCTTCTCTTTTTTGTTGGACCTGCTAAAAAACAACGAGCAATCAAAATCAAATGTGCCCAAACACACTTTGAAAGTGTTTTGGGTTACTACACTAGTTACCGAAAAAAAAACTTAAGTAAAATTTTGTTAAGTTAGGGTAATCTAGTTTTGCAAAAAGGAACCAAGGAAAGCAAGCTTTCCTTGGGATCTTGGCTTGCTGTTTGGGCAGCCAATAAGATGTGCACTTTTATTGCAAAATATGAAACTTTAAAGTACAGCAAATGAATCTACTTTAAAAGCAAGCTACAAATTTTCATTAAAATGCTTGCAAAAAGAGGATAATTTCAGCTAAATCTCTTAAAATATAACTTTATATGCAAAACGGAACTGAGATCTAAACTTAAGAAAGGATCTTACTAACTAGATCTATATGTAATTTTCTTAATGAGACAGATCTTAAGCAATAAGACTCTTTAAAAGTAACCAATTTGAAGAGAAATTACGATTTTGAAGGAGGAAGAGAGAGAAAGAGTGTTTGAAGCCTGGGAATGTTCGGCTTTGGATTCTGCTTTGGTGGAACATCGAGGGACTATGTCATTCAGAAGATACTGAAGATGAGGAAGATGCGAACCAGCTCAACCTCTTCTACAAGCGAGATCACTTGCAACTTAGAAATCCTTGCACAAACAGATGGTTAAAACATAGGTGCGGCTGGAAGAGATACTTGGAAAGCATGCAATTAAACTTAAAATACATACAAATCCAATAGATCTGGAACAAGCAGCAGTAAGAGCATAAATCAAACTAGAATAAACTCTTACCTTAATAGGAGGGAGCTCTCTCCTTCAAGGCCAAGAATTAACCAGCAAAGCAATGATAAATAAAGCAGATTATACCTCATAAGCATTTGACAATCAACATCCACACATGAAGAGCATTACACCATAGATCTTGCCTCCAAAGCTTCTTTATTCCAGAATGAAAAAACAATACAGTACAAGAGCAACAACACCTCAATCCCAGTTCTAACTAGCTTGGAAGAGGCTGCTTGTGCTTGGATTTATACAAAAAACAAGACATCCAGCCCAGGGGGGGCGCAATTCCCAAGGAGACAGATCAAATCAGCTGATGGAGAGTCAATCAATGCAGATCTGAAGCTGAACTGAGCCTACTTGTCAACCGGGGGCTTGATTGAGCTGACACATCAACCCATAAACCGACACATCAGTCCACAGAGCATCCAGGAGAGTCCACACGTGTGGAGGAGAGAGAGAGGGCGCAATTCCCCATGAAGACAGCTGAAGATCAACTTTGGATCTGATTTGATCACCTCCTTCAGTCAAGGATTTGTCAGATCCAGTCAATCTGGTTCAGATCTGACTGATTTCAATCAAATCGGCTGAGAATCCACTGATTTATGATTTTGGATTTGCTCCATTATTCATCAATTTATTAATTAAAATAATCAATAATTGATTTTTGGGGCTTTCTGATCTGAGTGATGGAAAATCACTCAAAACTAGGAAAAAGTGGGTCCATAGGTTTATATGGTGCTGTTAGCTTGAAAATGAGCACCTACATGACTGAAATTGATTATTTGGCCCACTTATATTACAAAATCATTTTTTCCAATTAAACTGTTAAAAAATAGCCTAAGTTTTGGAAAAATTAAATTTTTAATAAAGAACACTGAAAAAACTAAAAAATTGAAAAATTGAAAAAACCTAGGGGGACTTAGACATGTTCATATGACTCGACCATGATGTCTAGCATGTTTATACATTGACACGTAGACTCTAATAACCTCAATAGGCCTAAATGCCAAGCCGACCACCCCAACTTTGGAGGTATGGAGTGAAAAACTCAGAAATTATCAGTCGTTTATTCAACAACCAATAATAACCAAGGGAAAAAAACACCCTGGGCTGATCGGATTGACAAATAAAGTCTAAGAGACTGAGTCTTTTACAGACACTATCATGCTAGAACATTTATTACAATTCCCCCATGTGGTATGAACATGTGATATAGTACAACAAGCACTTCCCAGAAGTACTTCCAAAGGTCTCCTGAAGTCCGAACAAGTTATCCTTGTCCGGTTCACCAGGCTCACTTGATAAAAACCACTAAGTACAACTTAGGTGGTAACATTCTGGCTCCATTTAGGGACACATTCTCTGACTGATCTTCTGTTCAAAGGGGAGGATGTGAGAACTCTGGAATCTCTGGGTCCTACATAGCAATTAGAGTTTGTCAGTAACATGTACATATAAGAAAAAATTAACTATAAAAAGCAAACTAATGTACATAATTAGTCTATAATGTGCAAAAATGAATATTTTACAAAAACTAATATACAAAGGAAAATTTTCAACATGGTACAAAACAACTACAATACAAGAATATCTATGATACAACAGCATGACATATAAAATATAGAAATACATGCAGGGCAAGGTTTAGAAATTGGCCCTAAAACCACCGATGCCAATAAAGGCATCAAACTGTCTCGGCGAAAAACAACTTGAGGAGGAAACCATTCACTGGCAGGATCAACCTTTCTCCTTCTAGGTCATTTAGATAGAAGGAGTTCATTCCTGCTATTTCATCGATGATGTACGGTCCCAACCATAAGTTGTCTAGCTTTCCATGCTTCCCAGGTTTCTCCCGTCGTTTGTCCCAACGCAAAATTGTGTCACCTACTTGGAAGGATCCTGGCCGGGTAGACTTATCAAAGGTTCTCTTGACCTTGTCTGAATTTTTGATACTCTGGTCAAGAGAATTTCTTCTACTCTCATCTAGCTCGATCAACTGGTTTATTCTGCTCTGAATGGCCTCTTGATCTGAGCTGAAAGTCTGGAGAAACTGATAAACTGGAAGCTTTAAATGGACTGGTAAGGTGACATCTAGGCCATATACTAGTTCAAAAGGGCTCCTCCCGGTTGAACTCTTCTTGGTGATTCTGTCGGCCCATAATGCTAATTTGATCTTGCTATCCCAAGCCTTCTTATTGTCACCCACAATTTTTTTGATTATGGTCATTAAGTTCTTGTTACTTGATTCAGCTAGACCATTTCCTTGGGGATAGTAATTGGATGAGTGGGATAGGATAATGCCGTACTTGAAACAGAAAGATGACATCTTGGAGGAAACAAAGCATGGGCCATTATCTTGTGATGATTCTAGCTGGCACACCGAATCTTGTGATAATCTTATTTTCTAAGAAATCCATGACTATAGCATCGGTTGCCTTCTTGGTGGGTATCACCTCTACCCACTTGGTAAAATAATCAGTGGCGGTAAGAATCCAAGAATAACCATTGCTCGAGTTATCTTTGAACTTACCGATGAAATCAAGCCCCCACTGCTGGAAAGGGGCTTGGACTACTATTGGATTTAAAGGCAAGGCTTTCATTTGTTGTTTTTCGGTGAATAACTGACACTGTGGGCAAACTTTGACAGCCTTGTTCACATCTGAAAATAGGTTTGGCCAATAGTAGCCTGCTCTAAGGATTTTGTGGGCGGTTGTTTTTGCTGCAAAATGTCCACCACAAAATCCTGAATGGAACTCAACCATGAGTTTCTTGGACTCAGGTTCATTGACACATCTAAGTATTAAACCATCGGGGTTTCTTCAACCCAAACCATCTTTTGTCAAACAATACTTAGTTGCTTTTAACCTTAATGCTCTTTTTTTATGGCCAAGTAAGTGATCGGGGCATGTAAGGTTGCGGAGGAAAAATATGATGTCGGTGTACCAAGGGTGCTGCTCTAATCTCTGAAACTCGTCTGATACACTTTGTTTTGAATCACTGTTCTAGCAGATTATTCCTAAGGCCTTTTCATTTCCTTGGGTCAACATCTTTGCAAGACCTTGTCCCTTAATTAACTTAGTAGGTTTTATCTCCAAGTCATATTCTTGAATCTTTGAAACCCACTTACCTCTGATTCCTAGACAATCCTGTTGAGACATGATATCCTTGACAGCTGCATGGGGTACATATCCAATAATTTTGGAGTAACCTATATAAGTTCTGAAATGTTTAAGGGACTTGACAAGAGCATAGGCTTGTTTCTCCATCGTGGTATACTTCAACTCTGAATTTTGCAAGGCTCTACTCATAAAGGCTATAGGTTGCTCTTGTCCCTCCTTATTCTTTTGAAGCAAAACACCGGCAATGGTGTCTTCTGAGGCAAAGGAAAATATCTGGAATTCTTTGGAATAATCTGGACTAATCAAGACCGGGGACATGGATATGGCGTCTTTAATAGACTTGAATGCAATTTTTCCTTCATTCGTCCACTCAAACTTAGCATCTTTCTTTAATAACTTTTGTAGAGGTTTCATTAATTCTGCTAAATTTGGGATGAATTTTCTTATGAAATTGATCTGACCATTAAAAGACTGGAGAGCCTTTAGATTCTGAGGCAAGGGGACTTTCTTAATGGCTTCAACTCTCTCAGGATCAACCTTGACACCATCCTTAGAAATGCTGTGCCCCAGCAACTTGCCTTCATCAACTTCAAAGATTGACTTGGCGGGATTCAAGGAAATACCATATTTCCGACATCTTATAAAAACCTGCCTAAGATGACTTATGTGTTCAGATCTTTCCTTTGAAAAAACAGTGAAGTCATCTTGATATATTTCGATTATTTTGCCTATAAGTTCTTTGAAGGCAAAATCCATGGCTCTTTGGAAGGTGGCACCAGCATTCAATAAGCCAAAAGGCATTCTTAGAAATTTATAGGTACCCCAAGGTGTGGTGAATGTAGTCTTATGTTGATCCTCCTTATTTACCAACACCTGGTTATAATCGGAAAAGCCATCCAACATGGACACCATTCCTGATCCTGTTACTCTTTGAAGCAATGTTTCCATGTCGGGTAATGGGTAATTATCTATGAGGCATGATGTATTCAGATTTCTAAAATCTATACATATTCTAATTGACCCATTCTTTTTTCTGACAACAACTAAGTTGGAGCACCAAGATGAATGTCTTGTAGGTGCTATGATCCCTGCTGCTAACATCTTCTGAAGTTCCTTCTGCACAATGGGGGCCAACTTAGGATTTATTCGCCTAAGTTTTTGTCGGAAAGGTTTGACCTCCTTAGCTTCTTTTGTGAGGGGAATAGTGTGTTGAAACACATCCTCCCGATAGGCTGTAAGCTCATCATAACTAAAGGCCAACACATCTCTATACTCTTTGATTAAGTTGATCAAATTGTTCCTTTCCTTTTCCGAAGTACCCTTTCCAATTTTTATTAACTTGGGATCCTTATCAGTTCCTATATTTATTTCCATATAATTCCCAGTTTTTATTTCTTCCTTTTGTTTTTTATGATGATCCTGTTGATTGAAAAGATTCTCGAAAGCTATAAGGCTACTCGGGATGTGATTCCTTACATTATCCTCGCACTCTTGATACTCTTTACCCTCTTGCTGATAACTGATCTTGCAACCTTCAAACTCTTGTAGATTGTGGATGAATCTCAAAAGTTGTTCATCATCCTTAAACACCTGCCAGTGATCTATATTATCTGGAACTGAAGGTCTGAAATTAATTTCCATCTTTCCATTCCCACTAATCATTTCATCTGATGGTTGGAGGGTGGATGCTGCTACTGCCAATTTATCTGCTAACCCATTCATTTCCCTATGGACTTTTTGAATGTTAAGTGCATCAAACCATTCCATAGTGTCCCACGTGGCATTTCTATACTTTCTTAGTCTGTCATTTTTGCATTGATACTGATTCTTAATCTGGAGGACAACTAAATCTGAATCACCCTTTATGTTCAACATCTTTATCCCCATATCTTTAGCAGTTTCTAACCTTAGGAGCAATGCCTCATACTCGGCTACATTGTTTGATGCTTCAAACTCTAACCTGAACGCAAAGTTGTAGATTTTATCTGAAGGAGAGATGATCACGATGCCCGCACCTTTTTCGGTTTTGGAATAAGCCCCGCCAAAGTACATTTGCCAAACTTCATCGATCTTTTCATTTTTAATGTTTTCCTTAATAGGGGCCATGGAATTTGACAAAATGGCATAGTTTCCAAAGTTATCAGTGAAATGAACAAATTCATTTTCGGGCTTCTTAGGGTTTTCTACATGTCGTTTCCTTAGCTTCTCTCTGTGGAGAATCACCCTAGTGTTCTCTGATGCAGGTATAGTAGCATATGTCCAATCCATTCGAATGTGCCCACCCAGAGTTGCGGCCCATTTTTTGGATAGCAGCATACCCCAATTATCTGGAACATCTATCACCACCACATCCATCGACATGTCGATATCAGGATACTTAGCCAACTTAACCTGTAAATTTAAGATTATCCCTACCACTTCAACTTCTCTTGCATCCATGGCACAAACATTGTGGTAGGGTCGGGTGACCTTTAGATTTAACTGTTCCATTACTTTTCTTGTCATGACATTTGATGAAGCACCTGAATCTAACATGCAGTTATGAAGGAGAAGGTTATCAACTAAGAGGGAGACATAAAAAGGTGGGTGGTCTTCTCTTCTTGGATCAACCCTCTAGGAATTCATTAAGAGTTTTATATGAATCATCACCAAGGTCGGAGTACCATTTCGCAGCATCATCCTCTAAGGATAAAGCAAAGAGCTTCATTTTGACATCTTCATGGTTAGAGGCAACATCATTGTAGTAACTGACCAGGTGCTTATCAAACTTTCGGATGTGAGACTTGGCAGTGATGGCATTATTTCCCTCGAATATGGGGAGCTTCTTGATAGCATCATTCGGAATGTGTCATGAGGACTACTTGCTATCGGAGAAAAGTCAAGGGGTTTGAAAAATTCCGTCATTTCTTGAGATTGGAAGGTATGACTCTCTACAAATATGTGGTGGATATCTAAGAGGGATTGGTCTCCTAAATTTTCAAGCTTTCTACGAGAAGTCTGCCTATTCAATCTTTCCCTAATAAACCTTTCGGGATCAGGGAGAGGATTGAATAATTGTCGGCGGTTTCTTTGGGTAGAAGTTCTTGAAGGAATGTCAATCAATTCTTGGGGACGCAATTCCCAAGGAGACAGATCAAATCAGCTGATGGAGAGTCAATCAATGCAGATCTGAAGCTGAATTGAGCCTACTTGTCAACCGGGGGCTTGATTGAGCTGACACATCAACCCATAAACCGACACATCAGTCCACAGAGCATCCAGGAGAGTCCACACGTGTGGAGGAGAGAGAGAGGGTGCAATTCCCCATGAAGACAGCTGAAGATCAACTCTGGATCTGATTTGATCACCTCCTTCAGTCAAGGATTTGTCAGACCCAGTCAATCTGGTTAAGATCTGACTGATTTCAATCAAATCGGCTGAGAATCCATTGATTTATGATTTTGGATTTGCTCCATTATTCATCAATTTATTAATTAAAATAATCAATAATTGATTTTTGGGGCTTTCTGACCTGAGTGATGGAAAATCACTCAAAACTAGGAAAAAGTGGGTCCATGGGTTTACATGGTGCTCTTAGCTTGAAAATGAGCACCTACATGACTGAAACTGATTATTTGGCCCACTTTTATTACACAATCAATTTTTCCAATTAAACTATTAAAAAATAGCCTAAGTTTTGGAAAAATTAAATTTTTAATAAAAAACAGTAACACTGAAAAAACTAAAAAATTGAAAAAACCTAGGGGGACTTAGACATGTTCATATGACTCGACCATGATGTCTAGCATGTTTATACATTGACACATAGACTCTAATAACCTCAATAGGCCTAAATGCCAAGCCGACCACCCCAACTTTGGAGGTATGGAGTGAAAAACTCAGAAATTATCAGTCGTTTATTCAACAACCAATAATAACCAAGGGAAAAAACACCTTGGGCTGATCGGATTGACAAATAAAGTCTAAGAGACCGAGTCTTTTACAGACACTATCATGCTAAAACATTTATTACAATTCCCTCATGGGGTATGAACATGTGATATAGTACAACAAGCACTTCCGAGAAGTACTTCCAAAGGTCTTTTGAAGTCCGAACAAGCTATCCTTGTCCGGTTCACCAGGCTCACTTGATAAAAACCACTAAGTACAACTTAGGTGGTAACAACAGGTATAGAAGGAGGAGGAGCATAATCTTGCCCTCATCAGCAAATGAAGAAGGGTAGCAAGTGTTGCCTCCTTTCACACACCTGGGGGGGAACGTGGCAGAAATATTCAAGCCACTCGGTGTGTCCTTGGGGGCAAGTCTCGAGTCAAGGCTGTCACCTTGTTCTTGACTCCTCCGTATAGGCTCAACTCCTAACGAAGCCAAGGGGGGTAGACCCTATTAAGTTACTAAGGCAAAATTATTTAGTATGGTGATGTTAAACTGAATGAGTTACTTAGGAGTTTGAAATTTAACCATAAACAACCATAGATGACAAAAAAATGAGCACACGAAAGCACAATGCTGAGACACAATATATATATATGATAAAGTGAATGTTTATCATGGAGTCATAAAATAATCAATGTACTTGCATGTGCTTGGAGTGAATGTTTTGCGATTGCCTCTTGGTACGTTTTAAGTTAATGTGAAATATGAGTTGATTAAAATTAGGCGAGGGGGGACTCCAGATATATCCGAGGGGTACTTGGAGTATGTCCAAAAATAAACCTTCACGGCTACCCGCAAGGAATGTGTGGGCTGAATCGAGTCTCTGAGACTGTGTTCATAATGCCCCGAAGGTGTAACAGAGATCGGTGCCTCGAGGTCACTTTTCAGGAGTTCCCACTTCCTTTGGGTATTTTGCCATCGTTACGGTTTGATCGAGGCGTTGGATTTTCCCCTGATGGTGGTTAATTGGGGAAGGTGAAAACTAATTAATCTAGTCACTCATGTTGCTTTTGATGCAGCTTGACTGATCGGACAAACCACAGCCAGGTGCAGAGCATACACACCGGAGTCTTGTCAATTTTAGTGAATTTTAAAGGATGTGTTTTCTTAGAAAGAAAAACCCTCTAGGAATCTCTTTCGGTCTAAGTGGACCTCAATCAGGGAATCAAGGAGGGGGTTGATTTTAGAACAATTGTTTACAGAAATTAATGATAAGCAGTAAAAGAAAAGAAGCAAACCACAGGTTTTCTAATTATTCCTACAATGCATCTCTTTCCCCTTGCGGGTCAATCGGGAAGTCGTGAGGTAAGTATTCAAGTTACTTTGATACTGTAATATGGAATATATGATAAAGTAATCAAAGCATGTTATTTTGCATGAATGAAACTAATCTAGAGTGAACAAAAATAAGACAATGCAAAAATGACAAAAAGGGCGTGAATCCCCCCAGGGGGGATGGGGAATGGGCTCGAAAGAGCCTATTCGGAGAAAAGTTTTATTATCTGCTGTTACAATATCAGTAAACTTATCCGAATCCTCTTGGTTCTTATACAGGATGTGTTGCCCACCTATTTCAACTAGGTGGCAACCTCATGTACATTGAAGATATAAATTCTGTGCAGTTTGTACTATGGAAAAATTCTGGGGATTTTTCATTCAGCAGGGCAATTATGCCCCTTTTGTACACGAAATGTCCGCTCCCCTGCGTGGGATAATTAATGTAACTTTATATGTTAGCATGGGTCATTCCTCTAAGGATGTCACCATGGATTTTATTATCAGGGAAGTCCTCTTCACTTAGTGTTTTTTTCCCCTTCCAGTTAATTTTGTTAATTAACAATTTTAATTGGTTGGGTTTTTCACTCACAAATCCTCCAAAGTGGTGAATTGGCGTTCTG
>LPNX011146684.1:62148-122188 GCA_001517045.1 Pseudotsuga menziesii
AAAACAAAAAATAAAAGATTAAAAATAAAAGATCAAATTAAAAATTAAAAAAGATAAAAATAAAAAAAATAAAATGTTAAATAAAAAATAAAAAGATAAAAATAAAAAAAAAAGATAAAAAAAAAAGATTTAAAATAAAATATAAAAAGTAAAAGATAAAAAAATAAAAGAATAAAAAGATAGAAATTTTAAATAAAATATAAAAGTAAAAGATAAAAATAAAAACAATAAAAAATTAAAATAATAAAAATTATAATTTGAGTCAAAAGGGGGCCCCACTTGAGTCATGGAAACCTTAGATCTAAGGGTTAAGCTTTATTGTGACATGGATCTATCTTTTTGACCATTGATTTGAAAATGCACCCTTGCTTATGATTGGTGGATGGCTTGCAAAGTCAACAATCCTAGATCTAGTGGTGGAGATCTAATCTAGATCTAGATTTAATCTTGGCCATTGATCTTCAAGGGGTTGGGGTTGCTCCTCAACTATATAATGAGGGTCTCACTCCCTCATTTAAAAAAAATCTCTCTCATGCTATTGTTATGCTGCTGAAATCTTTCCCTCTTCTCATCTCATATTCTCTCAAGCATTTGGCCCAAGCCTCTTGCTATTGTTGTATTGAATCTTGCCCTAGTTGGGCTATAATAGAAGAAAGTTTTGGAGGCAAATTGTTGGTGTGGATCTTTCATTTCATGCTTAGATTAGTGAGGTAACCTTGTGGATTTATCAATTATTGTTGCATTTGTTTAGCTTGGAAGCTCTCCACGAAGTATTTTGTGGAGAGACTTGTGGGTAGAAGTACTTCTATCTTCATTTGTGAGTAGATTGGTAAGATTCTACAAAGTATTTTGTAGGATTTATTTTTTGTGCTCATCTCTTTGCTTACTTGTTGCAGCTCTAATAGATTTGTTTTGCAGGGATTTAAAGCTAAGAAGGGCTCCTTCAAGGGTTTCTTTCTTCAAATTTGTATTTTCGTCCATATTTCTTTCTCTCTCCTAAAACTGAGTTTTATTCACTGTATAGTGAATAAAACCCTTGTTTTAGGGTTTTCTTCCATTGTAGATTAGTATAGAGTTATAAATCTGCTGTTAATACATCATTTGGATGCCAAAAAATTCATTTTTAAAGTACTAAAACTTCTTTTTCCAAAAATTTCAAGTTTAGATTTTTCAGTAAATTTTCTGGGTTTTATACTAATCTGTCATAACTTTCTGTTTTAGTGTTTCTGCAGTAAATTCCAGCAAGTAAAGTTGCTGGTTTGTTGCAGGTTTATGCACAGAAGAGGGGGTTATGCTGCCCAAAATTGCCTAAAAAAGCCCTAGAAAAGTTCTGGTCCAAAAGGGGCCAAAAAACCATATTTCTTCTCTTTCTTCTACAAGATTGTAAACCCCAAAAGAGAAGTTTTCTTTGGGGTATTCTTTAAAGCTTTAAAAGCTGCTGTAAATCTGTATATGAGTAGTGTAGAGGTAGCCTAGATAACTAGTTGCTTAGATTTATGTTTATGCAAGTTTTATTTCTGTTTACCCACCTTCCCTTAAGGGATTGAAGTGAGGTTAGGTTAATTTTTTTTATTTCTGTTTACCCACCATCTCTGTTACAGACCACCATCTCTGTAACAGAGATTGTTGTGCGGTTAGGACATTGTTTAGCTAATTGCATTTTCCTTTCAAAGTAGCTAAATTTAAATTTTATTTTCTGTCAAAAGAGTAACCATACAACCCACTGATTCGGTGTATCCTCTGTCCCACTTGTCATCTCCTTTTAGGGACTTCAAGTTGGATATGAAAAGCAGGAGAAGTGGGGGCTTAGTTTAATTAGAACAACTTCATTTTTCTGCTACAAACCTTCACATTTTGCTTTTCAGTCCAAGATCAAGTACCAACATCTCCCATAAGGGATACCGCTTGGTTGATCTTGTTGATAGTATAAAATTAACCTTGCATGCTAATCACCAAGACTTAAAATTTACCCTTAAAATTAACCAACAACGAATTTAGCCCTTGTTCCTCTACTTGGTTATCACCCTTCGGGGTACTCACGAGATACGACAGGGGGTAGAGGAGTTTAGTTTAATAGGCATCCATCTTGCTATTTTTTCGGTTGATTAAAAACAGTGACCTCGGAAGCTACTTGGGGTAGAAGACCGTGGGGGGTCTCTAGGCGTTCTACGTCCTCCTTGTTGAGCACCGGGGCATTGGGGTTTGACCTGGGAGCTACAGGTGGACTTGTTTCCACTGTTTTGAGCGCACCAACATTCCTTCTTTGACTTGAGAAATACTAGATTGGGGTAGTCACACCACTGGTTCGAAAACTAAACTTCAAGAGGAAAAACCTTAATCAAATCTACCTAAAACGAGCCAAGAGACATTGCAAAACCGGTTCTATAACATTTCCATTTCAGCAGCATTTCACTCCAATATTGTGCTTATTTCCTTTCAGTTATTGTTGCACTTGCAAAGCAAACCCAATAATTTTCTAATTTGTGGATATTAGTCAACTGGTTTACATTTTTCTGCTATTCATCCGAGTATTGTTAGCATCAAGTTTGTTCATAATATTACTGCTCAACTGTTTAATACTATTCATATTGCTCAACTGTGATTATATTATTTTTGCATGAATCTTTCATAACTGTGTATATTGTTCATAGTTTGTTTCCATCTCATTGTTAGATAACTTAACCTGTGGGATAATTAAACTAGGTTGTATCCATTGAAAGTTGCATTTTCTGACTCCATTACTTAGGCACTGGTTATATTAAAAGGATTGACTGTCAATGAAATATTGCATTTTGCATTGGTTTGACTGTCATCTCTCAAGGCCTTAGCCTCACACCTTAAAAAGATCCCTTTAATTTGTAATTAATTAATAAATTAGGAACTTAGTCTTTCGTAGGGACTTCCCCCCTTGGCTCTGTTGGGATCTTGCCTAAACGGAGGAGTTGTGGACTGTGGTGACAGTGGTCCCCAGCTCTCGCTTGCCCCCAAGGACACACAAAGCGGGTTGGAGACTTCTTCGTGTCATAAAGTGTGTATTAGGCGGCAACAGGATGAAACCCAGATTTTACAAATTGCCCAAAATTAAAATTACAGTCAAAAGGGAGACCCCTGGGGGGATTCGGATGATCCAAAAGCCACTTTCGAACAACAGCTTCTCCTCTTTTTGTTATGCTTGCTAAAAGACAACGAGCTTATTAGAATGAAAGATGCCCAAAAGTACTTTGAAATTACTTTTGGGTCAACCTACTTTAAACCAAAAAAAAAAACTAAGTTAAAACAAGTTAAAATGGCAAAAAAGGAACCAAGGAAAGAGACCCCTAGGGGGATTCGGATGATTCAAAAGCCACTTTCGAACAACAACGTCTCCTCTTTCTGTTATGCCTGCTAAAAGACAACGAGCTTATTAGAATGAAAGATGCCCAAAAGCACTTTGAAAGTACCTTTGGGTCAACCTACTTTAAACCAAAAAAAAAAAACTAAGTTAAAACTAGTTAAAATGGCAAAAAAGAACCAAGGATCTTGACTTGCTGTTTGGGCAGCCAATGAGATGTGCACTGATTGCTGGATTTTATTTTTTAAAAACAGAAACATAAATCTAATGCATGCAAACTATGGATTCTCTTTAAATTGCCATGCAAAACAGACGATTTCCCTAAACTAGATCTAGAATGTTTAATAAAACTTTTTAGGAATGAGATCTAGATTATGAGCCTTGAAATGATAGATCTATGTAAGTTTTACTTTAAGATGATAGCTCTGAATAATGACAAAGCTTGTAAACAAAGTAACCAGGTAAAATTTGGATTTTTAGAAGGAGGAAGAGAGAGAAAGAGTGCTGGAAGCCTTGAAGATCAACCGTGGAGCTTTCCGGTGGAATGTCAAGGGACTATGCCTTTGAGAAATTTTTGGAGAAAGTGAGGAAGCAAACTAAATCATCACTCTCTCCAAGCTAGGAACCTGCAACTTAATCCAAAGGCTTGCCAAAATGCTTGTGAGATCCAGTTAATACATAAACAGAGATATTAGAATAGCATGCATATAAACTTATAAAACATGTTGAATCTAGATCTCTAAACATGCATAAAAAGGAAAGAGATAGCCAATAAACTTATTAACAAACTCCTTTCCTATCAAGATCATAATAAACTTATTATCAATCTTTTAGCATTGGATCCACAAAAAATAAGCAAGTTATGAACATAGATACAGGTTACCTCAGTAAAACATGGCAATGCTCATCCACACACACAATAACATGACACCATCTTGCCTCCAAAGCTTTTCTTTATTTCAAATGAAAAATAGCAACAGTACAATAGCAACAGCACCTCAATCCCAGTTCTAACTCCTTGGAAGAGGTAATCTATGCTTTATTTATAGCAAAAACATGAAATCTAGCCTAGGGGGGGCACAATTCCCAAGGAGAGAGAGACTGCAGCTACATGTGGAGTCAATATGGGTTGATCTGTGTCTAACTAAGCTTGATCTGAGTCTCATTGAGTGCAACTGTCAATCGGAGAGCTGATCTGACTGACACCTCAACCTGCTAACTGAAGCATCCACCAAAACTCATCCAGATGAGCCCACACGTGTGGAAGAGAGAGAGAGGGCGCAATTCCCAAGATTGCATGCAATAATGTACTCTCTGTTCAGCCCAGATCAACTCCTTCTGTCAAGGAATGGTCAGATCCAGTTAATCCTAAGCCGATGAGACTGATTTCAGTCAAATTAGAGCAAATCCCAATGATTTAGGATTTCGAATTTTCTCCATTATTTAATTTATTTATCAATTAAATAATCAATATTTGATTTTAGGGTTTTATGACCTGAGTGATGGGAAAATCACTCAAAACTTAGGAAAAGTGGGTCTATGGGTTTACATGGTGCTTTGAGTTTGAAAATGAGCACCCCCATGACTGAAACTGATTCCTGAGCCCACTTTTATTACAAAACCAATTTTTCCAATTAGACTATTAAAAAATAGCCTAAGTTTTGTGGAAAAATTAAAATTAAAAAAAAATTAAAAAAATTAAAAAAAAAAACCTAGGGGGACTTAGACATGTTCATATGACTCGACCATGATGCCTAGCATGTTTATACATTGACACATAGACTTTAATAACCTCAATAGGCCTAAATGCCAAGCCGACCACCCCAACTTTGGAGGTATTGAGTGAAAAACTCAGAAATTATCGGTCATTTATTCAACAACCAATAATAACCAAGGGAAAAAACACCCTAGGCTGATCGGATTGACAAATAAAGTCTAAGGGACCGAGTCTTCTACAGACACTATTATGCTAGAACATTTTATTACAACTCCCCTATGGGGTATGAACATGTGATATAGTACAACAAGCACTTCCTAGAAGCACTTTTGAAGGTCTTTTGAAGTCCGAACAAATCATCTTTGTCCGGTTCACTAAGCTCACTTGATAAAAAACCACTAAGTACAACTTAGGTGGTAACAACAACAAAGCAGGATTAGAGAAGGGTTATAAAGTGAAGAAAGAGGATTTAGGTTGCTCTAATCATGGAAAGAAGGTGAAGGGAAAGCAGTAGCAACAATAGCAGTTTGCAATGAGTGTAGAAGTATCATTTGGAGTGGATGAGCTTTCATCCAAGCTTGAGATATGCTTCTCTATGGTCTCATACCTTTCATCTAACATTTTGTATGGGGTCATATGGTATGTGTGCAGTGGAGCCTCCATACATGTATTTGTAATAAGAGGGTCTTAAGTAAACTTAAGGATTAGGGGACAAGCATGCAATGTAACTTGCTGATGATGCCACATATCTAGTAGCATTAGTGGGATCCATGTCATTCCAGATGCCAACAGGTTACCCTTGAGCTTACCGGTGTTTTATATGTACTTGTCTTAACTAAGAATCTCCTTTCAGTTTCAGTGATGACAAACCTAGGATATATTCCTGAGTTTGATGATCTGCAAGTCCTTATCTGGAAGAGATGCTTGGATATTGGTTGGGTTTTGGCTAGAGATATCGAGGTTTGTACAAGGTGTAGGGGGATGCAGTGAGAGCCCTAATGCATGGTAGTGACAACATGTGTGAGCTTTGGCACAGGAGGTTAGGTCACTAGCACTATGGAGAGTTGTTGATCTTGAAGGACATGGTGCAGGGATTGCCGGACCTCAAGGTTTAGAAGAAAGGAGCATTGCTGGTATTCTAAACTTGTTTAGTAAATTTACATTATCGTTAGTCTGGCCAACCTATCCTTTACAGCTGTTGTCATGCTTATGTTTTCTGTTGTTGCGGATATTGATATTTATTGACGTTGATTAGCCTCATTCCTGTTTGACGTCTTTGTGTCCTAATGATGAAACTAGCTCAAGGTTTGCAATGTCGACCATTAAAAAAATGATGCAGTTTATCCTGAAGTCTAAATGGATAATCGTGCAATTTTAAGGCAAAGTTGAGCGTATGGGACTGTGCTAAGGCTGTTTAATAGATTAGATAGATATTTGAATCTCTCTCACTCTTGATGTGAAAGATGCATCATACAATTAGGCCTAAATTAAGTTGGTTGGATGCTGCTTCAGGCTATTCTATGGATTTGAACATATGAGCCTTTAAATGCATGTAAACAAAAAGAGTCTAGCACATACCCAATTGCCTTTCACCGTAGCTGATTTCAATATTATAAGATTAATATTGTTAGATTGCATGGATTTACAGTCCGTCCAGGATAACCATTGCTAATGGATTAAAGAAGACTTGGCAAATAAAAAGGAATACCAAAATCGGAGAAGTATATAGAAGGGGTTTTAAATAAACAATGATGATTTTATATATAGTCATTAATATGTATACATGTAGATATAATACGGTATTTTTTGATTGCATGTAGCGTCGGTATTTTTTGATTGCATGTAGCGTCTGGCTTTAGTCCTTAGTTTCTGCCAGGAGTGAGAAAATTTTGTTTGCAGCAGTTAAAATTCAAATCTATCAGATAATAATAAATATGAAAATATGATTTTACGTTCAATTTTGTAATGTGAGACATATACTTATTCATGTATGAGTCCTAGGAACTATTTCATGTACCATGTACTATTTTATAGGTCTTATATCTTGACTTAAATTAGTACATCAGATGCATTGTTATAGCCTAGCCTAGAGAATTAACACATTATACCTCAGGTTTACAGTACTAAAGAACTTGCATGCGATTTATGGATTTCATGCACTGATTGAAATATCAAAATTTATTTTTTCCTGTTCTATTTAATGATGGCATTCACTTACCAAAGGTTTATTCTCTACAGAGCAACGCAGAATTTTCATTGTCAGATGTTGATTGGTAGTGGATCCTTTCTAGATGAAGTTGATTGGATAGATATATTACAGTCTTCATGTTTGGGCTATTATCTATCTTGAATGCATTCAAATTTCTAAGGAAATTGCATGATCGTTTTTTTTTCAATCTATTGCTTAAACTTCTTGTGTGTCATAAAAGAAAGCACACTGACAACAAGGGTTGTTACCTGTTGATATTTGTTCTTGCAGCCTGGTGCACGTGACCCTCCGATGCAGTGTTTCATTAAAAGGCGCAAAGAAACATCCACATATTACTTGTATCTCGGGCTTACACCAAGTATGCCTACGTTGCTAATTTGTATTTAAAATCTGTCATAGACGATGATGCTTGATGCCAAGTTCAAATCTAAAAGGCTAGAAAATTTATTATTTATTTTCTTTTTGATGAAAACATATTTTTTTAGGATTGAGGATCTCTGCAATTTCATTGCACATCTCATTTGACTTGGTCTGTTGAACAGTTTGCATTTGTGATTTTAAACACATTGAGGGAGAGCCCTGAAAATAAACTGTTCTATTTGTTTATTTTCCTTAAAGTACAGTATTGGTTTTTTTTTTTTGCATTAGTCACAAAGACAATGTAGGTGATGTTTATTAATAAGAGTTGTTGACCCTATATTGACCGTTTTTATTTCTTTCCCTCTCTACTTTCTTTTAAACATGAGACATGGGGTGTACAGAGTCCAGACTGCACAGGTAGCTGAGATGTTATGAACCCTCAAAGTAAATTGCTCAGACCAAAAGCTTTTGGTTGCCTGAGCTGCATTTATATTTTGTACAGCTTTTGAATAAGTTAGGAATCCATGGAAGTTACACTTGAAGAGATACAGTTTGTACTAATTTTGAATGGATTATGCATTTGTGATCCTTCTATTATATGCATTCAATCAAGTGGTGCGGTGCAGGTGCACAAATTGATAAAAATGTTAATTTCATATATGCTTATGACTTGTGTGTGGCTTCTATTGCTGCGTTTTTACATTCAATTAGTCAATTATTGGATTGCTTTTTTTAAGCACAAATTCCTATCTTGACAATACAAAGCTCTTCATTTCTCATCCGAGTGAGGGGATTAAATTCTTTGTTCAACTCTTTCAATCGAATGGACAAAGTAATTCATAAGCACAGTAATAAACATAAATATGATAATGAAACTGCCATTTCTAACTCATTTTTATAATGGGATCACGAGAGATGGGTCTTGTAATCAATTGTGTAAGTTGCTTAATAGACATTTGTGATTCCAATACCAATAAAAACCATATTTTAGTTTTGAGGATCTGTGCAATTTCATTGGATATCTCATTTGATTTGATCTGTTGAGCAGTATGTAATTTGCGTTTGTGCTTTTCAACACATTGAGGGAGAGCCCTGAAAATAACCTGTTTATATGTTAATTTTCACTAAGTACAGTTGCTTTTAATTTTTATCTTCTTGTCAATTGTCACAATGTAGTTGATATTTATTAGCAAGAGTTGTTGACCTTGTCGGTCATTTTTATTTCTTTCCCTTTCTACTTCCTTGTAACATTAGACATGGGCTGTATAGACTCACAGAGTCCACAAACTGTACAGTTGGCCGAGATTTTATGACACCTTAAGTAAAATGCTTACGACTTCTGTGTAGTGCCATTTCTAACTCATTTTTTATAAATGGGATCATGAGAGATGGCTATTGTAATCAATTGTATAGTTTTTTAATAGACATTCATGATTCCTATAGCAATAAAAAACGCAGAGTTCTGAACCATCCACTGGTAGTTGCGATATTGTAGTTAAATCGAAACATGTACAAACTTTACCTTGGACATCCAACAACCATTGACAAGTTAACTCAGCAACATTTACTGAACTGTGGCCATAAGTTAAGACTCTGCAGCCTCCACAAATTCAAATGTCCAGATTTAAACCAAAACTTGTAGAAAAATGTGGTTGTTGGGAAGCCATTGACTTTCCCTTTCTGCAATATAAATTCCAAACTTTCAATGTTCCATGAAATTGTAGTCTACTATTTACATGAAAATAATTGCTTATTGCAGTTGCGCATGGAAGAGGTTACCATTTTCTGGGAAGTAGAATACTTTTCATATTTATTAAAATTGAAGACCTTGATTTTGAGCCTTCATATGCTAACATCAACCGAAGAAACAAAAATTTTGAAGCCAAGAGGGCAATTAGATTAAAAATGGCCTTCTAATTTAAGACAAATTAGGTGTCATTTCAATGTAATATGTTTTACATCCATTTAAGGGCACTGTCTTTCAGCAGTGATACAGGCTGTTTTTCCATGCTCAATACAATTTATGCATGTTCTTAAGAAATTGCTGCTTCAGTTTTAAACTTTTATCATTTATTTATGGGACCTATTGTGGCTTAAAATTTACTTGGAAATCTTGTGGGCTTTTGGAAAGGCAAGGTAGTTTCAATTCACGTGAACAACAATATGTCAAAGTCCAACCGCCATCTCAGGAAGAGGAATGATAACAAAGTTGAAAGATGTTTAACAACTGAAAGCAAAATTTGTAATTTTCATAAATCAAAATCAATAGACAACTTTTTGAACTCAGTAACCTACTAGAGCTCAAATTGCCACTACATGTTCCATTTTTGGCTGTGTTTAAGAAATTCTTCGAGGAATATTATAGTTTCTATTCAGTCCTCTAATTATGCTAACTGGTTAGAATCATATTGTACATTGTCCATTCAATTTGCTTGCCACATTTTTCTGTAGCTTTTGCAAGCTTAGTAATTTTGTGTTTCATGTTATTTTATCATTTCCTGTACTTATCTATATGTTTTACTCTTTTCGTTATCAAGCTTATGTGCAACTTGATTTTCAGCCTTTATGGAAAATGGGAAGTTTCTGTTGGCTGCAAAGAGGTTTAGACATCCGACTAGTACCGAATACATAATCTCTCTTGATGCTGATGATCTGTCCCAAGGAAGTAATGCTTATGTAGGAAAACTGAGGTATGTTACTATCCCAGTGAGTGCCATCCATATAAGGGTTATGCTATTCAGTCATGCCTGCAATACTTAAATTGTGGTAATTCTTGTGGCAGAAATTACCTTGAAGTTCTTCATGTTACAGTTTTTTTATGAAATTATTGCGCCGAGAGGCGCTTTCTACAGCTCAAATGGGTGAGATGTGTCCCGTCTGTAATGCTGACGTGGCACATATAGGCTCAATAAAAATAATAATAATAAAAAGTAAAAATAAAAAAAACCTATAACATTTCGGCTTATTACTAAAAATATAAAAAACATTTATGTAATTATATATCAAATTTCATATTAAAATTTAGTTGACTTGAAACCTAAGCAAACATAATGTTAAGAATAAAATATGTGATAGAAATAAATTACAGAATAATAGCAGCCATTACAATGAAATATTACAACCATATTTATAAGGTTTTTTTAATGCAAATACAACTAGCAAGAAACCACGGGCCACTAAAACCATGTGCCTTAAACCACTTACATCTTTACTCATTCCCAAGTCAAGGTTAACCCTAACATGTAATGTTAATTTTTAGTTATAGAGAAAAACAAGTCATTTCTGAAAAACATTTGGATAAATGTTTAAAATCTTGATTTGATGGTAAAATGTTTTTCAAATTCCAATAAATCTAGATTTTAATATTTTATATGGATTATTTTACTCATTAATTACTTTTAATATTCATTATTAGTTTTAAAAAAAGACAAGTAAAGCAATTTTTGGAAAACTATTTGATTATATGATTAATAATGTGAGTCATCTCATTCTTCTATTGGTATTTACCCTATTTTGAAATTACTTAAGCAAGTTAGTCATTTCCCTTCCA
Source organism: Pseudotsuga menziesii (assembly GCA_001517045.1). Classification (NCBI taxonomy): domain Eukaryota; kingdom Viridiplantae; phylum Streptophyta; class Pinopsida; order Pinales; family Pinaceae; genus Pseudotsuga; species Pseudotsuga menziesii. The sequence continues at coordinate 73,316 of LPNX011146684.1, forward strand.
AGTAGGAATACTTATTAGACATTTTGTAAATTAAAAAAGGTTTGCACCTCAAGAGAACTTGATCCTTCTCGGTGCTTGGTAGAGCCATAGTTAAGATGGATCTATATTGGTTATTTGTTATTGAGATCATGTGTGTATCGCAGGGGTCAACATTTCTTCAATAGTTTTATCATCAATCTAGAACTCTCTTTAAAATAAGATAATTTTATTTATGTCCAAGAATGACCAAAAATATAGGTCATTGGGAAATTAATTGTGTATCGTAAGTATCATCATTTCTTCAATAGTTTTTATCATCAATTTAGAACACTAGATCAGAATTTCTTCAATAGTTTTTATCATCAATTTAGAACTCTCTTTTATAAAGATCAGATAATTTTATTAATGTCCAACAAATGACCAAAAAGATCGATCAATGGGAGTGGGAGTGGGACTAGGAAGCAAAACAACGATACGAAGTTGTATGAGTGCCCTAGTGTACTCTGAAAGCATAAAAAAAAGAAATACATGAAATAAGTAGACATCAAGGAGAGAAAGAAAAGTACTAGATGTTAGTGGGATGAGATGAGGAGGTAGAGAGTGGCTAGTAAAAAGTATTTGCTGCCACTTGTTTGCCGCTAAGAAGGTACTAACCATTTTTTGAAAATATTTGGAGAGTGCCGAAGGTGGAGAGACCTTGGCTGGGTGACCTTGGGAGGAGCACAAGAGCTACGAGTAGAGACTCTTCTAATACTAATGTTAGCGCTAGAAGTTGTCTCTTGATCTGTCCCAAGACAGTAATGCTTATGTAGGAAAACTGAGGTATGTTACTGTCCCAGTGAGTGACATCCATATTAGGGTTGTGCTATTCAGTCATGCCTGCAATACTTAAATTGTGGTAATTCTTGTGGCAGAAATTACCTTGAAGTTCTTCATGTTACAGTTTTTTTTATAAAATTATTATTTGTTATTGAGATCATGTGTGTATCGCAAGGGTCAACGTTTCTTCAATAGTTTTATCATCAATCTAGAACTTTCTTTAAAATAAGATAATTTTATTTATGTCCAAGATTGACCAGAAGGATAGGTCATTGGGAAATTAATTGTGTATCGTAAGGATCAGCATTTCTTCAGTAGTTTTTAACATCAATTAGAACTTTAGATCAGCATTTCTTCAATAGTTTTTATCATCAATTTAGAACTCTCTTTTATAAATATAAGATAACTTTATTAATGTCCAACAAATGACCAAAAAGATAGATCAATGGGACTAGGAAGCAAAACAATGATATCAAGTTGTATGAATGCCCTAGTGTACTCTGAAAGCATAAACAAAATAAATACATGAAATAAGTAGACATCAAGGAAAGAAAGAAAAGTATGTGTAAGAAAAGTACTAGATGTTAGTGAGATGAGATGAGGAGGTAGAGAGTGGCTAGTAAACAGTATTTGTTGCCACTTGTTTGCTGCTAAGAAGGTACTAACCATTTTTTGAAAATATTTGGAGAGTGCCGAAGGTTGAGAGACCTTGCTTGGGTGACCTTGGGAGGAGCACAAGAGCTACGAGTAGAGACTCTTGTAATACTAATGTTAGTGCTAGAAGTTCTCTCTTGACTGCAAGGGAGACAAGCCTAGCACATCTTGGATATGGGATGTGTTGACCACCTAACCAACTAGATGGGCAACCATGTACAATGTGTTTATGTAAGCAAATTGAATTTTTATACTTTGATGCATAAAACAAAACTAAAACAGAACTAGATCCATAACAGTACCGCTGTAATACATTTCAAAAAATAACTTTTCATCTCTTTCAACTGTGTTAGAGTTGGTGCTTGAGATGATTTACCAATTACCATGAACAATAACAATATTATAACTAATGAAAAGATCAGTAGCAATGTACAGGAAATAAAACAGAATTAGCAGTACCAGTTAACAAAGAATAATGCTAGTCTAGAACAGTTTGGATCAATCTTATACTCAGATACTTTTAGGTTTATAACTTATCACTGAAAGGACAAGTTACCAGAGAAACAGTTAATATACCTTGAGAGATAGAAGGTTAGATTTAAGGCTATGAACTTACAGTAGTAAACAAGATATCTCAGTTATAAAGTGTGAAGACTAGCAACAGAAGATACTTGGCTCTAAACACAGTTAAGCACCCTCAAAAGACCTCAACATACTTAAGACCAATGCTGACCTGTCATCTAGGGCTTAACACAACCATAGCTCAGTTCAAGGTGAGCTGCAAACAAGTCATGGTTAGAGAGGTAAGGTACAGTCACAGCCCACTTGGGATGTTTCTTACACAGTCACAACCCACTAGGTTGGGTCTTACACAATCACAGTCCACTGGGTTTAGCAGCATCAAGCTAATAGAAAAGAACAATCCAGTCTAGTTAGAACTTAGGAATAGTCACCACAGTCCACGATCCAGTTAGAAGGAAGATTATTACAGTCACGGCTTGCCTACAGGATCTTTAACACATTCTCGGCCTATTAGAAGACTATTACAGTCACTACCTGCTAGTAGAGGGCTATTACAGTCACGACCTGTTGGGAGAGAACTTATTACAGTCAGGACCTGTCCACAGGGTTTCCAACACAGTCATGTCCATCCCTAGAGGGCTCCAAAACAAACACAGTCTGGTAAGAGGAGGCTAATACTGTCACGCCCAACCCACAATGGTTTCAAATCAGTCACGGCTAGCCAAGGGGACTCTACACAGTTCACGGGTCAGCTGCTTGAGATCATGGCTCAGCAAGAGGGACACTAATAGTCCACGGTTCAACTGCAATAAGTCACGACCCAGTACAGTTCACGATTCAGCAGAGAAGGAAACAACCCTTAAACTCATATTTGATAACCCAAGGAAGAAGCAGCGAAACCCTAGTAGCATATTCCTTGATGCCAACCATAAAGATCAGAGCTAAGGTTTTTTTTTGGATAATGTACAATGAAGGATACGACTTGCTTTTATAACTTGAAAAAATATCTAGAAAGGTCCTTCTTCAACCCTATCTTTTAGGGTGGTTACCAATAAAACATAAAAGATCAAATTAGGTTGACTTAGTATAGGGTACCAAAGGTCCAATGGTCTTACAAAATAAAAACATAAAGTTAAGTTGACTTAGGATAGGATATCAATGGTCCAAAAGTAAAAACCATAAAGTACCAATGGTCCAAAAATAAAAACCATAAAGTAAAAGTCATCTTACCAAAGGTATACACAATAGAGGCACTAGGACCAAGTAAAAAGATAAAGGACCATAAATCAACCAAGGGGGTCATCATAAGAAGGTAAGACAACCCTCATACCCACAAGACCAAGGTGTACCATAAAGGTGGATAAACAACCTCTTTTACCCATAGGACCAACAAGACCAAGGACTTTAATCTTTTCTCTCTCAAGGTATATTGTCACATGTGTTTCATGTATTTTTATCATCACTGTATAAGTAGAAAATTCAAACTGGATGATGTGATCCTCCGGTCCTCATTTACTGCTCCTATGGGTTAGGTGCTAGTGACATCATCAAGGGGTGGCCAGTCCCTTGAGAAACAACCTAGCAATAACCGATTAAGAGAGAGAACATCACACATCATCATCTTGGTCAACTTGACCAAGATCCTCCTGGTTAACTGACCAGGAATGTACCTGCAGGAATTGTTTGGTCCTAGACCAAGAATCTGTCTGGTCTCAGACCAGGAAGTCTTTGTCTCAACCTACAGGATCTACTTGGACATTGTGTCCAAGAAATTGTCTGGTCCTAGACCAGAATACACTAGAGACATATAGGGGCCCTAACCATATGTTAGGGACTTTGCCATGGCAGCAACCTACTTGGTCCCAGACCAAGAACCCCAAGAGACTACCGGGGGCCCTAGGGTACCTTTTAGGGTCTTACTTTTCCCTAGTTAACTGACTAGGGTGAATGGGTCACGTAGCTGCAAACATCTTGGTAACTGACCAAGTGCCTCCATTCTTAAAGAATGTCTCATGCTGAGCTTCAGTGCTAGACTGATTATATTGATAAACAACTGGTAACTAACCAGGTGATTCCATTCTCTCGTAGAATGGCTCTCGATGTTGCTCTGACACCGTGGACTTGTACCATGTTCCTTGAAGACGAGAAAGATGTACTTAACATTTTTTTCAAGCGAGGCAATTTTTTTTCCTCCTCTTTACTTTTCCCCATGAAATTTCCGCACCCTTGTGGGGGGATTTTGTAATGATATGTCACCATGAGGTTTTTTTTTTGTAAAATGATTGTCTAAGACTTTATCATTAGGGAAGTCCTTGTTGTTGCCTTTCACACACCTGGGTCATGTGGCAGAAATCTTCAAGCCACTCGGTGTGTCCTTGTGGACAAGTCTCGAGTCAAGGCTGTCACCTTGTTCTTGACTCCTCCGTTTAGGCTCAACTCTTAACGAAGCCAAGGGGGGTAGACCCTATTAAGTTACTAAGGATAATTACTTAGTATGGTGATGTTAAACTGAATGAGTTACTTAGGAGTTTGAAATTTAACTATAGACAATCAAAGATGACAAGATACAAAAATGAACACACGAAAGCACAATGCTGAGACACAATATATATATAAAGCAAGAAAATAACCAATGCCTTAGAATGGAGTCAAAAAATAGAATTAATGTACTTGCATGTGTTTGGAGTGAATGTTTTGCAATTGCCTCTTGGTACGTTTTAAGTTAAATTTGAGGTGAGAGTTGATTAAAATTAGGCGAAGAGGTGGACTCCAGATATACCCGAGAGTACTTGGAGTCTGTCCAAAGCTAAATCTTCACGGCTACCCGCAAGGAATATGTGGGCTGAATGGAGTCTTTGGGGCTATTGTTCATAACACACCCGTTAGGGTGTGACAGAGATCGGCGCCCCGAGGTCACTTTTCAGAAGTTCCCACTTCCTTTGGGTATTTTGCCACCGTGATGGTTTGATCTAGGTGTTGGATTTTCACCTGATGGTTTGTCAATTTGGGGAGTGAGTCCTAATTATACTAGTCACTCAAGTGCTTTTGATACAGCTTGACTGATTGGATGAACCGCAGCCAAGTGCAGAGCATACACACCGGAGTCTTGTCAATTTTAGCAAATTTTACAATGGGTGTTCTTGTTAAAAGAAAACCTTCAAGGAACCTCTTTCGATCCAAGTGGATCTCAATCGGGGAATCAAGGAGGGGTTAATTTTATAATGCTTACTGAAACAAAAGATGATAGCAAATGAAACATAAAAGATGAACAAACCACAATTTTCAAATTAGACTACCACGAACCTTTCTTCACCTTTCGGCTCAAAGAAGGCTCGTGGGGTAAGTATTAAAGTTACTTTGAAAACAATAGAAATGGAACATGGAATTGATTTTATGTCAAAGTATACTACCCTATAGATTAATGCCACTCTAGATTACAAAAGATGAACGAAAAGCAAAAAAAAAGAGACACGGACGCAAATCCCCCCAAGGGGGATGGGGAATGGGCTCGTAAGAGCCTATTCAAAAATTATTTTTATTAACAGCGGTTACAATATCAGAGAAATGATATAATTCCTCTTGATCCTTATACAGAGTGAAATCAAGAGCTTACAAAGTGCGAAAATTAAAGGTTTTAGTCAAATGGGAGACCCCTGGGGGGATTTGAACGCTCCTGAGGCCACCTTCGAACATCAGCTTCTTTTCTTTTCTGTTGCACCTGCGAAAAACCAGCAAGCATGTTAGAATAACATACGCCCAAAAACACTTTAAGAGTACCTTTGGATTAGCCTACCTTAACTCAAAAAGATTAAGTTAAAACTAGCTAAACAGGTGAAAAAGGAACCAACGAAAGCAAGCTTTCCTTGGGATCTTGGCTTGCTGTTTGTGCAGCCAATGAAATATGCACTGATTGCTGGATTTAATCTTTTTAAAACAGGAAAAAAAATCTAGAGCATGCAACCTACTGATTTTCTTTAACTTAGCATGCAAAATGGACGATTTCCTTATAATAGATCTAGAAGGCTTAATGATACTTTTTAGAATTAAGATTTAGACTATGAGCTTTGAAATAGCAGATCTATGTAAATTTTACTTTGATATAACAGATCCAAATGATAACAAAGCTTTCAAACACAGTAACCAGGTAAGAAAATTGATTTTGAAGGAGGAAAAGGAGAAGAGAAATGGTTGTTGTTGAAACAGATCTGCAATGGAAACTTGTTAGTGGAATACAGAGGGGAAATGTCTTCACAAAGCTGTTGGATGTGCAGTGGAGTCAAACTAGATCCACAGCTCGTCCAATCCTTGCCACCTGAAAGCTAAACACACAATCCTGCACGAAACCTCATGAGATCTGGATATATATATATGAAAAAGAGACAAGAATTACATGCAAATAAACTTATTAAACATGTATAATCTAGATCTTTTAACATATATGCTATGAGATATAAGAAAAACAAGTAACCTTACTTGCCCAACTATACTCCTATTGATTCAGCTGAATCGTTCAAGCTAGACAGGGTTCAGATGCAGAAATTGAGAGAAAAGCCGGCAACATCAATAACTGTAAGACAATGCTTAACCCACACATATGAGAGCATTACACCATTTGGCCTCCAAAGCTTCTTTATTTCAACAATCAAAAGATTACAACAGTATTACAATAGCAAGCCCTTCAATCCAACTCTAACTAGCCTGGAAGAGGGAGCTTCTTCCTGGATATATACAAAAAATAGGACATCCAGCCTAGGGGGGGCGTAATTCCTCAAGGAATCAGATCAAATCAGCTGAAGGAGAGTCCATTAATGCCTGATCTGTGTCTAGCTGAGCCAGATTTGAGTCTCACTGAGTGCAACTGTCAATCGGGGGGCTGATTTGACTGACATCTAAACCTGTCAACTGAAGCATCCACTAAAAATCATCCAGATGAGCCAAAAACGTGTGGAGGAGAGAGGGAGGGCGAAATTCCCCATAAAGGATGCTGAAGATCAACTCTGGATCTGATTTGATCACCTCTTTCAGTCAAGAATTTGTCAGATCTAGTCAATCTGCTTCAGATCTGACTGATTTCAATCAAATTGGCTGAGAATCCACTGATCTATGATTTTGGATTTGCTCCATTATTCATCAATTTATTAATTAAAATAATCAATAATTGATTTTTTGGGGCTTTCTGACCTGAGTGATGGAAAATCACTCAAAACTAGGCAATAGTGGGTCCATGGGTTTACCTGGTGCTCTTAGCTTGAAAATGAGTACCTACATGACTGAAACTGATTATTTGGCCCACTTTTATTACACAATCAATTTTTCCAATTAAACTATTAAAAAATAGCCTAAGTTTTGGAAAAATTAAATTTTAATAAAAAAACACTGAAAAAACTAAAAAATTGAAAAAACCTAGGGGGACTTAGACATGTTCATATGACTCGACCATGATGTCTAGCATGTTTATACATTGACACATAGACTCTAATAACCTCAATAGGCCTAAATGCCAAGCCGACCACCCCAACTTTGGAGGTATGGAGTGAAAAACTCAAATTATTAGTCGTTTATTCAACAACCAATAACAACCAAGGGAAAAAACACCCTGGGCTGATCGGATTGACAAATAAAGTCTAAGAGACTGAGTCTTTTACAGACACTATCATGCTAGAACATTTATTACAAATCCCCCATGGGGTATGAACATGTGATATAGTACAACAAGCACTTTCGAGAAGTACTTCCAAAGGTCTTCTTAAGTCCGAACAAGTTATCCTTGTCCGGTTCATCAAGCTCACTTGATAAAAAACCACTAAGTACAACTTAGGTGGTAACAATCCTTTCATTGATGTTTTTTCCCATGGATAATTGGAATTCATTTTTAGTGATTTTAATTATCTGAGTTTTCCACTCAAAATTTCCCCCAGAGTGGTGAAAGGTGTTCTAATGATCAAGTCCATGGGATGATTAAGTTCTAGGAATGTTGTATATTACCTTGTAAGACATTATCTAGAGTATTGCATAATTTCATTAACTTTTGCCTATGGTTTTTTAATTTTTGGTGATTAAAAAATGCCCCTTGGCATAAAAATGTTGTAATGTAAAGAGGGATAAGTGGCTCCTAATGCCCATAAATAGGGGTATGGGTACTCAAAATCAATGGCATGAGACCCCCTACACCCTTGGGCCAAGTTTGAAGTAATTTGGACAAGTTTTGCTAAGGTTTTGGATATGTTTTCCTAAGTCAGTCCAAAAAATCAGGAAAATTGGCCATTAATTAGAATGGCAAAATCTTGTAAAGTGGCTAAAGTCACTTAGGGGGTGGAAATATTGTTTCCTAATATTAAGTTATGATCCTAAAATGACATTAGAAGCAAAAAGGCCCCCCCATGCAAGTGTTTCTTAAGTTTGAAGTTGCCCTCTCTAGGAAGTGTGGCCCCCTCTCCATGGGCCCTTCCCTCTTTCATTTGACAAGTGGCGAGCATGCACATGACGTCCCCTATCACTCTTTTCTTGTTTAAGGAGGCTTCCCTTCCTCATTCAGGTTACAATCCCTCTTCTTTCTCAAGCTATCTTGCTATTCTTGTTGTTTTGCTCTCATTCTAAGAACCATTTTGTAATTTCCAACCGTTGTGGTTAATAAATAAAATTCTTTGGGGGAGATTGGGTGTGTAGTTCATTGTGGATAGTGTGCTCTTGTTTTCCATTGCTATCGTATGCCACTGGAGGCCAAGAAGCAAATTGTTTTGCTTGGTGAGATCTATTGCATTTTTGTAGTAGATTTTATGAGTTTTTCTTCCTTGTTTTTGAAAAGTTCATGCATTTCTTGGTTGAATGGTATGATTTTTCAAGTCATTTTAGGAACTCGCCTCTCTTGTTTGTGTGAAGCAAAATCTTTCAAATTGCAGGTTATTTACATTGGAGAGTGGGATCCTTTGGTTAGATGCCTCACTTCTTCAAGTTGAAGAGCAAAGAGCACTCTTTCCTCACCCATTTTCTCATTAAATTTATGCATTTTATTTTCTCTTTAAAACACCATTTGATCTTGTTAAAATCTTCATTTTCACAAGTCATTTGAAGTTATTTACTCTGAAATATTTTTGTAAAATTTTGCACAAATTTTGAAATCTTCATTTTTTTCAAGTCATTTTTAGGAACTCACATCTCTTGTTTGTGTGAAGCAAAATCTTTCAAATTGCAGGTTATTTAGACTGGAGAGTGGGATCCTTTGGTTAGATGCCCCACTTCTTCAAGTTGAAGAGCAAAGAGAACTCTTTCCTCACCCATTTTGTCATAAAATTTATGCATTTTATTTTCTCTTTAAAACACCATTTGATCTTGTTAAAATCTTCATTTTCACAAGTCATTTGAAGTTATTTACTTTGAAATCTTTTTGTAAAATTTTGCACAAATTTTTATGCTTGAATGCAAGGTGTCCCAAAGTGATTTTGGGAATCTTTTATTTTTTTTGCAAGTTTTTAGTAGCACAAGGGGTAACTCTGTCAAAATTTGGGCAGAAAATTGTGTAAAGGACTCCCAAAAGCCACCACTTGAAAGTCCATATCCTAAAGGGGTCAAATCTCTTCTCTCTCTCATTTCCCCAAATTCTAAACTGCTGAAATTTCATCACTTATAACAAGTTCAAGAGAGTCTCTTGAATTTGATTTTTCTTTTATTTCAAGAGCATTCAAGTTTCTTTCCATTTTGAGCCATCCCTTGCATGCAAAGGAGGTTGGGCTTACCCACCTTTGCATTGCAAGCGAAGAGAGGCTAGATTTAGGTGCTTAGCTTTATTTCATTATTTCATTTACTTTCATTGCTTGTTCCATTTTTTCACTAGGAAGAAAGTTGTGTGTCTAGGTTGAAATTTTAATTTCTAAAGCTTTGCCATCCATTGTTTGCAAGGAAGTTGGGTTCTCCTACCCTTGCAAGCAAAATAGGGAGGGATAGGCTAATTTGTTATCTTTCTGCAAGTTTATTTTTTCCCCACTCTTTCCATTCAGAAAGTGGGTTGTGAGGCTAGTGTTAGTTTGTTATTTTGCTTCAATTAATTCTTTTGTGCCCACACCTTGTAAGTGAGTTGGCTTTGCCATCCTTGCAATATAGTGCTGGCTAGTATAGTTAATTCTCTTTAAAGTTCTTTAATTCTTTACTACAAGTTAATAAACTCTGCCCCATCTATGCTCTGTATTCACTCCGCTTGCTGGCCAGTCCGATCCTGGGTGATAAGAAAGGGAAAAGATTTGTGTTGGCTAGAGTAATAGGCACTCAACATCTATCTTTAAAGAACTGAGAAAGGGAAGGTTGACTCGTGGAGCTAGAGGGGTAGAGGCTGTTGGGAGCCTCGTGGCAGTTAATGTCCTCTTGTTGAGCACCCAACAATCTTTGGGTTTGACATGTGGAGCTAGAAGGGAACCTTGTGTTCTCTTGTTGACCACCCAACGATCACTCTCAAATCAAAAGAGATAAGTGTTAGGGGTAGACATGTTAGTTAGGTTGTACTTTCATTGTTTTGACACATTAATTCCCCTAAGCTAAAGTGAGACCTAAAATTAACTAAAATTTACAGGACCATTTACAAAACTCAACAATCTCTTGTTCATTTTCACATTTACTTTCAAAGCATTTCAGTGCAAGTTCTTTATTTTTCAGAGCACTTTATTTCAAATTCCAAATTTACTAGTCAGTTTATATTGCAAGCAAGTTCCTGTTCATTGTTTATTTATTTGGCAGAAGGATCATTTCAGCAACGTGAATGTGAATTTTGGCTACTGTTGGGATATGAATTGATATCAAGTTTAATTTCATAGAGTGTAACTCCATAGCCCATATAAAGTAGGCACTGGTTTTGTGTAATTTTTTTTTGCAATTGTCTTTGGTTTAATTTCAAAGCAAGGTTTGCTTGTCATTGAAAACTGTTGCATATTTGCATGATTGCTTGTCATTGAACTGTAGTAAACCTTAATAAATTTTAATTCCTAATTAAAACCTTTAAGAAACTTAGTAAGTAGGACTTCCCCCCGTGACCTTTGGGAGTTGGGTCTAAATGGAGGAGTTAGGATCGAGGTGACAGTGGGTTCTAAACTCATAGTTTCCCTCAAGAACACACCTAGCGGTTGGGAGACTTTTCTGTGTTAACTTTTAAGTGTGTTTTAGGTGGCAATAGGATGGTTTTGATTGGGAAAAATGGATAGATCAGATGGATTAAGAAGGATGAGAGGGGCAGAATGTCTGGCAGAGGAAATCAAACAGCTCTTTACAATGGAACATACATCATTGATCCAAACGATTTTCAACCATAAATGAATGTGACCTCAAACATTAAAACAGAGCTAGGATTCCATCTCATAACAACTTTTAGATTTGGAAAACTAAATGAAAGTGGAACAGCATTCACATGCAATGTACACTTCTAGTATAAATGTCATTTGATCTGGCGCTTGCTGATTGTGCAGCGCATAACTAATTTCTATGTTCAAAAGACTACTAGCAGGAAAACGTACAAGAAGCACAATTCATTCATAACTGAAAATGATCTTTAAACAACATAGATTATTGTACAGGGTATTCATAAAAGGCTTACAAATGTTCCGACTTATAGAAATTGAACTCCTCTCTGCTTCCTGAAGGAAGATCCCCCCCATCCCCCTCTTTCATCCAGTTTTTGCATATTTTATAATATACTCCTCATTGATTGCATTTCAACAAAGTCTTGCAACTGTCCAAGATCGATGATCATGTTTCTCAAAATAGTTCTAATCAAAAGATGATGCGGAGAGACCAAAACTGAAAAGAAATTCAATGCCCTGTTTCTATGGAGACTACTTTGATTCGAACTGCTGTTTGATGTAGATCTCAAGCTGTCTCAGGAGAAGTAGCTGACATTTGTTAAGATTAAAACAACTACAGATGAGCTTTATTTATGATGTGATATGGTTGAGGCTGTAAAATAGAACAAGCTGTCACAAAACTCTACTTTGAAGGAAACTGTTTAGACCATCTTTAATTCCTTTAATCATTGAATGTTTTGTTTAATTCATGTTAATAGCTGTAAATCACTGCCTTGAATTACCCCTTAGTTTTTAGGTTCAACTTGGAAAGCAATACGATGAAAATCTGGAGTTTTGAACATTTACTGGACATTGAGCAGCGTAAGTGACACCTGGAAGTGGATGAATGCTGCCGAAAGTTGTGTAAGGAATTTGACACTTGGATATCATCGTGACTACTATGAGATGAGTTACGTGCTTGCACAATGCTGCTTCTCCAGTGTTTCGATGCTTTGTCAATGCATTATTGGAAGATATAGACCCGTGGTCTCCCTCCTTAGTGCTTGGAATGTGTGCTATCAATGCTTTTAGCTTTAAAATGTTTTTGGCCTTAAATGTAAGTATAAGGAAGACTATAATCTGGTATAAACCTTAAGCTATAATATTTCTCCACAAAATGTTTGTAATAATAAATTCCTTGTGCCCAACTGGAGGCCGATGCATGAGGAGATCAATTGGGGAGTCTATTGCCAATACAAGAACTCCAAGAATGTGCTGGATAAAATTAACCAAAAGCAGCTGAAGAGTAGACAAAGGAACATCTCCAGATAAAACAAAAGCAAGAAAATTAGCCCCAATTGCTGCAATGCTGGGAGTAATTTGAAACTGAATAAATTTTTGAATGTCTGCATAAACTGAACGATTCCAGTGAACTACCTTTATAACGGAGACAAAAGTATCATCTAAAATAATGATATCAGAGCTTTCTTCTTCCGTAACCAGGTTACTTGAATGCCCAACATTAATGCGTTGAACCTTATGAACTCAGTTAGCTCTCTCATTGGCGCGCTTTGGTGCTTGGTATCATTGGTGCGCTTTGGTGCTTGGTGTGCGTTCTGCCTTTATCGAATATATTCCAGATTCAATATGAAATTGAATCTTTATTTGTTCAAACCTGCCAGCATCTAGACCGCATACTCACACATTGTGCATATATCGAGCCGTGGGCTCCCTTGACGTGTTCTCCCTCGTTGCGCTTGCTCTTGGACTATTGCGTACTTGGTAGGATGACTGGTGGAGGTATATCGACTTGAAATGATTTAAGTGACTCATGAGCCAAACTCCTTTTTTAAATAAGCTTTACGTGGATTTTTATTAAGATAAAAACCTTTTGTTTTACATAACCTAACTTTTGCTTGAATAAAACAAGACCAAAACTTTTTGAAGTAACCTAATTTTAAAATAAATATAAAATATAATTTTATAAACTATATAAAATAGTTTTAAAATATAATAAAATTTTATGTTTATTTTATAATCAATAAATATTTGGGTTACATTTCGACATGATAAGGGTATTTGGCAAATGTAACCAAAATTCATGAAAACAAGGGATATTGGGCGAAGCAAAAGTGCTACTTCAAAAATTGGAGGCTGTGGGAGACTTCGACAAAGTTTGACGATGACTTGATGCAAGAATTTGGAGGCTCGGCAAAGAAGAAATTATGCAACAAACCTGTCGAAAACTAGTGGATTTCACTACGAAACCTTTTGGTAGCGCCTCCTTTAGATGAACCAACAAATGTGCTACTGAATCTTGAAGTTGAGCCAGAGATGAAATTTTTTGACAAGTGGATTTGAGTGCTAACAACTAAAGTTTGAAGGAATACCCATTGCATGCATGCCCCACACATAGACAATAAAAAGGAATACCCATCCCCTAAATTCCTAATATTCTAGAAGCTAGAGAATACCGAGGTAATGAATACCAAGATCCTTTTCTTCAATAGCGCCATTTGCTGAATAATCTTGAAGTTCACTTCAAATTAAATCTATTCATTGTAGTTCAGCAAACTCCAAATACTGATAAATGCTCAATAAGAGAATTGTGAGGGAAATAGAGAGGAGGGGGGGGAGGGAAATAGAGAGGGTCATTATGTAACATTGTTTTATGGTTTTGGGAGGTAGGGGAAATTTTTTTCCCTTTATTTTTTGTATCCCTTAGAATTGCACCTTTTGGTCCCATGGATGGGGTTCATTATGGAACTAGTTGGAACTGGTTTGGTTTTGAAAAAAGAAAAGGTGAAAAATAGAAACGCGCTCTCCCTCCCTAACCCTAAATTGCTTGATCTAGTTCACCCACTAGGTTGGGGTTTGTAGGATGCGGATTGGTTAGTTTCACTTTGTTCTAACCTATTTCGACAATCTAATATTAACCTTTTATGAATGGAACCTCGATATTTAGACACTATTTTGTTTATGATTGGCTTAAATCAAGTATCTATCAACTTAGAGTAGATTTTATAAGAAATGTTACTTGAGATGAGGGAAAGGGAGAGGAAGGTAGAACTTTTTATATTTTTATCATTTAAGCAATATGATCTAGGATCTTATTTGAGAGAATAACATGCACAACAATAAACACAAGAGACAAGAGACAAGAGACAAAGAATTTTCCTCGGGGAAACCATAAAGGAGAAAACCCCGCAACTTCCTCAGAGATAGAATGAGCACCAATGGCAAACGTAAAACCCGAAAACATAAAGATGATCTCCGACAACAGTTGTCTCTTTCTCTGATCTCGGCTTCTTCTCTTTCACTCATGCGCCCTAGTTGAGTGAGTGTGTGTGTGATAAATAGAGAGTCTCACTCTCTATTTATATTCTTTCGTTCACTTAATGTCCACTTCAACATGTCGTCCCCACTTAACAATTACTTACTAGGGTCGACATCTCTAGGAGAGTCTAATAACCCTAGTGCCCCACAACTGTGGGGACTTTGCTCTCCGATTAACAAGGAGGGTTAACCTTGACACAATTGTGGGGACTATTGCCTCGACTTACAATGGAGGGTTAACCTCAATGACTTTACATGACTTGTTTACATTATTGAATCTGCCGATAGGAAGATCGGGGCATGACATGACTTAAATACATTACAGTCACTTCCCGGAATAAACATCGGGGTACAATACATAAGATATACGAGTGAATACAGTCCGAAGTTACAAGTACATCAACACTCCCTCTTAACTAGGAAGGTATTCTCTCGACACAATTTATCAGCACAAGTCTTCTTCTCTGTATCATCTGGATCATCATTGAGTTCTTGTCATCTTCATCTTTAAGTCATCTTCATCTTCAAGTCATCTTCATCTGGATCTGGATCATCACTCGATCTGGATCATCATCATTGGATTTGGATCATCACTCGATCTGGATCATCATCACTGCTGGATCATCACTACTGGATCATCATCACTAGATCTGGATCATCATTGCTGGATCATCATCACTGAATCTGGGTCATCACTCTGGATCATCACTGGGTCATCATCACGGGTGCTACCTCTTGATTCTTCTCGTCATAGGAAGTTCTACAGAGTCAGCCCTTTTTCATGCTGGTTGTAGGCCTAGCCTCCATGTAGGTCTTTTTCAGCGCTTATATCTAACCATGAGAGGAACACATCCAACACCATGTCAGAAAGGCACGCCCAACACTCACATCTGACCATGGGAGAAACACCTCCAAGAACCATGTTAGAAAGGCCCAGCACTTACATTCACCAGCATGATAGGACACACCTACTATCATCTGTGAAAAGGAACAACACTTACAATCACCAGCATGGTAGGACATACCTACTACCATCTGTGAAAAGGCACAACACTCACAACCACACCAGCATGATAGGACACACCTACTATCACCTGTGGAAAGGCTTAGCACTTACAACCATCAGCATGATAGGACACACCTACTACCATCTGTGAAAAGGCACAGCACTTACATCCACCAGCATGATATGACACACCTACTATCATCTGTGGAAAGGCTCTGCACTTACATCTGATCATGTGGGAACCAATCCCACAGTCACATCAGAATGGCTCTCAGCCCCAGGCTGAGTATTCCTGGTAACTGATCAGGTGCCTCCATTCTCGCAGAGAATGGCCTTCAACGCTTATATCTGATCATGTGAGAACACATCTCACAGTCACCTCAGAATGGCTCAGCACTCACATCTGACCATGGAAGGAACCAATCCTCTCACCATGACAGAATGGCTCAGCCCTTACATCTGACCATGGAAGGAACCAATCCTCTCACCATGTCAGAATGGCTCACGGACTCATCACTTCCCCTTGGAGGGAACCTCGATCTGGAGAACACCAAGCTTCTCCCTGAAGTACTCAAACTTCACTCTGGCCAATGGCTTAGTCAACACATCAGCGATCTGTTCGTTCGTTGCAACATACTGGAGCTTCACTGCTCCTCTCTGCACCATATCCCTGATATAGTGATATTTGATCTCGATATGCTTCAACTTGTCATGGAACACTGGGTTATCTGACAATTTCACACAACTATACAAGTAGCATCCAACTGGAGATCAAATAAATCAGACAGTAGCTTTCTCAGCCATATTGCCTCACAACTAGCTGAACAAGCTGCGACATACTTTGCTTCAGCTGTACTTAGTGCCACGCAAGGCTGTTTCCTGCTAAACCAAGAGATCATACCTGATCCCATACTGAAGCATCACCCTGAAGTGCTTGTTCTATCGATGGCACTGCCTGCCCAATTTGAATCAACATAACCTTCCAGGTTAATCTTCTGATCAACCTTATATTTGAGCCCATAATCAACTGTACCCTTCAGTTACCTCACTGCATGCTTTGCAACCATCAGGTGAACATGTCTCAATGTGTTCACAGCAAAGCAAATATCTGGTCCCGTATTTGTCAAATATATCAAGGAATCAATCATTTGACGATACATTGTAGCATCAACCGTCTCTGATTAAGCAACACTTAATAGCTTCAGGTTCGATGAAATAGGTGTGGTCATGGCCTTACATTCCATCATCTTGAACCTCTTCAGGATCTCTACTGCATACTTCCCTTGTCCTAGGGAGATTCCATCCTCATTCTGCCACACCTCCATGCCTAGAAAATAGTGCATCATACCCAAGTCCTTCATCTCGATCTCGGCAGCAAGTCTCCTTCTTGCAAATTTAATGAATTCCATTTTTCTGTCAGGAACAAGTCATCGACATATAATAGGAGCATCACTGGTCTTCCACCTTCAATCTTAGTAAAGCCTAGAATCATCAGTAAGATGTCCATCCTGTTGTACCATGTCGAACCTCAGGATCTTCTGTAGTCACTCTCTCTGAAGCGGAGCATCATTCTCCCTCTGTCTTTCGTACTCTATGCACTGAAACATTCTGTACCGGAGTGACAAGTAGCTTCTTTTGCTACTAATATTCTATGTATCCATCTAGGATCACTGGATACCAAGATCCTTTATCTTGAACTTTTTCAAAAGTTCTTCTCGCACCCATCTGTGAGCTTGTCATCCTCTATAGGCTTTCATCTTCAACCTTGTAGCAAAGGTTAAGATCTTCATCACTCTAG
Organism: Pseudotsuga menziesii; assembly: GCA_001517045.1. Taxonomy (NCBI): domain Eukaryota; kingdom Viridiplantae; phylum Streptophyta; class Pinopsida; order Pinales; family Pinaceae; genus Pseudotsuga; species Pseudotsuga menziesii. The sequence goes on from LPNX011146684.1 coordinate 90,690, forward strand.
GTGATCTTCAAGCTCCTCATGTATGTGTTATCCCATGGGTGTCTTTTGTGCTCGTACAAGGTCTTCTTTAATTTGCACACATTCCTCATGTATGTGTTATCCCATGGGTGTCTTCTGAGCTCGTACAAGGTCTTCTTTAATTTGCACACGAGTCTGCCTGTCATGTGCCTCACCGGATGCAAATGTCTCTTCTATGGCTTCTTCATAGCTAGAAGGCTCTGCATCAATAATGATGTCGCTCAACAGTGTCACATAACTGCATTGAGTCTGAGGCCTTTTGAAAGTATTGTCATATTCTTCTTTATTTGTCGTCACTTGTTCTTCGGAACAAGTCTCATCCTTCTTTTCTTGTAGGTGATTATGTACGTTCCTACAAGTCAAATGCATTAGTTGTATGGTTAGAAACATTTCATAAGGTATATTCATAATGAAAAAAATCTTTTGCATCAAGATATATGATTAAGCAACTATTTTAGTCAATACAACATTCATCCATATCTCACGGAAACTTTCAAAATGCCTTCCATCTCTACCAAGACAACATTGAGATTGTGCACTAATCCAATATGTCAGCAAAGAGGTTTCATTCTAGATAAGTAGCAATGGAGAGTTGTATAGCACCATGAGCTACTTACCCATTACATGCATATTAGTAGTATACTGTTATTAATGCGAACATTCTATCATGCACAATGCATCAACTGAATATAAACAAATGCATAACAAAACAATATCATGAAATGACAATTGAATACTTATCTTTATTTGTTTCGTGGGTAGACTCCTTCTTGAGCCTTCAGCTTCATCATCTTCTTCATTCATCATTTCTTATTCAAATGCTAAGATGGATAAGAGTTTCTTCAAGAGTTGAGTCCTTTGTATTCTTCATCGCTTGAGAGATCTTCTTTGGATGGTGAGAGCTTGATCTTCAGTTGCTCCCATCTTCTCTTCTCTTATTATGAGTCGAGCTTCTTCTTCTTCCCAGAGTTTGCTGAAAGTAATCACTTTCTTCCAGCACACATTTCTCGTATGAATGAATCCCATGATCCTGGGAGGCCATTCAAGGTGGCTATCACCACTTCTGCATTCTCCACTTCTTCTTCTATTGCTACAAGTTGTTCTTTAATTTGAGAGACCCTCTGCATTCTTCAATTGTTTTCTCAAAGTCATATTCCGATTTATGTTCTTCCCTTCTAATAGCTTGGTCAAGGAATCAAACATTTCTTTCGGTGTCTTTAGGGAAGACACTTGTGGTATAAGGTGATCCGTGATTGGATCAACAATGATCTTCTTGGCCTTGACCAAGTTCTTCTGGTGTAGGGCTTTTAGCCTCATCTCCCTCTGGAACTGGAACCTCTCTACTTATGTACGTGTCCAATTCATTTTCTTCAGAGAGATCATATACTTCCATGCTTGGAAGTTGTCAACTTCACCAAGCTTATCATCAAGCTGATATCATAGATCACTTTGAAATGAGAACCTCAAATGAAAATAGCAAAAGATTAGATCTTACCGATTTGAGGTGTCCGTCCTGGTTTTGAAGCTGGCTGATCTAGGGTTTGTCAGAGAAACCCTAATTTTCAAAACTTGGAATCTTTCAGATCTGATTGGATAGAAATATAGACCTCTTCAAGGTGAGCTGTCCAGTGTACTTCTTTTCTGAAAATAGTGGAGGGAAGCTCCCGGAACAGGAAGCCCTAGTTTACCAATTTCTTTTGCAGAAATGCTTGATACTGTTTCTGTGGTATCTCCAAAAGTACTCCTCCTCTGTGTCTGCAATTTCGTACTGAGGTAGCCGCGGCTGTCCTAGTTCCAACACCACAGGTTTCATTAGAATTGGGTTCACCAATTGGGACTTATGAGCGTTTTCCCAAGGTGACTTGTTTCAGGACTGTTCAACATAGTGAAGTTGTGCGGACTTCCACGTGTCACTGTTTTAATCTTCTTATCATCAAGGCTTATCAAATAATAACTCGTTGTATAAGCCCCGAGCTGCTCCAAAACATAAGGAACATCTATATGTGAAGACGATGGTTGAGAAAGAACTTCAACTAGTTGTATCCCATTTGATTCTTCACTGCACTGCTTTTTCGAATCCTTATTGTCGATACTCAGATACAATTCTGACTGATCATATGAAAACTCTGACTGCTCCTCTTTAAAACTTTCATAAGTCTCAGAATAACAACTCCCCTTGCTGGACACATCATAGATGAGATTCTCAAAAATATTTTCAAAAGTATCATAGGTTGGATTTTCAATAAAAGTCCGATAATCATCATCGCCATCTATGTCGGATATGAGAGATGCCTCATCACTGGTATCAAGTCCCTGGCTACACTCCTCATTCTGCTCAAAACAATCTTCTTCAAAAAGCTGGGTTTCAAAGATATCACAGGGGACCCAACTTTCCAAATATTTGTCATCCGGTGGAGTGCACGGAGGAATCTCATCACATGAAACTTCTAAGATTGGATTTTTAATTAAAGTCTCAAAGTTATCATCTGTCTCAGATGTAAGGGATTCTTCTTCATTTGTATCACATCCTTGGCTATATCCCTCCTCATGATCATAGTCATCTTCTTGAGAAAAAAGATCACAAGGTAGTAAACCTTCCAAACTATCATCATTATGCTCATTAGTAGGATTAGTGCTAAAGTTTTTAGTGAGGTTATCCAATTGTTGATTATAATCTTCGACCTGACCCCGAGTTTCTCTAGTGACTGGATGGAGCTGTCCAACTGCGTTAATATACTCAGGCTCTCTTGAATATTGTTTTGCCTCTCTCCAACTTTCTTCGGAAATATCATGCATGTCATTTACATAGTTTATGTACTTAGGCTCGCTTGATGATGCTTTAGGACCACAACCCTCTGGAAAACCATGCTCCTGAACATAGCATGCATAATAGCAGGAAGATTCTTCATGAAGGTCTTCACATGCCCTACAAAATGGCGTGTAAGTTTCAACCATGTTAACAGCCTTTAACTGATGAGGATGCCTCTGTTCATGGCTGGGATTTCTTCTTTGCCATATTGGTTTTGTAGGGAAGGTTCTAGGAGGTGGTGGAGGTTGAGTTCTTTCAACAGTTATGACCCGATTCTGAACCTCTTTAATTTGTGCTAAGTGTTTATGTTTTGCTTCCTCCATATTTTTCTTCATCTCCCTTTTCATTTCAATCATTTGTTTTTCGTAGGCATCTTTCATAGCTGCTAAAGGATCCTTGTCTTTAGGTTCACTAATTTTCAAAGGAGTTGAAGACCTTGAATAACCCTGGAGGTTAGATTCACCAGATGACTGCATATTCTTATCAATTTTAACGGCCAAATTCTGAGCTTGAAGCAGTGTGGTTGGCTCCTTGTCTCTAATCTGGTACTGGATCTTGCCACTTAATGATTCTATGTAATAATCCAAAGTGGAAGCTGCAGGAGGAGCATGAGTGGCAGGGATGGAGTTTGACAACTCTGTGAACCTATTGTTGAACTCATCCATGGTTTCTGTATTAGACTTCTTCATACTAGTCAAAGCTGCTACTAGATGTCTAGGTTCCTTTTTACTGCCAAACTTTCCGAGGAAAGCAGTCTTGAAATTAGCTATGGTAGTGAAAGAGTTGTTAGGCAAGTTGTCATACCAGTTTCCAGCCATACCATCCAAAGAAAGAGCAAAAAGGGTCATGTATACATCTTCATGTTTGTCAGTACCCCTGACATAGGCACCACAGTGTTTTGAAAAATATCTGAGATGTTGCTCAGCAGAGGTAGAGGCATCAGTGCTTGTGAAAGTGACAAACTTATCAATGGCTTTTTCGGGAATGTCATGAGGCTGACCTGCTTCTGAGTAAAATTAAGCTGAGTAAAAAACTCACCCATTGTGTTAGGAAAACAGTTATTGTTTTGAAATTTTTTTTAAGTTTTCTTGAAATAAAAGGTGGATGTCTGAAACAGACTCAGATCCAAGTTCTACAAGGATCCTACGAGAAGCTAGTTTGTTCAGTCTCCTCCTATAGACTTTTTCAGGGTCAGGGATGAAACTGAGCAAACCTTTAGAGTTTCTTCTAATCGAATACCTTGAGGTGTTAACTGACAGTGGAGTCGCCAGGTGGATTCAAGTCTAATTTCAGAGAGTGATTGGACTAAAAATCTACCAAAAAGGATAAAAAAGGTAAAAAACTAAAAAGAAACAAAGGTCGTCCAGGAACAAAAAGATTTGTCCTCGGCAGCGGCGCCAAAATATGTTGTCCGCCAATTGCACACCAGCAACAGAAATCTTCCGAAAGCTGTCTCCTCACTTGAGAAAGTGGGAGAGGTGTGACCTTGGGGGCAAGCATAGAGCTAGGTACTGTCACCTACTCCTAGCTCCTCCGTTTAGGCTAAACTCCTAACGAAGCCAAGGGGGGTAGTCCCTAACAAAGAGTTTTCTATGGCTCAATGTTTAAGTTAATTTTTAGATGTTTCGGATGCAGATGGGTGTTGTTTAGGAGTTATTGTGATTTAAGATGATTAATGTGATGAATTTAACACAAGACAACGCAATCCACGTTGCTCTGTCTGGAATTGAAGGATAGACAAATATTTGAGAACTTCACAAAATAGATAAAGCATTCACATATATGATTTATAATCAAACATTCGATGGACAAATGGCCTAGATTATCAGCAGTGCGTAAAAGATAGGACCAGTGCCTATGGAGTCAACTTATCAGAGATGCTTCGAGTGTAAATATGTGAATCCCAAAAGATGCTAGTGAATGTTAGGTTTTGCAAGTGCTCATGGTAATTTTTAAGAGTTTTTGTTTGTGATCTTCACTTATGGTAGCTGGATGTCCTAACCGGTAATACCTTCAATGGCTTCGTTCGTAGACATGACAGACCTGTCTGGGGTCAAAGGTAAGTGTTCAATAACTTAACTACCAGTGCCCAGATTGGGTAGCCCGGCGCCCACACTTGGAATTTGCCCAGATGCCTTGGTATTTATCGAACAACGTTGGTGCGTTGGTTATGGGAAAAAGTTTTAGTTAAGTTCCTCTTGTGGGGTTTAGAGATCCAATGCCGTTTCTGGGTATTCCGATCTAAGATCGGTCAGAGCATACTCCGGTAAGGAGAGAAGGGGATTAATTAATTAAAGGGATGTGAGTTGCGAATTTTATTAAGTTAATTAATTAAAACTCTCCGACAGAGAGCGCTCTTGACCTCGTCTTATGACAGTGGTTCAAGAGACTTAGCTAATCTATATGCTTGATGCAAGGATATGCAGTGGGAATGCTCTTCGATAGAGAGTGCTTTTGACTTGGATTACGGCAAGTTCAAGAGACTTTCAAGATTAATTGATTAACTTATTAAACAATGAAAAGACAACTCTCCAATAGAGAGCACTCTTGATCTACAAAGTGAGATTCGAGATATTTCTACTTTAAACAGTTGAATTATTTATGAAAGATAAAAAAAAATTAAAAGATGAAGTAATCAACCTAGTTAATGAAACAAAATGGGTTAATCTAACAATTATTATCTACTTTGCAAAAAAAATGAAACTACTCTAAGTACTCGAAATAAATCTAAGCTAAGAACAAAAAACACTCTTTTCCAAATGGAGAAGAAAAACCAAGTATGGGAGGCTCTATCCCACTTAGCCTTGTTTTATTAATGAAGTACAAATGCCTTTGGAACTTAATCCTTGTCACGACTTTGAGAAGTAACTTAAGTAAAAATGAAAAACTCTTATGAGTTTGTACAAAGGAGAATGACTTCTTTTTTGGCTTTGGATCCTTGTCTTTGGATCTAGTTTTGCTTGCTCTTTTTTGTTTGGTTTTGCTTTTGGTTCACCTGTGGATAAAAGCTCTAAACAAGGACTAGTAAGAGTGTTAAGAAACCAATTTTAACCTGTGATTCAAAAAGATTAAGTGGATGAGAAGACAAGTGCCTTATGAGATGAAATAAAAGATTAAAACAATGGAATGAGACCCAAAATCAAAACTTGGAAAGGATCAGGCAAGTTCACCGTTTTTTATGTAAAATGCACGATTTTTGACGAAACAACTTGGGACTTTTTGCGTATTTCAAATTAAAGATTTTTTAACATTTTAGGCTAATTTTCAGAATCTGGAAAATAGCAGAAAATCAGTAAAAAAAACAGCCAGTACAAAATTGCACGTTTTTCGAGAAAAAGTCAAAAAATTAAATTTTATTTTTTGAAAATTTTCTAATTTTTATTGAATTTCCAGAATTTAGAATTAACAGAAAAAGTCAAAAATCAGCCCAAAAAACAGCGAGCTTGAAATGGCACGCTTTTCGAGAAAAAGTAAAAAAATTAAAAAAAAAAGTTTTTTGAAAATTTTCTGATTTTTAATGAATTTCCAGAATTTAGAATTAATGAAAAAAAAATCAGCCCAAAAAACAGCGAGCTTGAAATGGCACGCTTTTCGAGAAAAAGTCAAAAAACAAAATTTTTTTTGGAAAAGTTTTGAAAATTTTCTGATTTTAATGAATTTCTAGAATTTAGAATTAATAAAAAATACAGAAAACCAGCAAGCCTAAAAAATGGAAAATTTGCACGTTTTTCGAGAAAACTTGTGCACGTTTTCCAAGGCAAAAAGAAAGATGGATTTATAAAAGGAAATGAAACTAGATCTTTAAAAATGGACCTTTAGAAAGATGGATCTAGCTTTGAAAAAGTAGATCTAAGGCTAGAAAGCCTAGATCTAACTTAGTAGAAGCCAAGCAAGCTTGAAATAAAGATTTAAATGACTTGATAACTTCTACAAAAGTGGAAAAGAGGAAGGATAGAACCTTGAAAATGGAGATCCACTTGTAGCAACCAAAGTAACCGATAGAATTTTTTTAAGTTTGTTGGAGAAGGCAAGAAAGATCCGGAACCGCTTGCAACCCTGCAAACAAAAATATTAATAATGGAACACTTGTATGGTGAAGGTATTAGATGCCGAAAGCTCCTACTAGATGCAATCCTTGAAGACACAAACACTCAATGCAGATTTGATTAGAAGCCTAAGTACTAGATTGTTAGTCTTCAATAAACATAATAATCAAATTGCAATACAAGGGTAGGGTGAAAGAGATATTACTTCACATAGGATGAAGACACAATGCCAAAAGCCCATCAAATGACCTCCAAAGTCTCAATATTTTATTAACAAAAGAAGCTTTACAAAATCCAACAGAGTTTCTATGCCAAACACTCCATCCCAATAGAGCTGAAAGAGCCTCTATTTAACAAATGAGAGAGTGCTAAAACCTTAAAACCAAAAAACCAACCCTAACCAGCTTAGCCACCTAACAAAGACCCCAGACCTAAACCGGAGAACCGGGAGTGAGGGGAGGCCTCCACCCAGGCAATGCGCCCCCACTCCAAACCTGTGCACTGAAAACAAGCCAAGGATGAGGCCACACGTGTGATGTAGGTAAGCTCATCCTTAGGTCTGGCTGGAGCCTTCGTTAGGTTTGGGAAGCCCACTGATGGTGCAAGCTTTAGTCTTCACCTCGATCAAATCACCGGACCAATGAGTGCTCTCCATCTCATCTTTAGCTGGAGATGACATGTCTGCTAACTGATAATAAATTAATTGCTCTCTTAATGATGACTGAAGCTGAGTTATGATAACTCCAATCATCATAAGTGCTCCATGAGATGTCATTTAGCCTTTTATTTCATTGAATTTGGATTAATTTGGAGAGTTTTAATTTTCTCCAAAATAATCATTTTTTAATAAAAATTCATTTTTTTACTCAAAACTGACTTTTTTGAGTAAAAAGGCATTGTGTTCGATTGTTGATCTGAAAGTTGGTTCTGACTGGCTGGCTGATCAAGAATGATTTTTGGCTTAAGGTTAGAGCCTTCAATCACTGAATTTGGAGCCCGGATGGCTTATTTACCACAAACGGGTTTTTCCAATTTAATTAATGGAAAAATTAACCCAAAAAACTTAGGAAAAGTAATTAAAAATTAAAAATTTTAAAAAATAATTTTTTCATTGTTCGAAAAAGATTTTTTCAAATTTTTTGTGTGTGTCCAGATGGCTTAGGACATGACCATGATCTATCTAAATAATGTCTAGTAGGCTTATAACACTTAGTTGGGCTCTAATAACCCCCCAAGGCCCAGAATTCAACATCAGGCATTCCAGCGTTGGAGGAAGCGGGAGAAAACCTCGTCAATTATACTTGGCTGAAGGCAAAGCATAATTGTCAGGGGCAAAAAATTCCCTAGAATACCCTATTTGAGATTCTACGTCTTAGGAGACCGAATCACTCAAAAATATCCTACTAGCACATTTTATTACAAACCCCGTGGGGCCATGGTCAAAATTATTCAAATAAAAAAGTGACTAGCCAATATTGGCTAGACAAACATACGGATCAACTGATACACTGGAATCAGACTTTGAACAAGTCTATCAACCGGCGGCTCCTCAGGTAATCCAACTAAGTGCAAAATTAGTGGATAACACGCCCCAGTTGAGTGAGTGTGTGTGTGATAAATAGAGAGTCTCACTCTCTATTTATGTTCTTTCGTTCACTTAATGTCCACTTCAACATGTCGGCCCCACTTAAAAATTACTTACTATGGCCAACATCTCTAGGAGAGTCTAATAATCCTAGTGCCCCACAATTGTGGGGACTTTGCCCTCCAATCAACAAGGAGGGTTAACCTTGACACAATTGTGGGGACTATTGCCCCGACTTACAATGGAGGGTTAACCTCAATGACTTTACACGACTTGTTTATATTATTGAATCTCTCGATAGGAACATCGGGGCATGACATAACTCAAATACATTACAGACACTTCCCGGAATAAACATTGGGGTACAATACATAAGATATACAAGTGAATACATTCTGAAGTTACAAATACATCAACAGAACTGATGCCACCCATTTTAAACGTGATTTTGACGACTTTGACGATTTTCAACATATTTGTCTTGATGATTTACCAAGCTTTTTCAAAGAGGTTAGCCATTGATGATTGTAATGAATATATTATAAATAATATATAATATATTTGCGAAATCTCAGCGAAAACCAATATATAATATGTAACAACCTTATATTAAATATGATATAAAGCTATGTAGCACGGGAACTGCTCCTGACTTTTAGGAAACTCGTTTCCGAAGTTTCGACGTTCCAGGGAACTTGGGAACTTGTAGGGAACTTTCCCAATCTAGCGGGAACCGTTCCGGATGGTTGGGAACTTATTGGGAACTTTTACCCTCTAAAATCGAGAACTTGGGGACTTTTTTTGTGCGTTTCCTTCACCGAGAACTTCCACGCATTCATGATCTCCATGTTGGTTGTTAACAACATTCCTATTTCCTTGCGACCGGATATAAACATGGTTGACTCAGAATTTTTTCTCTAGAAAACTTAGTTGCAATAAAAGTCTTTTTCGTGCTACCTTGTTGAGTTGGTATACTGATCTCTCTCTACCGCTCATGCTAGAGTATTCACTTGTCCCTACGCTAAATTGCAGTTATCGCTAATCAATAATAAATTTATGTATAGTTTTTACTTTTTATATATTATTAAATAAAGAAAATAAATTTATTTATTTTACTATTTACTTTATGAATAGAAAGTAAACTTTTAACTAATTGGAAATGGTGAAAACTAGTCTCATATATTACATTTAAATAAAAATTATCTTGATTTTTATTTTATAATAATTTAAATTTGAATATTTATACACCTTTGCAAATACCCTGGCATAGAATGTTTTGTAAACATATAATAATCTAATACCTTTTAATCATAGTTGACACAAAAATGAAAACTTACTCAATACATAGCCACAAATATAGGGACTATAACTTCTAAAAGTCCCCACTTTAGAAAGAGTCTACCTTATATAATCAATGACGTGGATTGTAATCTTGATTTGATTGCCATTTCCATTTGCTAAGAGGTTCCAGTTACAACCGTAATACAAATGATAAGTTAAGTCATCCAATTTGTGTTAATGTTTCTTTTCTTCTCCATGTTTCTTCTCTTCTCATTTTTTTTTAATTATTTTATTTATATATTTTTTATATTTTTTTAATATATATTATTGACGTTTCCAACCTGTCGTTTCTTGCAAATTTGGGGGAAACTTCTAGACATATTAGATACTCGTACCCACGTTCCCTACGTTCCTGCGTCTGAGAAACTTGTGCAAAATAGATATAAAGTTGTCTAAATAGCCAAAAGGTGTGACTCTTTATAGGGATACCCCTTAGAGTATATTTATACTTATGGCTATCCTCATTGTAATAATCTCATCAATTTTATTAATTATCCAATATATTATTATAATATTTTATAGACATCTTTTGGCTCTATTGTGTATCAACACTTTTTTAAATTGGTATTAGAGCCAATCCTAGGTTGCTTTCATTGTGACAATTCTGCTGCAAAATTACCATCAAAATTCGTGGAGGTTGGATTTCATATAGGTTGAAGTTTGTGGAGGTAGCAATTCGTGGAGCCATGAGCTATATAAACTCCACAAATAGCCACTTTTATAGAATGCTACAATGGAATGGTAGTCTAACCTCTTGGACTAGTCTAACAACTACGTACAAGTACATGAGGACTTGTGAAAAAAACATGTTTGCCAATACCGCCAAAGGCCATTTATTCTTATGGAGATCTAGAGGCTTTTCAAGGAGACACAACCTGGGCATGAATATGAATTTCCCATGCTAGATAAATCACCCTATCTAACTGAATCGAACATACAATGTCAAAAACAAGATATTGTGCATTGTTCAGAAGAGTCCCTTGAACCAGAAGCCTAGGTTGATGATTGCCTCTCCAGTGAAGAAAGTGAAGATTCCGAATTCGAATCCCATTTGGAATGCAATTCCAAAGATATCGATTTTCTGTCCCAATCCCAATGTGATGGGGAATGACAGACCTAGATAACTCCAATGCTTGGATGCATCCTATTAGCGAGAGCCTCATATATATACAAGAGACGTGACCTTTGGTTTCCAAATTCAAGAGGTCTTTTCATATTCTCTACAACTCTTCATATTTCTTAAGTAACTGAAATAATAGTAACTGTAAAATACTCTAATATGTACAATCTACCATAATCCTAAGGATTAGGGATCTAACATTCCCCCCCTTAAGGATTAGGGATCTAACATTCCCCTCTTAATAGTTTTGTCATTTTTATTCATTTCAAGAAAAATTCAAAAGTTACATCTCTAGAAAGAATATTTTTTACCTCATTTTAAAGACAATATGCCTTGGTGGTGTTTGATTAGGCCAAGAAGATGCACTTTCGATTCCTTGCACCAAGTTTGTTTCTTTGTTCAATAAGAATTGTTGACCACCAAAACCAACTAGGTGGACAACGATGTACCATGCACATGTTGGATGTGCCTTGAAGATAAGAATGAAGTACTTAATGATTATATCAAGCGAGGCAACTCCTTTTCTCTTATTTTCTTTATGAAATTTCTGCACCCCTTCGAGGGATTTTGTAAGGATATGTTAGCATGAAGGTCTAGTTTTTTGTAACTTAATCACCTAATACCTAGTCGTTAGGGAAGTTTTTTCATCGAGTGTTTTTTCGCTTGGATAATTAAAATTTCTTTTCAGAGATTTTAATTATTTGAGTTTTTCACTCAAAATTACCTCCAAAGTGGGGAAAGGTGTTCTAGTGACCAAGTCCATGGGGTGATTGGGGCCTAGGAATGTTCTATATTACCATGCTAGACATTATCTAAAGTCTTATTGAATTTCATTAAGTTTAACCTAGTTTTTTTTAAAATTTTTGGTCATTAAAAATGGTCACTCAGGACAATTTGTTGTAATGTAAAAGATGGTTACTTGGTCCATTTTAATGTTGTATAGGGGTATGGGTACTCAAGACAAATGGCATGAGACTCCCTACATCCTTGGGCCAAGTTTGAAGTCATTCATACAAGTATTACTATGGTTTTGGTCACTTTTGCCTAGGTCAGTCATGAAAATCAAGAAATTGGGTATTTAATTAGATAGCCAAATTTTGGAAAAGTGACTATAGTCACTTGGGGTGGCCAAGTAAAGGTTCTAATGTTTATATTAGGTTCCTAAGGCAAATTTAAGACTCAAAAGGCCTCCCCAAGCAAGCATGTAACAAGTTTTGAGTTGCCCACTCTAGGGGGTGTGCCCTCCTCTCTTTGATTGGTTGGGTGAGTGAAAGTCAATGGGAGGGGCCCCACTATGGTGGTTTCCTCCCCATTTGACATAGCAATAAGGTTAAAAGCATTAAAAAGGGGGTTTCTCTGCCCATATTTGAGATCCCAAACCATGGTTTTGCCCTCCTTGAGCAAATTCACCCCTCTCCCCCTTGTGACACTTTTCTAGCATGCAAAGAGCCTCTCTATTTCATTTTTTCTATTTAAGAAGGGCATTCCTCCTCATTTGGGCTAGATTCACTTACTCTCTTGCTTCATTTTTGCTTTCTCATTCTCCCATTGCTCCCATTCTTGCTCTCCTGCTCCGTTCTTGTCCAAGAGGAGTCATTTTACTTTCAAGTTTGGATGATAATAAAAGAAATCTTTGGAGAAAGTATTGTCCATACATTTGTGATTGAGGTGATCTTATTCTATTCTTGGTTCGTTGTGTATTTGGGATCTCAAGCAAAGATGTTTGCTTAATAATAGTATTGTAATAGTTTTGTTGCATGCTATGTGGGTTGTTTGCTTAGAATTTGGGAAGTTAAAGTATTTATAGCTTAAATATTTTGTTTCTCAAGTCTTTGTAGATTTTTGACTCCATTTGAATTGTTGAGCTAATTTTGTTACAGGTTTCCCAAGTTTGGAGAGTGGGATTCCCGGGTGGGATACCCCGTTGTCCAACAAATTTCAAAAAGGACTTGGCATCTTACTAACATTCTTATTCTTATTGCAGCTCTTAATACTTCATTTTGCACTCAAATATTATCATTTTCAAGTTTTTACATGCTAGTTTTGCCTTAGAAAAATTTATGATTTTTGCATGAAAAAATTTGAGTTTGTTAAAACTCATTTCTATCACTTTTGTGCTATAAGAGCTTGCTGTTTTGTGCAGGTTTCTGATCTCACAGGGGGAGGGAATGCTAAAGTTTAGCCACTAGCAAGCACCAAGTCCCTTGCAAAAAACGGTTAAAAAATCACTCTTCCTCTCTCATTTCTTAATAAATAGTAGCGCTGAACTCTACATCTTTGTGATGAGCCCAAGAGAGTCTCTTGGGCTTGAGTTTGTTGTGCTTCATTTCGAGTTTTCAGTACTTAGTGATTTTGGTTTCAGTTGCATGTAAGTGAAGTGGCTCTGCCCATCCTTGCATGACCTTGTAAGTTGCTTGGATTTAGATTAGTTTACTTCATTGTTTTTTTTTTTTTGGCACACACCTCACAAGTGAAGTGGCTCTGCCCATCCACGTGAAATCACGTTGGCTAGCATTTTTATTTCAAGTATTTGCTTATTTTTTTTTGCACGCACCTCACAAGTGAAGTGGCTCTTCCCATCTATGTGAAATCGCGTTGGCTAGCATTTTTATTCTGCTTATTTCCTTTTGCCCACACCCCACAATTGAGTAGGCTATACCTCCGTTGTGATATCGCGCTTTGGCTTGTTTTGTTTAATTTTTGCTTTAAGGATAAAATTTACCATAAGCCCCGTTTTTTGTCCTGTATCCTCTCCTCCCGCCGGTTCGATCGATCTAGGGTGACGAGAAAGGGCAAAGATCTGTGTTGGCTAGTTTAATAGGCACCCGGATAAGTATCTTCATTAGAAAGGAGAAACAAAGGCTTGACCTGTGGAGCTAGTGGGGTGGAGGCCGTAGGGGGCTTTGTGGCACTTTGTGTCCTCCAGTTGAGCACCCAACAAGTTTCGAGTTCGACCCGTGGAGCTAGGTGGGAACCTTATGTTCCCATGTTGAGCACTCGACATTCTCTCTCTAATCGAAGGAGATAGTCTCTTGGGTAGACATCCAGAATAATTCATTTCTTTACAACAAACACCTTAATTCCCTAAGTCAAAGAGAGACATAAATTTTACTAAAATTTATAGGACCACTTGCATAACTTTGTTACAATCGTCTACATTTCTCTACTTTGCAAGCACTTTATTTTAACTTGTTCATTTACTGGAAGTCATCATGTTCTTGTATATTTGTTAAAGTAAATGAGTTGATGCTTTGGAAAAATTATTTGAAGTTGATTATTGTGACTCCATAGCCCGAGTAGAGACGACACTGGTCATTTTGATTATTTGATTGTTTCTCTCTTGCATACATTACTGGTTGATCGTTAAAGGGCTTGCTTGACATTGAAATATTTGCATCACTGCACGCTGATTGTCATTTTTGTAATTTACAACTCCCAGAAAACATTCTTCCTAAACAAAAGAACTTAGTAAGTAGGGACTACCCCCCTTGGCCTTTCGGAGTTGTGGTCTAAATGGAGGAGTTTAGAACCGCGGTGACAGCGGGTTCTCAACTCATAAGTTGCCCTCAAGAACACACATAGCGGTTGGGAGACTTACGCGTGTCCAAGTGTGTTTTAGGGGGCAACATGAATCAAATCATAACAGGTGGAACCAAAAACCTTGAGATGCCTCATTGAACGAATGTGACCATGCAACATTTGATATGGAGTCTTGTTGCCAAGAGCATGAGATGGACTTTTGTTTCTCAAATAGACTGCATAAAGAATTGCATTACCTTAAAACATCAAATTTCACATTCTTGAAAAATAGCATGGAACGTACCGTACCATATTCAAGAGTGTCCTATTCATTCATTTTGCTACACCATTCTATTGAGGATTATATGGATCAATGATTTGATGCATAATCCCAAGGCGAAGTCTTGTCTATGGGGAGAGGATTCAAGAGAGCATTACTTGAAACTTTAATACCGTTACATGAAACTTTAATATATCCTCAAGTCATGTCTAACCAAATAAGATTTCTACTATACAAGAGTGAAGTAGAAATAGCCAAAGAAACTCAAATCTTTGAGCAAATTTGAATCATTTCCAAATATGCTTTGTGAACATGAGAATGGCAAATAAAGATGCCTCAAGTGCCAATCATCTTTTGTTGGTAGAAACATTAAAAAAATGCATAGCTAAAGCCTCTTGTTTTGCACAAATTTGTCATAAATAACCAAAATTTCACATGAAGAACATGCTAATTGAATAATTCCCTGGCCTTACAATAACCAATGGTTATTGCTCCAAAGAAGCTTGCGTAAAAGATTTCAAGAGAAACCAGGATTGCTTCATTGCATGTAATAGATTAGAAATCAAGCTACAACTCCATTTGTAGTCAATCTCCCCAATAGTGAAGCTTTCCATGCATAAACAGATATGGGGAATTTTGCTACAACGTGAAAAACATTGCGCGTTTCCACTTTCAAACCTCAAAAAGGGAGTCATGTCGCTAAGCCTTTGTGTTTGGCGCAAGTTACTGGTTTACCACACAGATGTATGATGCATGTTTAGCGCATTGGAGCAGGAAATGAATGAGCTCGATCGCCTAGTGGATGTGTATATGCAAAGGTATATGCTGGAGAACCCATGTAGAGATGTAAAAACCATAGATGTAAAATGTCACGCAGAGGATGGTTGAATGGTAGCCTATTTGGAGCTCTGCTGCATGGGAGTGCCCCCTCCCCCTTTGCTCTTGCTCCCGAAGCTTGCTCCCTTCTCACTCCCTTTAGAAGCTCGCACTTAGAAAGTTCTCGAGGTGCTCCCTACCTCTCCTATACTAAAAGCTTTTATACTAGGTTGATACTTTGATGACAATGTTATGGTACCTCCCTTCTTTGCCAAGTCCTATACTAAAAGCTTTTATGCTAGGTTGATACTTTGATGACAATGTTATTGTAACAACAATAATAAATACATGAAATATTAATTAGTGATATGTAATACTAGGTTAAGGGATGTGGACCTTCATTCATGGGTGGCTACAAATTGTAATCTATCATACATCTTATTTTACATTACTTGCTTTTTATGGCATTTATACGTTACTTATACTGGTTATTCTATTATTGAGGAACTTTGTTCCTTTCAAGTGGTATTAGAGCCTTGGGCCTTTGGCCTTAATTCTCAGACCTTGTCAGATTTTTGGCTTGTAGCCTTATTTTAGGGTTTCCCTAAAATATTGGACATTGTCCAAAAGAAAAAGAAAAACGTAAAAAGAAAGAAAAAAAAAGTAAAGATAAAATAAAAGGAAAAATAAAAATAAAAGGTAAAAGTAACCCCCCCCCCAAAAAAGGGAGGTAAAAGAAAAGAAAAGGAAAAGAAAGTAAAAAAAAGAAAAGATAAAGTAAAACAAACACATGGTTTTGCTTTCCGCTTCAACCCAGGTTTTTCTTTGATTTGAATTATTATAATATATTTATAATAGTTCAATTTTCTATTTTATTATATAAAATAATAAAATAAAGATTTTTATTATATAATAATTAATACAATAATTAATTATTATTTAAAAAAACTATATATTAAACTATATATATATAGTTTATAAAAACATTAATATAATTATTAATTCATTAATTAATAATTATTATTATAAAAGAAAAATGGAAGAAACAAAAAAAAAGAAAAGAAATACAAAGAAATAATATTATTGAATATTATTTTTGGAAAAAAAGAAAAAAAAAGAGAGGTTATTTAACATAATCAAAGAAGATCTTCTATCATTGAAAAAGCGAAAGAAAAGAAGGCTAGACAATCAACCGAAATCCGCTATCAAACAAGAAGACCAATTCGAAAAATTGGAATTCAAGAAGTCATGGCGACTATGATACCAAAATTACAATCACAGTTACGGGCAGTTTCGAATGAGCTAAAAGAGTGCAGAATCGCTAATAATAGTCTACTATTCGAAATCGACAAACAGAAACTAAGGATTACTACCTCGGAAATGAATATTGGATTTTTGGAAGATAGTAAAAGAAAACTCATAAAAAGGCTAGCAGATAAAGATGAGAAAATATCACGTCTGGAAGGAATCATTCAAAAACTTGATGACCAGACAATAAAGTCAAAAAAGGTCGAAGAACATCCGTATCTGAATATTATCGAATTGGAAGAAGAAATTAGTCGTCTTAACAAAGTCGTCATCGACAAAGAAGATGAATTGGCGCAAGTACATGAAAAGTTAGGAAATCAGGAAACAAAATTACGTCATCATCAACAACAAAAAGAAAGACTCCAACAACAACATGACGACAGTAAGAAGACACATAAGTTGGAATTGACAAAAGTCAACAAGGTATTATCAAGCAATACCGAAGAGATTTTTCGACTATGAAATCATAACCAAACACTGATCACAAAGATCAAAAAATTGAAAAACAGTAGCAAGAGGGAACACTCCGGTGAAGACCTCGAAGGAAAAATATTGGAAAAGCAAGAAGAAAACTAGTTTCTAAATAATCGTAATCAGGAACTACAGAATCAAATCAAGGAGTTAGAAATTGAAAAAATGTCGCAAGATGAAATAATCGAAAAGATTCAAAATCATAACAAACTACTGGAGAACCAAGAAGCACAAATCCAGGAAAATGCACCTAAAAATCAAATCAAGGAAGTGAAGATAGTCCTCGCCGCAACCCAAAAGAAAGAAGAACAAACAACACCTACACCTTACAGACATCTTAATTATAATCGTCATTTTGACCAACGACAGGGTCAAAATGAATATTCACAGAAGACTTATGTGGACTTGCGAAAATATCGACATACTAAGCAACAATTGAGACGAATCGTCCCACAAAATGATCTTAGAGCTCCGATAAAAATAGATCTGGGATGGACCACAGCAGATACGATGCGACAATTCGCTTGGGGAATCTGTAACTCGTATCGACTCATTTCCTCAAATGTCGCAAATACAAAAAGGGAGGGATCCCAAGATGATCATTCAAAGGAAATCAGACATTGCTATCAATACAGCTTTGAGGACAAAGCTTCCCTTAAGGGGAAGGCAATGTAACAATAATAATAAATACATTAAATATTAACTAGTGATATGTAATACTAGGTTAAGGGACGTGGACCTTCATTCATGGCTGTCCACACAATATATAAGGGTGGCTACAAATTGTAATCTATCATACATCTTATTTTACATTACTTGCTCTTTATGGCATTTATACGTTACTTATACTGGTTATTCTATTATTTAATAACTTTGTTCTTTTCAGTTATGGTACCTCCCTTCTTTGCCAAGCTCCTATAAAAGCTGTTATGGTTGATCATTTAATGACAATGTTATAAGTTATAACTACTAGATGATTGATGTTATATGGTTTAATACATGTTTTCTATAGCTAATTCAACAACATACATGTTTTTTAGATATAAATCCATCAAAATATATTAAAATATATACTATATAAAAAACACTTTTAAAATGGGAGCTTTTGAAAATTTCTCTTTTCACTCTGCTGCCTGCTATCAACAGCTTAGGTTTGGAGTATATGCACATGTGAATGATTACTAAGTCTCACTATATTATACCACGAATTAGGGATTCACACACTAGGGTTTTTGTGGAAAGATATAGGTCAAATGATTCATAATACCACCAACATGTAGAGGTAAGAAGGAAACTTAGGCTACTGGATGTAGTGATGAATAATTTGCAAATATGGAGGTTATGTGTAGGTTTGAATGGCAAGATACCATTACACAAGTCCACAGAGGAGGCAGGGATGCACTTAGAAGAGAGGTAGCGTTACACTATGGTGACAACACTAGAAGGAATATAGCTTTGTTGCATTGGCAAAATACCATTGTACTGAGAACAATGTAGACCATGGGGAATCATGGAGTTAAAATTACTAGGGCTCAAATACCATTGTGTCATGTCCCTCCCTTGAAGGGACCTTGAAAGTGTTGACCTTGTCAAGTGGCCAAAGGTTAAACATTGAATTAATTAATTATGCCTAGGAATTTTGATTATTTAAAACTATGGAGGCATGCAATTTCTAAATTCATGTTATTTGTAAATTAGTTAATTATTATGAAAAAAAATTAATGGTGGAAATGAGTTGTCAAGGTAGGAGGGCGCATTAGGCAACTTGCTTAGGATGGAAAAAAGGCAACAATGCAAAAAAAGGAAAAAGAAATATGTCATAGAAAATATATAAACTATCCAAATCAATTTCCAATTTGATGCAAGGATGAAAAACAAGGAAACATTACCTTATGCACAAATTTGCTAATTATTCAAGGAGGGCGCAGTTACTATTCTGATGAGCAGTTACAAAAGCAGGAAGTGCAAGAATAGCAATCAGAGTAAAGGCAGGCAACTCTGGGCCAAATGAGGGCGCAATTTCTATTTTGATGAAGAGTTAATGACAGGGAAACATCATACATGACTCATACATGTTATTTTCCTCAAGGAGGGCGAATTCATGATTAGGGTTAGGGTTTAGCAAGTGGCAACTTGCTTAACAGGTGACGGACTTGTTCAACAAGTCACCCAAGGTCTACTTAAGGATAATTCCAACTCCATTATTCAGTTTGGTTGATGAGTATCTCGATGTGAGTGAAGCTAAGGTTTCCACACTGAGTGATGAGCCTCAGTCCTGTTGGGTGATGCGCCCCAAGTTTCCATCCCCTTTCTGCTCTCTCCCCTTTCAATCTTCATTGCAGGTTACAATGAGCTAAGGAGCAACTCTCCAAGTTTCAATTCGACTACTGTAGCAGCCCGTTCACTCATTCTGATCTTTGTATGGCAGTAAGGATTCTGTCCCATAGAGCCTTCATGCTAATTTTTCATGAGAGGAGCTTTTATTGTGTAGAAATAATAGCTCCAATGCTATGAGCAAATATGCTAAGAAGAAGCACAGGAAATAGATCTTGCTACTAAGATAATTCTCTCAAGCATACACAGGAAAAATAGAGAGAAGAAAAGAGACTGAATCACATGAATGAAGAGATGAATATTGGAGTGTATCCTTCCATTGAATAATAATTAAATATTTTATCCTAAGTTATGAGTGGGTTTAATAATATCCCAACACCCCCCTTTAAGTCTGATTTATGAGCTAACAATGAGTTGTCTTCCATCAACTCAAATCTCTCTTATAAGGATGTATTACCTAGTGTTACAAAAATCGCCGATTTATCGGCCACATCGCGAGATATCGCGATGTTTACTCCACGCCGATAATTTCGGCAAAAATCGCGGCGATAAATTGAAGAGAAATCGGCGATGTTTAGGCGATAAATCGACGATATTTTCGCGATATTTGCGCGACATTTCTCCTTAAAATCACGAGTCGATAGTTGACATCGCCGTCTTTGACATAAAGCCCCGAAAGTTCAAAAATTCCGGTTTTAACTTTTAACTCATCCGTCTGAGCACGCCGCAAAGGAGATAGGGGTTTAGAACTTTAGACTCTAGAGTCCGCAGCTGTGTGGTAAGGAGGAAGCTCAGGGACTGGCGAACTGTGTAAACGCCGGCGAACTGTGTAACGCTGGCGAACTGTGGTTTCCGTGGGTAAATTTTAAACGCCCGTGGACTTACAATAATATGTTTAATATATAATATATATTATATATTATTCATATTAAAATCTATAAATAAAGAACATTTCACACAATTTTAAGAAATTCACATAAAAATCTTCCTATATTTGGGATATTTTCAATAACTTTATATCTTCCACTTTCTAAGTTTTCTCATAATTATATGAATTACACGGAGCCTTTTATTGCATTACTTTTTCCACCTTCATATTCCATTGCTAATTATTTTCTTAAAATGGTTAACATAAATGATAAGACTTTTACAAAGTTTAACCATATTTAATTGGCTAAGCTAATTTTAACTTAAATTTTAAAGAACGAGTAAAGTGTTTTTTTATTTTTTCATATAGTGTTATACACTAGTTCAATTCTTTTATGTAAATAGACATATTTTGTTTTAGTATTTCTCGGGAAAAAAAAGACATTCCTTTTACTAAAAAGATTTGTTTTAATATAACTTCTTATCATTAATTGTGAAACAATGTACTTTGCTTGTATAATGTGATTGTAAAATAAAATACTAGTATTTATCTTTCCTTGTGGAAACATTTATAACGAGGATTTTAACATATATACGATTTAGTTGTATCTCATGTTGGTTGAAGTTTGTACATTTTAATTTTAATTTTTATTAATTATGTAATGTTCAATGTTGTACTTGTTGGTTGCACAAGTGTGTTTAGCTGATATCGTGGGTTACTATTGAATGGTAGTGTATATATTATTATATATTATATATAATTATTAATTATAATATACAATACACTATACCTAATAATATTATAATACTATACATTAAAATTTTAAAACATTTACAGTTTACTGATAAATTAAAATTTTAATATATATAAATTAAAATTAACATTTATAGCATGATTGTAAAAAAATAATATTTACAGCATTTAGATGTTTAGAAAATCGAAAAAAATGAATATTTTTGTATTTTTTTTAAGTTGCCGATATATTGCCGATGTTTGCCGACATTTTCGCCGATAAATCCGATAATTTCTTTTTGGACCCTCGGCGATATATTCGCCGACACGATATTTGTAACATTGGTATTACCATTGCAATAATATCAATTATTATTTATTGATCATTGAGTAATGTGTGTTCATTAATTCCTCTTCTTCTCTCCTTATGCTAATTCTCTGCAATTCCTAGTGAGGTTAATTGAGTGCTTAGATTTTTAGCTTGTTTATGGAATTCATGTTGCCGTCAAGGCTTTAGAATTCTGACATGGTATCAGAGCGCAAGGTTTTCCAATCCATCAAGGCTCTACATGGTATCAAGAGCTTCAAGCTCTGACATGGTATCAGAGCCTAGGATATCAAAGTTCTGAATAGCCCATCTAGTGGGATCTTTTGACAGTTGGATGTAATAAAAATGATATAATGACTATGGAATTAATGTCTGAGTGATCTGTTGCTTTTAATATGCTATATCAGTCCCTGTAGAACAATATTTGCAGACCTGATCATAGTATGATATGAAATTTGTCAATATTTGCATACCCTTGCTCTTTAACTAGGCAATTTAGACTAGTTTCAGTGTTTTTAGGATTCTGGAAGTTATACAAACTCAAGTGGTGCTCTGAAAGTTGCTGTAGTATGTTAATTCAATCCTCTACCCATCCCAACTCACAGACTGACAATTCATTAGGATCGTACCATGTTTGAGTAGCCTCCTTTGCACAGGTTCTTCTTGGGCCAAATTGCTAGTTTTTGCCCAAATCACTCCAAACAGCCCCAAATTGCTCCAGATCAGTTCCGAACCTGCTAAAACATTATTTGCTACATATTACATGTCTGATAACTTCATTCTAAAGCCATATCACTTTCCTTAGCCACTGGTTGTTGGAAGTGAAGGTTCATACCTAGTTGGCACGGTTGGGACACCCAGAAGTGTGGGAGTAGACTTCAGCGGAGCTGATTTTGAAACCTAAAAGGACCCAACATCCAAGTGCTTAGGGAAAGAACTATCTCTGTCCAAAATTTGTCTCTTGGTTGCTTCTCTTAGCCCTCTGCCATTCCCAAATTTTGTTAGCAATGCCCACAATTACTCCGCATAAAAAAATGATTAGAATTCTTGTAAATTTTTATTTCATATTCTAATTCATAACAACAGTAGAGATAATATTCTGATCTAATTTCATATCAGAGATATTACACATTGATAGGCCTAGATAACTCCAATGCTTGGATGCATCTTATTAATGAGTCTCATATATCTATACAAGAGATGTGACCTTTGGTTTCCACATCCTAGAGGTTTGTTTCTATTCTCTACGACTCTTCATATTTCTTAAGTAATTGAAATAACCTAACTATACAATAATCTAATATGTACAATGTACCATAATCCCTAAGGATTTGGTATCTAACAGGGAATGTGAAGAGTTGCCACTTAATCTGTACCTGGGAAATTGAGAAAAATATTAACTCACTTGATGCAGCCTTGGGGGAAAGTTTAGGTTGGGTGCAACTTCATCGACTCACCGCAACACTCAACCACTCAATTGTAATTAGTCCTAAGCTAGATGAACTCTGTTGTAGTTAGTCTTACACTATCCTCTTTGACTCTATTGCCAATCATTTGGGCACTATTCTCTCTCAACCTTCCATGCTCGAAAAAGAAACGATATTTCTATCTACTTGGCTCTTTGTTTCAATCTATTTACACAAAGAATATCATTAAAAAGTAGATTGCATGCAATAGATATATCATTAATCTTTCACTGTCATAAGTTAGATCTATCTTTAAGAAAAGTTTTGAACTCGCATGCCAAATATAAACATACATCATTCAAATTTTTCCTTATCTACTTATAAATCTGCTTGATATATTGTGTTAAGAAACATCCTTGTTTGCAGATTTGTAAGTGGGCAGCTGGTTAATTAAACCAAGAACTGTCCCATTTGTCCCCCCTTGCAGTTTTCATGATTCATGCTCGTTGATTTTTGGCAAGAAAGTGCAGGTTTGGACAACCATTAGGCAGCCTAGAGATACATCCATTGGACTTAACTATTGGAGAGAGAACGTCACCGCACATGTCGACATGGAGCCAACTAGTACTTTGATCAACAATGATGGAGAAGACTTGGAGCTTGCAGACTTCAGCACTAGTGTATTCATTGATCAGTTGAGACCTATGAATGGTTATGACCTAACCATTGGGAGTGTTGAGATACATAAAAGCCTCGAGCATTTCTTGTTTTATCTTGAAGAATTCATCTGACAAAATGGAAACCAACATTAGGAGTTTGGAGATATGTATGTTGGAGTGTTGTGAGAGTTTCAACTTTTTTAGCCCCAATCCTAGATTTATCATAGTTAAAACATACTTCTGGCATCCTTGAGTGAGTATGGAGCATCCTAGAAATTGATGGATTTTGGGAAGCCTTGTTTGACAAGGCATCCTTGACTTTGACGGACTCCCTTGGAACTTTTTTTGTAATCCCTTCATCTTCAAATCTGAGGACTTTGCTGTAATGAATGCTTCTCCCTTGCTTTCTTGTTGTCGCAATTGCTCATAATCTCAGTCTTAGTTTTCTTCTCTATCTTGATCTTAGTGTAGTCTTAGTGGTTATAGGGTAGTTCCATGTGGTCTTTTGATTCTTGGGTTTAAATGGGTAAATGTGATGGAATCATTGTAAGTAATTCTTTATTAACATTTCAAGGATGAAGAGTTTTGAAGAGGGAGGTAACGTAATGAATATATAACATAAAATAAAATATTAAAGTAATATAGAAATAGAATATTTATAAATAGTAATACGTTATAACCCTATATTAAATATGATGTAAATATGTCCAGATAGTCAAAAGGCATATCTCTTCATAAATATACCCCTTACGAGTATGTTTATACTCTAGGCCATCCTCGTATTCATCTTATCAGTCTTATCAATTATTCAATATTTTATTATAATTTATAAACATATTTTATTGCTATTGTGTATAAACACTTTTATGCTTGCGTATTATATCTATGAAGTTGTCTAGATCATGAGCTCTTCAGTGACAAGCTCAAATATAGAAACTTTTTTCTCATCCTTAATTAACAGGGGGATTTAAGACAGTTTTGCTTTAGAAATAAAATCTATAAATTCAAAAGCAACTAAAGTAATTTCAAAATATTTTCTTATTATAACTCCATTCATGGGCAGGATTTCAATGTTGTTATTTCCAATTCTCTCATATTTGCTTGTTTATGATTTAGTTATGGTATCAAAACTTCAACCAAATGTTTCTAGACTTATCAAGATTCAAAACTCTTCTTGCAATTCAACTTACTTAACTGTTGACTATGGCTCATCTCTTCTTTATCAAATCTTTAGAGCATCCCTCTTCATCAGTTTTCGATTACGTCTTTTAATGGATGTTTTGACAATTTTATGGTACAGAAAGGGTCAAGGATATGTAACTTATCCAATACATTAATGTCATTTCTAAAGCTTTTTATTTTTGTTCCTTTAAAGGGAGGCTAAACCATACATAAGAAGAGGGGCAACCTAGGAGGAAGAAAGTATATCTTCAAACCTTCGTAATCAAACCAGCTAAGGCGGAGCTTAGAATGAATTGGGCCATGATGTTTGGGGGAGGAAACCTCTAGGAGAATAGGGCTATGGTCCAATGAAGATATTGGGAGGATGTTTGAGGAGAGGGCCAATCATTCATCCAAAAAATAGTCATAGACCGAAAATCTGTCAAGCCTCTTTGCGATGAAAGCAAGAGCAATTTGATAAATTGTCCATGTAAGTTTGCCTTAACTAGGTTTTGATGTCCATCAAATTCTAGTTGTATATGATATCATCCACTCTCTCTTCAAAGAGTCTTTGACCAATGATCCTCCTTTTTCCTCTTTTTCATTAGGAATAAGATTGAAATCTCTAGCTAGAGTTCAATTCACATGAGGAAGATATGTTCAAGATTCCTAATTGGGGTCCCTTTATTGCCTCAACGGTTTGGTGCATAAACATTTGTGATTTGAATTTTTTGGTTGGTTTGGAATGTAGATGACAAAGCTAAAGAGTCCTTTAAACATTGTTTCAGTGCATAATGATTAACAGAAGGAGCTGGAAGAAACTGTGTTAGGGTTTTTTCTTCTTGATTTTTTGATCACATTATGTGATCATCTTTAGGAGTCAAAAGCTCAATGGAATGATTAACCCGGTAAGGAAATAATAGTCACAGAGACCAAGATATTAGATGAGGAAGGTCGACTATTAGATCATAATCTAGGGATATATATCTGGGGTCCAAAAAACCAATTGAAGCCATTGAGTAACCCATTGCTTCTTTAACAACATTTTGGGTTGTTCTTATTAAGGTACATTTCATGTTGTGAAAATATCTAGACTAAGTTTAGTTGCTTGAATAATAACATGGTGGGATTTTATGGCCCACTTCAACCTTCAAACTCTCTTTTTTCGACACTATATAATTCCCTATAGTTCCAAGAAATGGCTTTCATGGTTTGATATTGTATTGGATGTGAAGGCTTGAGAGAATAGATAGAGTCCATGGGAGAGCAACATTACTTCTCGAGCTTCCTTATGTGCTCATTCTAATTTCTTGAATGATTTCACATCCTTTTTATGGAATTAAGGCGTTGCACATCTCCACAAACTAAGTGGAGAGCATGGCAAATTTGGTCTCAATAGTTGAGTGAGTATTAGTTTCTTCCCGAAATTTGCTAGTCATGCTAGAGTTTTTTCAGGGTGAAGAGTCATGGGAATTCAATGGGAGATGAATGATGCATTTTTTTTCTCTTTCTAGAACAATTTTTACCTCGAAAACATGGATTCCTCCTCCTTGTGGTTCCCCTTTTTATCTTCTTAAAGGTTTGCATTCCCTTATGGTTTGGCTCTTCCTCTCTTTCAATGTTTGTCATTGGTTGATTCTCCCCATTTGTTAGTTATTTTATTGTCTTAGGTTTGGCTTCCCTACTTCGGAGTTGATTATGGTTTTGAAGCCACCATGATTGGATTGATGATTTCGTGGTTCCGAAGCTTTTTCTAGGCAATGCTTTGCAAAATGTCTATATTCATGGTGGCAATTGCATTTGAAGGGTATTTTCTCATAGTCAATTTTTGGGTATGTTTCAATCTCCTAGTTGTAGTTCAATAGTCTTAGTTATCCCTTTTCTATATCTTCCTCAAGCCAACATATTTTTTATATCTTCCATTGTCCATTCATCCCATACGATCATGTAAAAAAATAATTTGACCAAAACAAGTATTGTTGTAGGGAAATTCCTCTTCCAAATGAAAATTTGGGGACCATGGTTTAAGTATAACTGATTATGTTCAAGGAACCAAGGAGCTCCTCTAAAAATCTTGTCTCTATGTTCCTTAAATTTGAACAATAAGGAAAACAATCCTTATCGCATTAGAAGTGTTTCAACGATCTTTGCATTAGGGGGGATCTAGTGTTGATTGATTGAGTTGCCTAGTGTCTTGGTGCTTGCCCACGACTTGTTAAATTTAGCAGTGAGATAAGTGTCATACATCTCAAGATTGAGATAAGTGTGTGTTAGGATTGAGTAGATTAGGGTTTTGGCAAAGCATAAAGAGGTCGACTCGATAAAGAGGTCGACTCAATTGAATAGAGTTAGCGAGTAGGAGAGGAGTTAGAGCTAGACTTTGACTTAGACTAGTTTGATGCACTCTGTTTGACTCTAGACCCTCTCCTACTCACTAATTTTTTTCAACTAAATGGACCTCTCTATCTTGTCTGTCGTTTTGCTTTGCTAAAACCCTAATCTCCTCAATGCTAACCACCACCTATCTTAATCTTGAGATGAACAACAAAGATTAAAGCCTAGCGTAAGTCACTATTGTATTTATCTGTTAATTACTTAGACTATGAGATGATCACTTCAACAAATTGCTCTTCTCCTCCTTGATGCACTTTGGCTCCTCTCTTGCTCGCTAACTCTATTCAGTTGAGTCAATCTCTCCACCTTGTCTATATTTATGCTTTTCCAATACCCTAATCTCCTCAACCCACCACCTATTTCAATCTTGAGATGTACGACAAAGATTAAAACCTAGTCTAAGTCATTAATGTATTTTTAATCCTCTCCTTCTCGCTATCTTTATTCAATGGAATCAACTTGTCTATCTTTAGGCTTTGCCAAAACTCTAATCTCCTCACCCTAACTATCACCTATCTCAATCTTGAGATGTATGACAGATTAAATCCTAGTCTAAGTTCTATCTTGTTTGTTGTTATGCTTTGCCAAACCCTAATCTCCTCAACCCTAATCACCACGGATCTCAATCTTGTAATGTACGACAAAGATTAATGACTTAGACTAGCATTTAATATTTGGTGTACATTTTAAGATTGAGATAGTGATTGGGATCTTGGCTAGTGAAGCACAACTCGTTGGAGACTGGTGGGTATTCACAAGTTTGCTCAAGTCAACACCCATGATGAGTAATCAAACAGTACTCATTGGAAAACTCGTCCAACTTGGCTCACTCGTCAAACTCGCCTAGACTCGTTGAGATTCTCCATATACTCGCTTGGACTCCATAGGACTCGTTAAAATGCAGGAAAAAAGACCCCATTGCTAAGTCACACGAATGGGCGAATTTCAACCTACAGGTAAAATAAAATTCTTTTCAAGTCGTTGAGGCAATATGAATCTAGTTCGCTGAATAAGATCGGATGGATTTTGACATGGGTTCGTTGAAGAAATTTCAATCATATTCAAGTGCACGCAGACAACACCACACTGTTTCCATCCCTATATGGTGCGGCTTGCTAACTATAAATTGTGCATTTCCTTACCCCTTGGGCAGCCTGTTAACCCTGGAATTTGTATAATTCGTCCATTGCTTTCCTTTTGCGGTGGTTGGACCATGCCTACGTTTCCTTAGCTGCATATATCCATTTCCCTCTCGACTAGACGATGGCAGGCAACGTGAATTACTTTCCTTTGTAGCTTGTATTCATTTTCAATTTTCCCTACCACACTGTTTCCATCCCTATAGGGTGCGGCTTGCTAACTATAAATTGTGCATTTCCTTACCCCTTGGGCAGCCTGTTAACCCTGGAATTTGTATAATTCGTCCATTGCTTTCCTTTTACGGTGGTTGGACCATGCCTACGTTTCCTTAGCTGCATATATCCATTTCCCTCTCGACTAGACAATAGCAGGCAACGTGAATTACATTCCTTTGTAGCTTGTATTCATTTTCAATTTTCCCTTCGACAATGGTATATCTTTCGTTTATGGTAAGATTCACAAAATATTAATGTTTGTTGTTTACATAAGGATAATATCAGTTATAAAGTTTAAAAACTTTTAACATTTTTTTTATGTATTAATAATTTAAGTATATGTTATTTATATTGTTTACATAAAGATAATATCATTTATAAATATAAAGGTTATAAACTTATAATGTATTAATAATTTAAGTATATATTATATATTATATTTTTCAAAAATTATTATATATATTCATGTTTTTTTTGGGATATATTATATAATTTTTTTTGTAAGCTAGTACCTATGGAGTTTTTAACTGACAACCTTGCGCAACGAGTGCCTTAACAGCACACCCATTCATTGCCTATTCTACACCTTGTGGGCAACATTATATATAATAATATTTATTATATAGATATTATTTTTCAATGTGGTTCACAATCCCAGAGAGGGGGACCAGCACCAGCAGAAGGGGCCTAGTCGGCTTTGATTACAAAGCTTAACCTGGTGGGGACACCAAGTTAGGTCTTTATATATTTATGCATAGCCACCCATCTACCATCTACCAAGTTAGGATTTGACCTCGATACCATCTACTTACAACTCATATCTCTCAACCTAAGTCACAGGATTCCGAGATTTTTTCCTTCAAAATCGAAATTCGGCGATTTTTATAGCAAGTCGATTTTATTTCATTAAATTTTCGATTTTCTTCTCTAATTTGAACCTGAACTTGTACTCGATTTCTAGAACGAACTAAATAGATTAAAATCAGTGCGATTTTGTGTAAGTTCTTGAATAAAATTCGTTTTTGGGTTTGGTTGGGTAAACTGTCCCTAAACTTCGTGGCTCACAAACCAGTTGTTACTCGTTGCGAAGCTAAGTTTTTAGTAGTGTGCACCGACGGTCGACTTGAAATTTAGTGAGCCCGCGGCTGGTCTGAATATATACAGGATGCTAAGTCTGAATATATACAGAATGTTGGTCTAAAATATATACAGGACGCTGGTCTGAATATATACAAGACGCTGGTTGTGAAAGATTCACGGTGTCTACAGGACGCTAAGCCTTTGTCACGTATCTCTCATGCATACCAGTTTGGCAAAAGACGTTGAAATGCTTTAATCATTAACAAGGGATTCGATTTTTTTATGCTAATATTTTTAATGTTTTAAAGAAGCCATCAAATTACACAATCAATGCAACGAGTGCTGAACTGCAAATGACTTGATGTCTGTCGATTGGGATGTCGATTGGGAAATACCTTGATGTCCGTTAGAAGGTTGAGCGCCTAAGAGGATTCTCCCTCCTCCCTTACCTTTTAAAAGTATCCCTGATTCCCTATGGTTATAAAGTTAAAAATTAATTAAATTATAAATTTATAAATATAAAAAAAAATTTACTTTTTTAGACTACATTTTATTATTCTTTTGTTGAAGTAAAATAGGGTTGGGTTTAGTATTTATGAGTAAGTGTAGTAGAATTTAGGATTAAGAAAATATAATTGATGGTAATTTTTTTTAAGTTATGGGGATGGAAATCTTTTTATTTATAAAATAATAGTTTAATTTTATTTATAAATATAAATAGTTTAAAAAATAAAATATAAATATTTTAATAAAAATTAAATTTTTAATATTTTTAATTTTTAATTTAATAATTAAAACCTTTACTATAGAAGTAATTATGACACTATTAGCCATCATTGGCTTTTTTTTGACTATCACATTGATGTGTTAAGTGTTTCATAGAGCATAATGAATTTTATTGAAAACATTCATATATTTTTTAATTTTCAAATTTTGTAGTCTCTCGAACTTAATGCCAGATTTTATTGCCAAAATTTTCATTGCCGAATTTTTGTCAAATTTTAAGGTCACTGAATTCGAACACAAACTCAAATCAGGTGACTTAGCTCTCAACCACTTGAGCTAATCCATTGGGCTTATTATATAGATATTATATATGATAAGTGAACATATTTTAAATATATGGATTGGAAATGCTATTAACCTCTTTTTTTCTCCAAAATTTACGATATTTTAATATTTTTTTCCTATTTGTCGAGTCTTGCCGAGTCTGTCCCAAGTCTTTCTCGAGTTGACAAGTCACATACTAGCTGAGTCTTTGCCAAGTCCGAGTTTTGCAACATTGGTCTTGGAAAAACATAAAGATAGACAAGATAGAGAGGTCAACTCAATTGAATAGAGTCAGCAAGCATGAGAGGAGAGGAGCCAAAGTGCATCCGGGCGGAGTAGATTTGCTGAAGTGACTAATAGGTCGTACAAGAGGCTGCACACAAGACGTTCATTTGTTGCTGTTGTTTTTCCTTTATGTGCAGATCATACACCTCTTATGTAGGCTATACACTTTTATTCAGAGGTGTTTTCATCAGTGAGACACGACTCTCGCTGGACTCACGAGTACTCGCGGGTCTCGCCAAGTTAGCCACTAGCCACTGAACCGAGTAATCGCAGGAGACTCAGCCACCTTGTCGAAACTCGCATGGACTCGGTCATAGTGATCCCCATCATTCAATGAATTCATAGATCATCATAATTCGAGGGGTTGGATGTTTTCAATCCAAAAATTCTTTCATGAGGAGAACGGGTCACTACGAGAATGCTGCTATCTACAAACAAACAAACAAAGAAAAATAAACCGTAAAATTAATTATAATCATTAATTTAATAAAATAGTAATATTTTTTTCTTCATAGTTATATTTAAATGTGTGTG
>LPNX011146684.1:136355-155069 GCA_001517045.1 Pseudotsuga menziesii
ATAAACACACTTTTACCTAACAGATATATTACACAAGTTGATCTTAACTAACTCTTAAGTGTCTAAATATCCTAACATCCTCCCTTAAGAACAACTTGGGATAGGATTGAAGGATTTACAAAAGCGACACTATTAGGAGAAGGAATGAGGCATTAGAGCCTATCCCCTCTTAAGGACACATTCTTGAACTCCTAACATAAACCGAAGTTTAGAAAACTTCGCTTCTGTAAGAGACTTGGTGAAGATGTCTGCAACTTGATCATCTGTAGGGCAATAGAGCACTTCAATAACACGATCATGAACAAGATTTCTGATGAAGTGCATGTGTAGCTCAATGTGTTTGCTGCGCCGATGTAGAACTAGATCTTTGGCAAGCTTGATGGCACTTTGATTGTCACACCAAAGTGGAGTAGGCTGTTGTTGCTCGAATCCAAACTCTCAAAGGATCTGTTGAAGCCATAAAGCTTCCTGACTGGCATTAACTGCGGCTCAATATTCTGCTTTTGCTTAAGAAAGAGCAAGAGCTTGTTGTTTTTTACAAGCCCAAGTGAGAGGTCCAGATCCTAGACTGAAAACATAACCAGCAGTAGACTTTCGATCATCAAGATCGCCGGCCCAATCTGAATCAGTGAAACCAACCAACAAAGGTTCCCCCCCTATATTGTAATGAATCCCAAACGAATTGTACCTCGAATATATCGAAGTATTCTTTTTGCTGCTTTCCAGTGACTTTCATGAGGAGTTTGCATATAACGGGCAACACGACCAACGACAAAGGAAAGGTCAGGACGAGAATGAGTCAAGTATAAAGACTACCAACAAGCTGACGATACAAGGTGGCATCTACTTCAGGGGAAGTACAAGTGGCAGAAAGTTTGACTCCAGACTGGAAGGGAGAAGGGGTTGGTTTACAATCTTCCATGTGGAAGCGACGAAGAAGGTCACAAGCATACTTAGACTGGGAAAAAAAAGACTCCTTTTTTGGTTTGCAAGACTTGGAGACCAAGAAAATAATGCAAATGTCCTAAGTCTGACATTTCAAAATTTTGCTTAAGACTGGATTTCACATGGGTTATAAGTTTAGGGTCACTACCAGTAATGATAAGATCATCAACATAAAGAACAAGTATGATGAGATGGTTTCCTACTTTCTTAGTATAGACATTGGGGTCAGAATGGCATCCAGAGAAACCAGTGTTAAGGAGCTTAGAAACCAGTGTTAAGGAGAAAGCTATCCATTTTGGCATACCAAGCTCTATGAGCTTGTTTAAGGCCATATAAGGATTTCTTAAGGAGACAAACAAGGCTAGAGTTATTCTAAACATATCCAGGAGGTTGTTCCATGTAAACTTCCTCATGTAAATCACCATGTAAGAAGACAGACTTGACATCCATTTGATGGACTTCCCAGTTATGTAAGGCTGCAAGGGAAAGAACAAGGCGGATGGAGTTCATTTTTGCTACAGGGGCAAAGGTTTCATTGTAGTCAATCCCTTCAACTTGGGAAAAACCTTTGGCAACTAACCTTGCCTTAAGTCTTTCAACACTTCCATATGATGCATACCTAGTTATGTAGACCCATTTACATCTGACAAGTTTTCTTTCTTTTGGAAGAGGAACAAGATCCCAAGTATCGTTCGCCATTAATGAACGATATTCTTCATCCATAGTTGCATCCCAATCTGGATTTCCTAAAGCTTCTGCAAAAGTTTCTGGATCATGATTCTTGGAAACTTGAGCCAAAAGAGAAGAGGCTCGCTGAAACTTAGAACGTGTTCGACGTTGATCTCTAGGATCACTGGCAAGATCACCAGCTGGTTCACATGTTGAACGGACCCATCGAGGAAGTATTGGTGCTGGTGCAATTGGAGGAACATGAGCAGGCGGAGGTGGATTTTCATCCTCACTGTCATCATCAGAAACTGGAGTTGGAAACTTGTCAAGGAAGCTGGAAGAAAAAGAAGAAGGCACAATCGTCGTATTAGGCTCGCAGGCCAAAGATGGCACACCCGCCAAGTTAGGCTCATAGGCCAAGAGATTTTTATCAAATTTAACATCTCTTCTAATGATTATATCATGAGAATGTGGCTGAAGAAGTCTATAACCTTTTACATCTTCAGAATATCCAACAAATATGCACTTTTCACTTTTAGGCTGCAATGCTTTCCGTTTTTCATCCAGAATGTGAGCCCATGCTTCACAACCAAACACATGAAAGTGACTTACATCTGGTTTAATTTTACTCCATGCTTCTTCAGGTGTTATACCTTGTAAAACTTTAGTGGGTGTGCGATTAACTATGTATGGCCTCAGCCCAATATTGAAGACTTAGTCCCTTAGATTGGATCATACAATTAGCCATTTCTTTTAAAGTGCGGTTCTTCCATTCAGTTACACCATTTTGTTGTGGTGTATATGGAATAGTGTGCTATTGTTGGATTCTTTGTTCAGTGCAAAAAGTAGTGAACTTGTTGTTAACATATTCTCCTCCATTGTTAGATTTTAACTTAATAATTTGATGACCAGATTGTATTTCAACAAGGGCCTTGTAGGCCAAGAACATATTAAATACTTCGCTCTTAAGTTTTAGGAAGTAAACCTAAGTGCGTCTGGAATAGTCATCAATGAAAGTTAAGAAATATTTGAAATCAGAAAAGGAAGCAGATGGAAGAGAGCCACACAAGTCACTATGCACAAGCTCTAAGGGAATCGAGGCATGCCAAGAGGCACGTTTGTCAAAACTGTCTCGATGATGTTTTCCGAGTACATAATCAGAACAAACACCATCTTTGCAAGATACCAGCGGAAGACCAGTCACCATATTGTCTCTACATAGTTGTTGCAATGAACGATAATTTAAGTGACCAAATCGCTCATGCCAAAGTTTGCTCAAGTTATCACTATGAACAACAAAAATTAAAGGAAAAGGTGATGACCCAAAGTTGTTAAATTTGTACAACCTGGTAATATCATCAACAGTTCCAATAGCAAGGACATTTTGAGAATTTTTAAAATCCTTGATTACAACTTGGTGAGGTGTAAACGTCACCGTTTTACCTTCACCCGAATGAGTAATTTGATAGACTGATAACAAATTGCAGGAAATTTTTGGAACACATAGTACGTCACTGAAATGACCATTTTCTACTAGAATTGTTCCAGATCCTACAACACTTAGAGATCTATCATCATCAACAAATATTTGTTTGGTGTTATATTCATGCATAATAGAAAATATGGATTTATCCTTAGCCATATGATAAGATGCTCCACAATAAATGAGCCATTCAATTGAAGTAGAAGAAGAAGATGCAGTATAAGAGTAACCAGAAGCACAAAGTGCATGTCCATGAGAGGTAGATTTTGAAGACGAATCTAGGCTGATGGGGTGCTTCTTTATTGTTGCTTCCAAGGCTGCCATCTTCTTAAAACACTTAGATTCATCATGATTATCTTTCCCACAAAAATTGCAATGACGCTCAGTCTTCTTTTCTTTTTGCTTGGATCTTTTGTCATTTTTTAAAGAGGGAGCTGACTGAGAAGGTTTGGGACCCTTGTTGTTTTTCTTATTATTGCGAAAATTCTGTTTCTTGGGAGGCTTGGACTTTTCTTTCTGTTGGGACAATAAGGCTTTCCCAGATATATCTGCATTGTTAATTATTCCAAGATGAATGAACTTATCTTGCTCTCTAATTAAGGAATCACAAAAGGATTCAAGGCTAGACTCTTGATAGCTAGTTGCAGTCAAGGATTTTTTTATGGAGTAGAATGTAGATACAAAAACAGAATATGCAGGTCCAAGTTTTGAAAGAATATGATAAATACATTGTTTATCTTATTTATTAATCTTGCATTCTGCACATAATAGTTTAAGAGTTTTATACTTAGATAAATAGTCTTGAATGCATGAAAAATCATTTGGATTCAAGGAAAATAACTCATTCTCAAGTTGATGACCCCGAATTTCATTGTGTTTACCAAACACAGATTCCAACTTTTCCCAAACGAGATTAGGTTCATCAATTCCAGATATGTGGAATCGCAAATCAGTAGAGATTGACATTCCGATCAATCCACAAGTTTCATCACATCTATTTGCCCATTTAATTTTCTTATCATCATCAGTGGGTTCGGTTCTATTTTTTTCCATGAGGCTATCCTGAAAAGTCCCCTACTTCGCAGGACATCTTTCATACGAGATTTCCATGAGAAATAGTTAGAATTTGTAAGTATAATATCACAAGGGGTGGCCATATTGTAAAATAATGGCTGAAAGAATAGAAACTAACTGTCTGGATGCAAAGAGCTCGAAAAAATATGCGGTTTTAAAAAAAACGCCCCTTAAAACTGATTCTGGATGATGAATTTATGCTTGATCAAAGAAAAAGTTGAAGATGTCCCAATAGTGACGTGGCAGATATTAACTTGACCAACTAAAAAAAGAAGCTCCTTCTTCCCAAGATCAACCTTTGACAATCACTTTTACAATAAAGTTGCTTTGAAGTGAATCACTTTTGTAGAATAAGTGATGTTCACTTTTACAATAATGTGACTTCTAAATAGTGCGACAATAAATTAAAACACTTAAGTGACTTACTTTTATTTTATTTTATTTATGTGAGATGTATTTTTACAATAAAGTAACTTGAAAATAGAATTGCATACACTAAAAAGTAGCTTAATAAGACTTGAACTCAAGACCTATTAAGTAATAAAGCAACTTTGGACCAAGTGAGCTAAGTTTAAAAGGTACGTAAAATAATGGAAAGAGGAAGGGGGCTTTTTTTTTACTCTTCTCTCTCGTTCTCCGTGCTTGCTTTCTATTCCTGCAAATCACAAAAAAAAACGAAAAACAAAAACGAATTTTTTTTTTCCACACAATGGGGTTAGATCTTGGTTAGCTTACCCGGAAAGTCTACGTTTTCAAGTTTTCTCGCTGTTTCTAATTTGCTGTGACCGCAGAATGTGCACGACAAAGAGCATACGTAGCCGAGAAGACAATAAAAAAAAACTTTAGACACTTAGACACCAATGTTAGGATATTTAGACATTTAGGAGTTAGTTTAGATCAACTTGTGTAATATATTCGTTAGGTAAAATTGTGTTTCTTTAGTATGCATTAATATGCATTTGTAAATATTCTAATCTAACGATCACAATATGTTATAGACATAGAGTGATCCGTCGGATCACTCTATGTCAACGGTTCAACTTCTCTTATTAGATCATACCTTCCATTGATCCGTGGCTTAACACCCGATTGGTCGATGATCTCTATTTAAAGAGCATAGATGGTCCTTGGCTAGTTGATCGATTATGAGAAACTCATGTAACTTTCTTTCTTTTGCATAATAAATTGCTCCAAGTAGCTATTTGGCTGGGGCCGTGGACTGTTTCCCTCTCGAGTGTTTTAACCACGTGACAAACATCGGTGTGTTGATCTGTGATCTATTTGTGTGAAGCGGTTGCTCAAGGTGTTCGGTCTTTTGGGAGTATCTTGTGTACCCGAACATATTTCAGTAAGAAAGTTCTAAGATCCAGAGGGAGATGAGGCTAAGGCTAGAGCCAAGAGAATCATTGCATATTCTATTAGAGATCATATCATCCCTCATGTGTCATCCTTGAAGACACCAAAAGTAAGTGTTAGATGTTATGACGAAGCAATCAAAGAAGAATAAGAGATTGTTATAACCTCCTTGAATGGCCTCCCAAGATCATGGGGTTCATTCACTCAAGGAATGTGTGCTAGAAGGAAGTTGATTACCTTCAGCAGACTCTGGAAAGAGTGCACACAAGAAGAAGCTCGACTCATAATAAGAAAAGAGAAGATGGGAGCAACTGAAGATCAAGATTTCACGATTCAAAGAAGATCCCTCAAGTGATGAGGAATATGAAGGAATCAACTCATGAAGAACCTCTTATCCATCCTAGCATTTGGATAAGAAATGATGAAGCTGAAGGCTCAAGAAGGAGTCTACCCACCAAACAAATAAATATAAGTATTCAACTGTCATTTCATGATATTGTTTGGTGGCACATTTGTTTATATTCAGTCGATGTGTTATGCATGTTTGAGTATTTGTATTTATACTACTGAATTGCACATGATGGGTAAAAAGTCAATGATGTTGTACAACATTCCTTTTCTAGATTGAAACCTCTTTGCTGACATATTAGGAGTAGTACACACTTTTAATAACATTGGGGTAGAAGGCATCTAGAAATTACTCTATGCGTACAGGATATGAATGAATGTTGTAGCATTGGCTAAAATAATGCATGGCTACGTGACAAAAAATTGTCACTATTAAATATGTTTTGGAAATTATGAGATGTTTCTAATCATGTAACTGAACTTGACTTGTAGATCATTCCAAAGAACAAGTAACGACAGTTCGAAAGAGGTACTTGAAGCTTCCCGGGTCAAATACACCACGGCGAAAGAAAGAACTTCAGAAGAATATAAAGAGAACGGTAGATCCACTTTGAGAGATAAAGACCATCTTGGGCACGAGAAATAATCCAAGATGAAGAATAATATGACAAGACTTCCAAAGAAAGCGAGAGGCCTCAAACACACTCTAGTTATGTGACACTGTTGAGCGACATCATTGATGCAGAGCCTTCCAGCTATGAAGAAGTAGTCAAGAAGAAAGAGAAGGAGACTATGATCAAAGAGTACCAATTCAAGAAGAATGATGTCTAGGATGTGGTGTCAAGACCTGAAGGGAAGTCTGTAGTGTCTTCCATATGGATCTACAAGATCCAGCATGCAGTAGATGGCAGCATCGTGGGATACAAGGCAAGACTCATAGCACGAGGCTTCTCACAAGAAAGAAGACACAGACTACGAAGAGACATTTGCACCGGTGACGAGTCAAGGAGAAAGTATACATAGAGCAGCCACTGGGAGTTGAGACACATGACAGGTAGACTCATGTGTGCAAATTAAAGAAGGCCTTGTACGAGCTCAGAAGGCACCTATGGGATAGAACATATAGTTACATAAGGAGCTTGAAGAATACCTAGAGTGATGAAGATATTAACCTTTTCTATGAGATTGAATATGAAAGCCTATAGAGGATGACAAGCTCACAGATGGGTGCGAGAAAAACTTTTCAACAAAGTTCAAGATAGAGGGTCTTGGTATCCAGTGACCCTAGATGGATACATGGAATATTGGTAGCAGAAGAAGCTACTTGTCACTCCATTACAAAATGTTTCAATACATAGAGTACGAAAGACAGAGGGAGAATGATGCTTCGCTTCAGAGGGAGTGACTGCAGAAGATCCTTAGGTTCGACATGGTACGACAGGATGGACAGCTTATTGATGGCTCTAGGCTTTACTGAGAGTAAAGCGGATTCCAACCTTTGCTTCAAGGTTGAAGGCGGAAGACCTGTGATGCCCCTGTTATATGTTGATGATCTGTTCCTGACAGGCAAAGAGGAACTCTTTAAAGATGCAAGAAGGAGACTTGCTACAGAGTTCAAGATGAAATACCTAGGGATATTGTACTACTTCCTAGGCATGGAGGTGTGGAAGAATGCGAATGAGATTTTCCTTGGTCAAGGAAAGTATGCAGTGGAGATTATGAAGAAATTCGGAATACTGGACCGCAAGGCGATAACCACACCTATGGCATCAAACTTGAAGCTTTTGTGTGATGCTTCATTAGAGACGGTTGATGCCACGATGTATCGTCAGATGATTTGTTGATTGATGTACCTGACGAATACAAGACCATACATATGCTTTGCTATGCACAACCTGAGCCAGTTCCTGACATATCCGAGACATACTCACCTGGTTGCTAAGAATGCAGTGAGGTACTTGAAGGGTACAGTTGAGTATGGGCTCAAGTATGATACGAATCATAAGACTAACCTACATGGTTATGTTGATTCATATTGGTAGCGCCACTGAGAAGAAGAGCACCTTGGGTTGCTTCTTTAGTTTGAGATCCAGTATGGCCTACTGGTTTGGTAGGATGCAGTCCTGCATGGTGCTGAGTACAGCCGAGGCAAAATAGGTTGCCACTTGCTCAGCTATTTGTGAGGTAGTATGTTTCTTTTGAAAGCTACTATTTGGTTTGATTGACCTGACTTGCATTTTTGTATGATGCAGAGAGGAGCAGTGAACCTCTAGTATGTGATCCAGATCGAGATCTCTCGAAAGAGGGAGTGATGAGTTCTAACATAGCTGCTGAGACAGGTTATCTGAGCATAAAATCCTGGCGAAGCTCGTAGGTTGCTCAGATGTAATCAGTCATGTAGGTTTTCCTCGAATGTAATCAGTCCTGGCGAAGCTCGCAGGTTATTCTTGGATGTAATCAGTCCTGATGTGATTCTATGCTAGAAATAGCCAGAGTGAAGTTTGAATACTTTAGAGAGAAGCTTGGTGTACTTCAGATCGAGGTTCCTTCCAAGGGGAAGTGATAAGTTTGGAAGACGTAGATACACATAAGCCTTTCCAACATGGTGGTAGGTTGGTCCTCCCATGGTCGTTGATGTAAACGCTAGAGCCTTTCCGACATGGTGGTAGGTTGGTCCTCCCATGGTCATTGATGTAAGCGTTGGAGCCTTTCCGACGTGGTGGTAGGTTGGTCCTCCCATGGTCGTTGATGTAAGTGCTGGAGATTTTCCGACATGGTGGTAGGTTGGTCCTCCCATGGTCGTTGATGTAAATGCTGAAGCTTTTCCGACATGGTGGTAGGTTGGTCCTCCCATGGTCGTAGATATAAATGCTGAGCCTTTCCCAGATGGTGGTAGGTTTGTCCTTTCATGCCGGTGGATGTAAGTGCTGTGTTATGTCTATCTGGGCTGTGCTCCGTGTGGCGATGGAATGATCTGAAGATGATGAGGTAACAGTAGGGTACACAGGTGTTGCAAGGCATGTAATCAGTCCTGGGATGCTCCTTTAGGTTTTGCAGTGGCATATCATCAGTCCTGGGAGATCCTGTAGGTTTTGCAAGAGGCATATAACAAGTCCTGGGATGTACCTACTTGATGGATTGCTCACAAAGATGATGAAGACCTACATGGAGGCTAGGCCTACATCCAGCATGAAAAAGCGCTGGCACTGTAGAAACTTCCGATGGTAGATAGTATGGGCTGATGATCAAATTATAAGAAGATGAGGGCAGCAGTTATGCTGAAGACTCTATGACTCCTTGATGATGACGATGCGATGAAGACCTGACCAGATGTGTTGATGACTGTGTAGAGAGAGAACACCTTCCTGGTTAAGAGGGAGTGTTGATGCATTTGTAACTTCGGAAGATATTCTGATGTATATTATCATTGTATGTTGTTGTACCCCCATTGGTGATGTGTGCTACCCCTTTACGAGATGTCTAAATTGTGTCTAGACCTTGAGGTACAACCTCCGTTGTAAGTCGGGGCAATAGTCCCCAGTGTAACATCATGTAATATGTAATTATGGTCTCTCTAGGAGAAGTGGGCCCCATGTGAGATGACATGTAGGCTCGGGTCTTATATTTGGTCAGTGACTTGAAAATGTATAAATAGGGAGGTGCTCTCCCTCATTTATATATCTCACACACTCTCTAAGGCGCATGAGAGAGAGGTAGTCAGAGGAAGAGAGAAAGATAGCTGCTAAACATTTCTTATTACTGCTTTTGATCATCTTACTATTCTGAAGAAGTTTGCGGGGTTTTCTCCTTTATGGTTTCCCCGATGAAAATATTTGTGTCTTGTGTATCTTTTATATCTTATGAATTTTGTTGTACTTGTTGTTCTTTCAGATAAATATCTTAGATAATCTAATTAGATTTTAAGAAAATCCAACAAGAACCAAGATGAACAGAGGCACCAATGTACACGACCATTTACTACCAGTCGGTCTCCACTGTCGATGAGGTTTCTCTCATATCAAGCTGAGAATGAGAATGAGTAGAGGCACCAGTGTAGAAGTAAGGTAGATGTTTGAGTCACCTTTCCCTTTCAAGGAGAGATACATTTTCTTCTACTCAAAGTCTTCCACGAAAGTATTCAAAATTTGTCATGGGAAGAGGCTTGGTAAGAATATCTGCAGTCTGGTCATCTGTCGGCATGTGTTGTAGCTCAATTGCACCTTTTTGCGCCATATCACGAATGAAGTGATATCAAATATCTATATGCTTCAACTTATTCTGAAACACATGATTCATTGACATCTGCACAACTCTGATTGTCACAGTGAATCACAGTTGGTCTTGGAATCTAACCAAACAATCTCGCAAGGAGTTTCCAAAGCCATACTGCTTCGTGAACTGCTGTACTAGCAACCATATACATGGATTTTGCTGTGTTGAGTGCTACTGAGGTCTGCTTCTTGCTACAGTAGGAGATAACTGCAGAACCCAAACTGAAGCAACATTCAGAAGTATTCTTCCTATTTGTAGCGCATCTTGCCCAATCTGAATTTGAAGATCCTTGCAATATCAAGTTACATTCTGAAGCATATCTCAATCATATCCCACACTACCATGCAAATATTAGAGTATATGTTTTGCGTAGTCCAATGAATTTTCCTCGACTCACTCATGAACTCGCTGAGAGCATTCATAGCAAAACATATGTCCGGTTTGGTGTTCGTTAGATACATCAATGATCCAATCAACTAATGATACATGGCGGGATCAATCAGGTTAGAATCCGAAGTAGATTCCCTCAAATTCTTCAAGTTTGCATCCATCGGAGTAGCCATGGACTTGCAATCCAACATTCCGAATCTCTTTAGTATATCGATGGTGTATTTTCCTTGACTTAGGAAATTTTTCTTTCTTCCTCTGCCATACTTCTAATGCCAAGAAGTAATGCATCAATCCAAGATCTTTCTTTTCAAATTCAGAGGCTAGCTTCTTCTTAGACCATGCAATCAACTTCTCATTTCCTGTGAGAAACAAATCATCGACATACAACACTAAAATCAATGGCTCACCTTATACAATCTTGTAGTAAGGATTGGGATTTGCATCACTCTTGGTGAATCCCAAGCTCACAAAGTATCCGTCTATCCGTCCATACCAAGCACAGTGTGCTTGCTTGAG
This sequence comes from Pseudotsuga menziesii, assembly GCA_001517045.1. NCBI lineage: Eukaryota > Viridiplantae > Streptophyta > Pinopsida > Pinales > Pinaceae > Pseudotsuga > Pseudotsuga menziesii. Next base: position 147,409 of record LPNX011146684.1, read on the forward strand.
TCCATTTAGATCCTTCTTTAGTTTGCAAACATGGGACTCCTTCACATGGACAACAAACCCATCTGGTTGTTCAATATAAGCTTCTTCCTCGATTACATCACTGAGGAAGGCAGTCTTGACATCCATCTGATGCAGTTTTCATCCCATTGCTGAAACAATAGCAATAATGGTCCTCATGGAAGTGTGTCGAGCCACGAGAGCAAATGTTTCGTCCTAATCAACTCCCTCTTTATGAGAGAATCCTTTGGAAACAAATCTAGCCTTCTATTTTTCCACACTGCCATCTGCTCCATGTTTGATCTTGAAAAGCCACTTGGAAGCCACTACTGACTTCCTCTCAGGTTTTGGTACAACCTCCCATACATCATTCGTCATGATGGATTGATATTCTTCCATCATGGCATCCTTCCAAACTTGGTGCCTGGATGCTTCTTCATACATGGTTGGTTCTGAGTGAATGATGTGACTCATCAATGCTACATAACTCGAGAATTTCTGAGGTCTTTTGCTTTCCCAAAAAAGTGCCACGTGGAGATTCATGCCCCTCTGCATCCTGCAGCGTTTGTTGTGCCCATCTAGGCCTCTTTCGACCAACTGCAATGTCTATGGGAGCATCAACTGGCTCAACTGGATCCATGGAGTTGATTCGTTTTTCCTTTGGCAACTCCCTCTAAACTGCTGGAGGGGGAGATGATCTCATCTCTTCATTGTCATCAATCTCCATGTCAGATCCTCTTTCTGTATGTATAGTCATTTCTTCTTCAAAGGACACATCCTTGCTGACTTCAATTTGCTTTGATCCAAGAACATAAGTTCTGTATGCCTTTGAAGACTCATTATATCCCATGAAAGTCCCCTTCTTTCTCAAAGGCTCCAATTCTGTCCTTTTCTCCTTGGGCACATGTATGTAAACTTGACAACCAAAGATACGAAGGTGGCCCACTTCTGGCTTCACTCCTATGAAGGCTTCTTCCAGAGTCATGTTCTTCAAGATTCTATGAGGGCATCTGTTTTGTACATAGACAACTGTTCTAGAAGCTTCTGCCCACAAGGGCATCGATAGACTCTGGTCATGTATCATGGCTTTGGCTGCCTCCACAATTGTTTGATTCTTTCTTTCAGTGACCCCATTTTGTTGAGTGTTGTAGGGAACTCTAAGCTCCCTCTTAATTCCTACTTCCTCCCAGAAATCATTAAACTATGTGGATGTATACTCTACACCATTATTTGATCTCAGAGTCTTGATCCTCTTTCTCGACAGGTTCTCGATTTGTGCTTTGAATCTTTGAACTTGTTGAGCACTTTCTCAGATTCCTTGGTCTTGAGAAAGTATATCCAAGTCTTCCATGAGTAGTTGTCAATGAAGGTTACATAGTAGTTGTAACCTCCAAGCAAAGCAACAATCATAGGACCACACAAGTCGAAGTGCACGAGATCCAATATTTCCTTAGATCTGCTCTCACTATTCGAAAAATCCCTTGATATTCTTGCTAAGCGCACATCCCTTGTAGACTTCGTCATGGTCTGTGTGAAGTATTGGTAGACATGTCACAATGTTTCTTAATGATGGGTGAGCTCTATAGTTGATGTGAACTAACCTTCTATGCTATAGCTCACCCATGTTGGTGGAGTTATGAACTAGTGCTTGAGCTGATAGAGTGTTCAATCGATACAGGATCTCCTCTCTTACTTCAATTTCTTTCGCCGTGTCCATGCTTGAGTTCTTGTGCCAAGCAAGCACTTTCCCATCTGAAAATGCAACTTTATATCCCTTGTCCTCCAAGGCAGATATGGAGACAAGTTTTCTTTTCATACCAGGCACATACAACACATTACTCAAATATAACATATCATTAGATTTTAGTTGAAGGGAGGTATCCCTAGTTCCCTTCATGGTATAATTGGCATCATTTTCAAGGACAACAGGGTGATGAGATTCTTTCTCAACTATCCTTGAAACATTTTCTTTATATCCTGTCATTATTAATCTGTCATAATAATCTAGGGACTAAACACAAGTCTCATCAAAGATTAATAACAATAAGTCATGAAAATGGTGAAAAAGGGCTACAGAATGAGTAGCCGCACTATATATTCATAAAAAGAATGAGTAATACAATACAAGATCATGCTGCAAGCAAGAATGACAAAGCAATTCGAATTCCCAAGGAGGTCATTCGAGTTGAATGAGTGAGTCTAGCTTAACTAAATGTAAGCCATAGTCAACACTCCAGTTAACCACTGGTCAAAACCCTAATTGACTCAACTGAGCCCTAATTGAAGTCGGAGTGCAATAAATGACTGAGTCTAACTGAAAGTAGGCCAGACACATGTCACAGCAAGCCAACCAACAAGTGGTAGCGCTTCATTGACTCCAATGAACCCCGATGAGGTTAACTGAAGTGGAACTGAACATCAGAAGTGGTTGGAGGCGCCTTCGTTGACTCTAGTTCATTAAATAATCAATTTAATGATGGAGGGCGCCTTCATTTCTCTGTTTAACTGATTGTAACCATCAATTAGCAATATGGAGCATTAATGACACTCAGATCACCCCCAAAGTGCTCCAATTAGCCTCCCCGAATGTAGGAGAAGGATAAGTTAGCCTCCTTCACTGAAGGTAGGCGTGGGTGTGATCTCGCTGATGTCATCTAGTGCTCATCTGATGTCAATTAAGTCAATAATACTTAGGATAGTGGTTTAACTGGGCCAAATTGACCAAAAAGAGTGTGTATGGTTGTAAATGTCTCCAACACCCCCCCTTAAGCTATACTCAGGAGGAGTTAGAAAAACATAAAATGCATAAAAATTCTAGGGCCCTGGAAACTAAGGCTATAGGTCACCTTGTACAATGCTAAAACTGAAACAATGCTAAAAAACAAACTAAGTGAGGAAAAGAGGGAAAACCTAGTGGGAAAAACCCCCTCAAGCTGAACACTAAAAGTAGTCTAAATCACCCTGATGAACTCACCCCCAACAGTGAACGGAGGTAAGTGAACTTATTTTTTGAAAAGTTCTTGGTGAAGATGTCTGCAATCTGCTCATTAGTCGGACAGTATTGCAGAATGATGGTCCTGTCATGCACTAGCTCCCTGATATAGTGCATGTGGATCTCTACATGCTTGGTCCTCTGCCTGGTAACTGGATATGTGGAAATCTTAATAGCACTTTTATTGTCACAAAAGAGGACAGTGGACAAAGTACTACCAAGATCAAACTCTGAAAGAATGCCTTGCAAACAAAGTGCTTGGATACAAGCATTCACCGCTCCTCGATACTCGACCTCTGCTGAAGATAATGCTATGGAATCCTGCTTTTTGTTAGACCAGAAAATGGGGCCACCTCCAAACATGAATACATATTCGGAAGTAGACTTCCGATCAATAGAATCACCTGCCCAATCGGAATCTGTGTATCCAACTAGCTCTAGCTCGAAGTCTGCAGCATAGTGAATGCCGTAGGTCCTGGTTCCCTGAATATATTGAAGGATCCTCTTGGCTTCCTTCCAATGAATATCATGAGACTGTTGCATGTATCTTGATACAACATTCAGGGCATAACAGATATCAGGCCGAGAATGTGTCAAGTACAACAAGCTACCAATCAGCTGTCGATAGATAGTGCAGTCCATGGGAGGTGTGATTTTTCCTTCTTCAAGGCCGATCCCTGAAAGGAAAGAGAATGGTGTAGGCCTGCATTCAGCCATGTTAAACTTGACTAATAGGTCTGATATGTATTTGGACTGAGTGACCATTATCCCATCAGAATTTTGCTCAATTTCGAGCCCCAAAAATTGTTTTAGGAGCCCCAAATCACTCATTTCAAAGGAATTGTGGAGAGCAGTTTTGATGGCTGAAATGGAAGCAACCGTGCTACCTGTGATCAGTAAGTCATCAACATATAAAACAATAATAATCAAATGATCATCAGACTGCTGTAAATACACATTTGGAGCTGATCTACACCTTTGGAATTTTTGCGAGAGAAGGAAGGAATCCATCTTGGAATACCACTCTCTTGGGGCCTATTTTAACCCGTATAGTGAATTCTTTAGCTTGCAAACCAAATATGGACCAGTGATGTAGCCCTCAGGTTGATTCATGTATATCTCCTCATGAAGATCTCCATGCGGAAAGGCTAACTTAACATCCATATGATGTACTTCCCAGTGCTTGGATGCCGAAATTGCCAAAACTAGGAGGATGGAGTCCATTTTTGCAACTGGTGCAAAGGTCTCATGGTAGTCCACACCTTGGACCTGAGAGAAACCTTTTGTCACTATCCTTGCCTTATATTTGTAGGTTCTTCCATCAGCAGCAACCTTGGTTCGAAACACCCACTTGCATTGAACCAATTTCCTTCCTGGAGGAAGAGAAACTAGTTCCCAAGTAGTGTTTTTCTGAAGAGAATTCATCTCTTCATCCATAGCAACTTGCCATCTCGGATTCTTTCGAGCATGGTAGTAGGATTTTGGGTATGAAATAATCATCAAATAGCAAGTTTCGGATAGCAAATTATCAGGACAAGAGAGCGCAATACCTGCTCTTTGGAAATCAGACCGGATTCTCCTTGGATCATCCAGATTTCCAATGTTATCTCCTGCAGAGGAGAGTGTTTGTCGGGTCCATGTGGGAAGATGATTTTGTACTTCAGGTTCTGATTCAGCATTTGATGTTTGCTACACACTGATATCAGAAATCAGAGGATCCAAATCAGGGTCATCACCCCCAATTTCATCATCCAAATATTTAGTAGAGTAGGAAGGAAATTCAACAGTTTTCTCCTTCACTAGTTCCACCTCCTGAAGAGGCTCATCGAACTTGACACTTCTATCGATGATGATCTGTTTTGTTTTAATATCCAAAAGCCTGAAACCTTTTGATTCATTAGGATACCCAATAAACAGACATTATATGCTTTGTGGTTGCAAATCCCTTCTTTTATTAAGTGGAATCCGGGCCCATGTAGTGGACCCAAACACTCGCAGGTTCGACACATCCGGCTTGTGTCCAAAGTATGCTTCGAAAAGGGTCTTCCCTTTCATGGATGAGTGTGGCACCCTGTTCTGAATGTATGCTACAACATGCATGGCTTCAGCCTACAAATTTGTAGCCAACTTCTTTGCCATCCGACATACAGGTGGTCATCTCCTTGAGAGACTGATTCTTCCTTTCTGCTACTCCGTTCTGCTGGGGAGTGTAGGGAATTGAATGTTGGACCTAAATACCACTTTGGGAGCATATGTGCAGCAAATCATTATTGACATACTCCCCGCCATTATCAAATCTCAAGATCTTGATCTTAAGCCCAGAGGCATTCTCGATCAAGGCCTTCAGTTTAGAAAATTTTTCACATACTTCAGACTTCTTTTTGAGAAAGAAGACCCACGTGTACCTTGAAAAATCATCAATAAAAGTTAGAAGATACCTTGATCCATTCATGGATGTGACAGGAATCGGACCGCTGATATCATAATGTATCAGCCCCAATATGCATGTAGCTCGGTTTGCCTTCCCCCGATCGAACTTGTGCTCAGGGTGTTTTCCAACCACATAGCCCTTGCAATTTCCAGTGGTTGCCTTGATGACCGGGAGGCCTTCAACCATGGAGTTTTTCTTTAATTGTTGCAAATATTTGAAATTTAGATGGCCAAACCTTTCATGCCACAGCCTACTAACTTCATTTTCCATGAGTTAGCAGAGCGGTGGGCTTTGCATCCGCCACAAAGTGGGAGAACTCATAGGCTTTTGCATGATGGTTTGCAAGGCCTTTAGCAATGAGTTTCCCGGATGCAAGTTCTGTTATCTCAACATCATTAGGGCTGAAAGATACTCTCTTAGGCACTCCTGTATGTGTCATCTGATAGACACTAAGGATATTTGATGCCAGAGATGGTACATACAAAACATTTGAAAAGTAGCCATTCTCAAGATCAACCGTACCTTGTTCTTCTGAAATGATGGTGGAGTCATCTCCCATGTGGATGGGGATGGATTTGCCGGTCTCCAAGGATGAAAATGAGTCTCTTTCAGCCATCATGTGGTTCGAAGCTCCAGAATCAATCAAGAGTGCTTTGGAATTTGAAGTGCTTGCCATGAGGGCATGACCTTTTTCATGTTGTGATTCCCGATCTTGCTGATCTCTCCTCCAAAAGATTTCTGAAAGATTGATGTGATTTCTCTCAAGGAGAGAGGTAGCTTCATCAAGCTTCTTCTTCATGCAGGCATGTTCAGGGTGGAAGCCCTTCCCGCAGTATGAACACTTGACTTTTTCCTTTTCATGATGCCCTTTCCCTTTGTTCTTCTTTGAGCTGGAAGACTCATCATGTTGCTGGTTTTCAACTTTAGGCTTAGGAGCTTCGAATTCAGTTTTTGTGTTCTACTGCTTTCCTTTAAACTTCAGATCTTTGGGCCCCGAGACATGGAGGGCTTGATCACGGGAGGATCTGATGATCCCCATCTGGACAAGATTATCATGTTCACTTGTTAGGGACTCAATTAAGGCATTGAGTGTAGGCATCTTCCATCCAGGGGTTGTGAGTTTCCTGCACGGAATGTAGAGACAAAAACTGAATAATCAGCGCCAAGTTTGGAGAGTATGGCGAGAATGAGCTGATCATCCTCTTTCTCCACTTTGCATTGCTTCAACAGTAAGACAATGTGCTTGAACTTTGTGAAAAAGTCATTCAAGGTCTCAAAATTGGAGAGATGGAGAGACATCAATTCATTTTCGAGCTGGTAAACTCTCAAATCATCTTGATTTCCATATAGAGCTTGTTGATTGCATGGGCAGACCCGGGTTTACTATAATTAATCAACAACACCCCAAACTCACTGGCCCTTTCGGCAACAGGCCGCAAAGCGATCTGAAGTCTCACCCGAAGTGAATCTAATGGGTAGGCCAAGAATCAAGTGTCTTGGACCAGGTTCTGCGCATCCTACTTCTTTCTCCTTACTCCTGTGCGCCACTAGGTCGACTAGCTCTGCGCATCGCACGTCCCCTTCTACTCGCAGCACTTTCACCCGTGCGATGCTCAACCCCGCACCAGTTGCTCGGTTTCCTCTCACGTCGCACAACTTCCATTTACTCGCAGCATTCCAATCCTTACTGCATCTCTGCGCACCGCGGAACGCCCATCCTCTCCTCAACGCTAAGCCCTCAGCTCGCAGTATCTCGCATCGCAGCTCCTCTGCCGATGCGATATCGCTTCTCTGCGATATCTTACCACTGCGACTTTATGCTCTTAACGTTGATTGCGCCGATGTGCGACACTCTACTTCTCAGAAGTCTATTGTGAGTAACTGGTAATTAGTGACAGACGTGAAAGAGTCCTTAAACAACCTACTGCAATACTTCGACTTATCCTTAGCCTTTTGCAATATTATGAACGAAACAATACATACATTCGTCTACTGCCACTATCATTACATGCATAATAACTAGTAACAATAAGCAATTACAATCACATCCATTCAACACATAACACGCAGATTTAACGTGGTTCACCCCCGGGCTGGGAGCTACGTCCACCAAACTGTGCTTCTATTATATATCTTGAGGAAAGTTAGCACAGTTTGTTGCACTACAATGGCAGCGCAAAGTTTCTCCTAGATCTCTGATCTTCTCTCTATATCCCTTCCCTCTCTGTTCCCTCTGCAAAT
>LPNX011146686.1:0-38966 GCA_001517045.1 Pseudotsuga menziesii
CCTTAGATGTGTGGATGAGAATGAATCTAAAAAACTAATGGATGACTTTCATAATGGATTTTGTGGTGGTCACTTTGCTGCTAGAACCACCACCCATAAGATTCTTAGAACTGGGTATTATTGGCCCACCATTTTTTCAGATGTGCATCAGTTTGTAAGGAAGTGTGAGCCTTGTCAGTTGTTCACTGGGAAACAAAAGTTAGCTGCCCTTCCCCTTCAGCAAGTTGTTGTAGAAGCACCTTTTCAGCAGTGGGGTTTAGACTTCATAGGGAAGTTTAAAAATAATTCAAGTAATGGGTTTTCATGGATTATAACAGCTACAGATTACTTTACTAAATGGGTTGAAGCCATTCCCACTAAATCAGCTAATGAAAAGGTAGTCATGGATTTTCTTGAAGATAGGATAATAACAAGATTTGGAGTGCCTTCAAAGATAGTGACAGATAATGCTAAAGCCTTTTGTTCAGCTGAAATGTCTACATTTTGTTTAAAGTATGGCATAGTTTTATCTCATGCATCAGATTATTATCCTCAAGGAAATGGTCAAGCAGAATCAAGTAATAAAAATTTAATGACCATAGTCAAGAAAATTGTAAGGGAAAACAAAAGGTCTGGGGACAGTAAAATAAAACATGCTTTATGGGCTGATAGAATAACAAAGAAAGCATCCACATGAAAGAGTCCTTTTGAATTAGTCTATGGTTTAGAAGCTCAGCTGCCAGTTCACCTTACCCTGCCAGTGTATCAGTTGCTTCGAGAGTTTGACATAGAAGAGTCTGCACTCCAAAACAGAGTAAATCAGTTAGTGGAATTGGATGAAATAAGGAGAAGAGCTTATGACCAAAACTTTAAAAGTCAGGAAAAAACTAACAAAGCCTTTGACAAGTCAGCTAGACAAAGAGACTTCAAAGTAGGGGATACAGTTGTCCTATGGGACAAAGGCAGAGAAAAGCCAGGGAAGCATGGGAAATTTGACAGCCTATGGTTAGGCCCTTATGTGATCATATCAGTTGCGGGTCCAAATTCCTTCAACCTGAGTCACTTGGATGGTGAGCCATTGAACATTTCGAGGAATGGTCAACAGCTCAAGTTTTATTACACATAAAGTCAACGTGGTGTCCAAAGGGACACCCTCTGTAACGTATTCCTAACCCTTTTCCCTTGTATTTTAAAAAGTTTTGTATTATTTCATTTATCATTGTTTATGCATATATGTATAGCATTTCATTTATTTATATTGTTTATTGTTTATTGATTGCTTTTACTAGGGGCCTTATGTTTGTTATTGGTGAGAAATTTGTGGTTGCAGGATTCTGGAGTTCTCATGTGCTCTCCGATGATCGAACACATGTCCCCAAGTCGGAGCCAGATGTTGCTCACCTATTTCGACTAGGTGGCAACTCCATGTACATCTGGATGTACATAAGTGTACCTTAGAAAAATCTGAGGATTTTTTCACTTCTGCAGGGCTATTACCCCTTTGTAAAACGAAATGTCCGCTCCCCTGCGTGGGAAAATTAATGTAATTTTATGTGCTAATTATGGTCATATAATATAGATGACACACCATGGAACTGGTTGTTAGGGAAGTCCCCTCATCGAGTGTTTTTCCCTTTCCAATTGACCTTGTTGTATAAACGAGTTTAATCGGTTTGGTTTTCACTCAAAATCCTACAAAGTGGTGACGGGCGTTCTACCAGTCAAGTCCATGAGGTGGATAAGGCTTCAAGGAGTGATTCATGACCATGCTAGGCATCTGTATAGAGTCTTTTGGAGTTTCGTTGTGTTGTTGTATTTTTAATTATTTTTTCAAGTTAATTAATTTCACCCCTTGGTGATTAATTAACTCAGTTTTTGATGTAATAATATAATTACTCAAGCATGGCATTTTGTAATAGGCGATATGAATGCAAAGTAAAATTTCTATGAAACCCCCTAAGCCACTGCTTCGAGTCCCATGTCATTCAGATAAGTGGTTCAGGAGATAGACCAATTTTGGTCAGAAGGGGTCTATCTCCCCTAGGGAAAATTTTAATTTTTCTAAGTCAAAAATTCATATTATTTGATTTTGAAGGAAAAAATCAAATAATGCCATGGTAATTTTGTTTGGGGGTTGTTAAGCTTAGGAAAAATTTATTCCAAAATTTTCCACCCCCCCATGGCCAAGATATTAATTTTTGAAATTATTTTTAATTTTTCCTAAGTTAAAAATTGGGAAATTTTAAAAATTTAATTTTAAAAATTAAATAAAAATGAATTTTGTATTTTATCCTAAGTCAAAAGGATGAATATTTTGGAGTGGCTAAAGTCCAAGCTATAAATGGAGGGGATGTCCAAGTCAAAGACAAATCTAGAGCCAAAACATGGTTAAAAGGCCACCAATTAAAGGGGGCGTCACACTAATTTTGTGGGCATCATGGATAAAGTAGGGCGCTAGCCACTTTAGTAGAGGGCACTAATGTAAAAGGGGCCACTCTAAATATATGGAGAATACCTCCACATTTAGTGGAGTTCTAAGTCATAGTTGGAGGGCGCTAATGCAATAAAGGGAGGCGCTATCTTGGTGGAGGGCAGCCATAATGGAGGGGTGTCATGTTATTAAGGTGGGGGATACCATTCTAGTGGAGCGCTACCAAGAATAGAGGAGGGCGCTACCAATATGAGGGCACTCCACATTTAGAGAGGGCGCTACCATAAGTAGAAGGGCACCACATTAAGATGGAGGACGTCATCTTGGAGAGGGGCGCCAATTTTGAAGGAAAATGGTAAAGTCAAGGCCAGATCTAGAGGAGGGCGCCTACTTGGGCCCATGTTTTTTCCAAAGCTCATCCAAGCGATTGATTTAGAGGAGGATCTTGGTCAAATACCTAGATCTGAGGGTGAGAAATGCCCAAGACATGGATCAAGCTTCTAAGCCATTGATCAAGAATTAATCTAAGGGTTGAGATTGATTGAGAGGAATAAAAGCCAAAAACCTAGATCTAGTGGTAGAGATTTAACCTAGATCTAGATCTAATCTCAGCCATTGATCTTCAAGGAGTTGGGGGTCTTTCTCAACTATATAATGAGGGTCTCACTCCCTCATTTCTCATGCTCTCTCATGCTATTGTTATGCTGCCGGATTATTTTTCCACTATCTTCTCAAGCTCTCTTGCTGTTGTAATCTTCTTGCCCTAGTTGGGCCACTTAATCTAAGAAATCTTTGGAGGGACATTGTGCTACATTTTTCCATCTTTCATGATCAAATATTGTAAGGTAACTTGTATATTCTTTTAGCTTTGCATCTTTTGTATTTGTCTAGTTAGCTCTCCACAAAGTATTTTGTGGAGAGATTAGAGAGTAAAAGTATTTTTGCTCTCTTTTGTGAACTGTTTGACGTTTTTCTTCAAAGTATTTTGCAGGGATCGTTGAACATTCATCTCTAGGCTTACAATTTCTTGCAGAGTTAGATTTGTTGCAGATTTTGCAAGCAAGGGCATCTCTCCAGGGTTCTCATTTCTGCAAAATTTCAATTCGGCCATCTACTTTCAGCCTGTTTTAAACAGGGTTTTATTCACTGTTTAGTGGGTATAAACCTTGTTTAAGAGCCCTAACCTCATATATATTAATTTAACCTGTTATTTCTGTTGTTTTAGTATCATTTAGGTGGCTGAAAACTCAGTTTTCAGCCCTCTAAACTTCATATTTCTGTCATACTTTCGCTCAGATTTTTATGTAAAAAGTTGTAAATTTGTACTAATATTTTTTAACAGTAAATTTTTAGTGTTTTATGTGATTTGCAGCAAAAATAGTTCGCTGGTTTTTAGCAAGTTGTGCATACGTAAAGAAGAGTTGCTATCCAAAAAGACATAAAATTGCCTCAAACTTCAACCGGCTAAAAGGGGCTCCATTCCTCAACCCTTTCTCTCAACTTCTTCTATTATTGTAAACCCCAAAGAGAGTCTCTTGGGGTATTTTGTAAAAATCTTGTAATCATTTGTAATTTATAAGTAAGTAGTTTTATTTTCTGTTCACCCACCTCTCTTTGTGATAGACTACCATCTCTGTCACAAAGATTGAAGTGAGGTTAGTTCACTATTTATTTCAGTTACATTTAGTTTACAGTTTTATTTATTCACCCACCTATCTCTGTTACAGACCACCATCTCTGTAACAGAGATTGTTGTGAGGTCAGTTTAATTAGTTTCCTTTCCACCCACCTATCTCTGTGACAGACTACCATCTCTGTCACAGAGATTGCTATGCGGTTAAGCATTGTTCTAATTAGTTACAGTTTCTTTCAAGCTCAGTTCTTTTAAATTTTCTGTTAAGAAGAAGTAATCATACAACTCACCCATCCTGTGTATCCTCTATCCACTTGTCATCTCCCTTTAGGGACTTCAAGTTGGATATGAAAAGCAGGAGAAGTGAGGGCTTAGGTAAGTAAAGAAACATTTTATTTTCCTGCTACAATCTTCAACACACTTTACTTTCAGTCCAAGATCGAATACTAGCACCTCCCATAAGGGACATCGCTTGGTGATCTTGTTGATATCTTAAAATTTACATTTGCATCTTAATCACCCAAGACTTAAAATCAACCCATAAAATTAACCAACAACAACTTCCAACATCCTGCTCCTCTACTCGGTTATCACCCTCCGGGGTACTCCGAGATACGACCAAGGGAAAGGGAAGTCCTAGTTTAATAGGCATCCATCTAAAGATTTTTAAGCTGATTAAAAATGGTGACTCGGAAGTTGCAAGGGGTAGCAGGCTGCGGGCAGTCTCTAGGCACTTCGACGTCCTCCTTGTGAGCACCGGGCCATTGGGGCTTGACCTGTGAGCTAGGGTTGGGCTTTGCTCCCACCTGTTGAGCGCAACAGTAATCCCTCTTTGGTTTGAGAAGAACTAGATAGGGGTAGTCACACCACCTGTTCTAAAACATAATCAAAGATTCCAACTCTAATAAAATTTATTAAAATTTACCAAGAGACACTGCAAAACACCCTACAAACATTGGTCCTTTTATCTTTGCCTTGCTGTTCAAGGTTTTACTACAAGCACTTTCATTTTTATTTTACCGCAAGCACTCCAACACTTCACTTTCAGTTTCATTTACTTTCTGTTCTGTAATTGGTCATGTGGTGAATGCTTAACATCCGTTTAAAATGCTTCAAGTAAATCAAACTTAAAGTCTTTCTTTTCTTTATTTACTGTTGGTTAATAAATTCCATTTAGAATTTTCTTCTGCTTTCTATGGTTCATAACTTGTAAACCTTGTTCAATGGTTAATATTGATAAATTTAGATTAACTGTATATTGCTTAATATCTTGATTCATTATTTATTTGCTCATTCATTTTGTTGTACAACACCTAAGCTGTAGATTAATTTTAACTAAAATCTCAAATTCATTTATAAGTTTGTAAAGCTGTAATCCACCTTTAGACTCCATTTGTTATAGGCACTGGTCTTTACTTATCTCAAGGTCTGCTTATCATTAAAGGAATTCTGTGCACTTTCATGCTGCTTGTCATTCCTTAGATATTATAAAGTCTTAGCCTTAATTCTAAATAAAAGATCCCTTTAATTGATCTGTAAATTAATTAATAAAACTGGAACTTAGTCTTTCCGTAGGGACTACCCCCCTTGGCTCTGTTGGGATCTTGCCTGAATGGAGGAGTTGTGGACTGTGGTGACAGTGGTCCCCAAATCTCACTTGCCCCCAAGGACACACATAGCAGGTTGTGAATTTCCTGCGTCTTAAAGTGTGAATTAGGCGGCAACATACCCTTTTGCTCCTTTCTTGCATCCCACCTGTGAACCATATGAGCAACTGAAAAAGTATTTTCTTTGTTGTTTCTGTCAAATCTGCTTTTTATCTTAGCTCTGTACAACTGTGCCTTTTCATCCACCTTTTCCCTGTTTTGCTGTAACTCTATCATCTCAAAAATTCTCCTCTGCATATCATCTGGCTCCTCTTGGGCATTCTGGAGAAATTTCATCACTGGGATCCCCAAATGAACAGGGAAAACTGCCTCTGTACCATATACTAACTGATAGGGAGAAGTTCCAATTGCTTGTTTCACTGTGATCCTATCAGCCCACAATGCATATTTCAGCATTGAATCTCATGATCTTTTGTTATGCTTTAACAGCTTCTTAATGCTCTGAATCATATTCTTATTAGAGGACTCAGCCAAGCCATTACCCTTGGGGTAATAAGGAGTGGAATGCTTCAGCAAAATACCGTTATTTTCACAAAATGATATCATTGCTTTAGACTTGAATTCCTTAGCATTATCTGTAACTAACTTCTAAGGACAACCAAACCTGCTCAGGATATTTTCTTCAATGAAATCCATGATTACCTTGTCTGTGGCATTCCTTGTAGGAATGGCTTCCACCCATTTAGTAAAAAAATCTGTTGCTGTGAGAATCCAGTGGTGCTGTCCTGAAGATGCTGGATTAATTTCTCCAATAAAATCCAGACCCCATTGCTGGAAAGGAGCATTTACTGCAATGGGTTTCAAAGGTAAAGACAACAATTTATGTTTTCTAGCAAACTTCTGACAAGGGACACAGGCCCTTACCTGCTGATAAACATCTGCAAACAAGGTGGGCCAATAGTATCTAGCTCTCAAAATGCTGTTGTCTTCCAGTATTTGTGCCCTCCACAAGCACCCTCATACGAGTCAGAAATCACTTCTTCAATCTCAGATTTGTCCAAACATCTGAGCAGAATACCACCTGGGTCCTTCCAGAATAGTTGTTCTTCCATCAAACAGTATTTAGTAGCTTTAAGCCTTAAATATCTAGCAGCCTTCCTATCCAAATGCTCAGGACATTGTAAAAATAACAAAAAATACACTATGTCTGCATACCAGGTAGATGCTGAGTAAAAATCCATGATCTTCTCTTTTTTCAGTGTTGCTTGATCTTCTTCTTGAGCTATTTCTTCAGCCATAACATACAATCCCAAATCCTGACAATTTGATTCAGCCAGCATCTTGGCTAAACCATGTCCCTTAACAAGCTTAGTAGGTCTGATCTCCACATCATACTCCATAATCTTTGCAATCCATTTGCCTCTTTTTCTTTCACTATCAGGCTGTGTTAGGACATCTTTCACAGCAGCATTTGGAACAAATGAAATGACTTTTGAATGCAGGACATAGATTCTGAAAAATTTCAAAGCCTTTACCAGAGCATAAGCCTATTTCTCGAATATACTATACTTCAGCTCAGAATCTCTTAGAGTCTTGTTGAATAAAGCAATAGGCTGTTCCAATCCTTCTTTATTCTTCTGAAGTAAGACAGCTGCAATTGTGTCTTCTGATGCAAATGAGAAAGTAAGGAATTCTTTAGTAAAATCAGGACTTACCAATATAGGTGCTTCAGTAAGAGATTTTAATTTTCTCAAATGTAGCCTTTGCCTCAGTAGTCCACCTAACTTCTTGATCCTTTTTGAGCATAGTTGTGATCTATTTAATAGTTTCAGCAAAGTTGGGAATAAACCACCACAAAAAAATTATTTTTCCAATGAATGATTGAACATCCTTTTTACTCCTAGGTAAACTGATATTTAGTATAGCTTTCACTCTTTCCGGATCTATTCTGATGCCATCAACAGACACCAAGCGGCCAAGTAGTTTACCTTCTTGCACAGCAAAATGTGACTTCTTTGGATTTAGAGAAAGGCCAAATTTTCTGCATTTTAGGAAGGTCTACCTCAAATGCTCATCATCTGACTGCGAGAAAACAGTAATGTAATCCAAATAAATAACCACAAACTTATCTTTTTCTCCCACAAAGGCAATATCCATTGCTCTCTGAAAGGTTGCTCTAGCATTCATCAAGCCAAAAGGCATCTTGTCATACATGAATGTCCCCCAGGGAGTTGTAAAGGCTGTCTTCTCCTTATCATCAAGGTGCATTGCAATATGATTGTACCCTAAGAAACCGTCCACCATAGAGATCCTTTATGCTCCAACCACTTTTTGCAATACCTGTTCAATCTTAGGAAGAGGATAGTTGTCTTTTAATGAACATCTATTCAGGTTTCTAAAATCAACACATAATCTGATCTCTCCATTCTTTTTTCTGACAGGGACTAAATTAGCCACCCAGGAAGAATACCTGAGAGGCACTATTATCTTTGCATCCAACAGCTTCTTCACTTCTTTTTCAATTACGGGAAACAAAGCTGGGTTGATCCTTCTTAGTTTCTGACGAAATGGTTTAACATTTGGATTTAAAGGCACCTTATGCTGTATGATTCCTATATCATAAGTTCTTAGTTCTTCATAATACCATGCAAAAACATCTACACGCTCTTTTAACAGTTTGATATATCTATTTCTTTGTTCAGCTATCAATGATTTAGAAATTTTGACCATTCTAGGATGTTCAGCTGAACCAATATTGCAGTCTATCACATTCTCTTCTGAAGACTGAACACTACGCTTTGAGGGTGTATCATCCTTTGTAAATATTCTTTCCAGAGGTACCAAACCTTTAGGAATGAAATTACTCTTCAATTCGATGATCTTATGACCTGCTATCTCTTCTGCAGCAATTTCATCCAGTTGTTCTTCTTCATCATCGTCATCCTGATCAATTATGGAATTTGAATACTCATCTGTAAGCTCAATGAACCTTTTAATCTCAGTATCATCTTCAAACACCCTCCACTGTTTTACATTATCAGGTACAGAAGGTCTATACCTTATTTCAATTGGATATTTTAGCTGAGTGGTTTTAGGGATTCTGAAGTGTGTGGCAGCTAAAGCCAATGAATCTGTTGTCTGATTATAATCCCTTGGAATGTAGGTAATATTAAAATCTACAAAATAGTTTTCAAGCATGTCCCATACCTCATTCCGATAAAGCTTCAACAGACCCTACTTCACTTGATAGTTGTTCTTCACCTGCTGAATAACTAGTTCAGAGTCGCCAAATGCAGCAATCTACTGAATGCCCAAATATTTTGCAGCTTTTAATCCCAGTAGTAAAGCCTCATACTTGCAGTATTATTTGTAGTAACAAATTCAAACTTGTACATGAGCCTCACTGTTTCACCTCCAGGAGATTTGAGAAGAACTCCAGCTCCAGCACCCTCTTTGCATGAAGATCCATCAAAATACAATTTCCATAGTGCATCTTCTTCCTATCTGCTGTGTTTTGTTGGCTGTCCCTTTTCCACTTGTAACAAACCAGTAGAATTATCCTCATCACTAAAATGTAGCATGCATGTACCAAGGTCTCTATCAACAGAATACAGTGGGTGATTTGTGGGATTTTTATCATCTGTCACTATGTAAGCAAACTGCAGCTCTCTGTACAGCCTTCTATTTTCTCCACCAAACATAGGAATGGTGGCATATGAAAGGTCCATTTGTAAGGTTCCTCCAACCTTTTTATCCCATGACCTAGATAGAAGTAAACCAAACTTTGGGGTTATATTAGCTACCACAACATCCATTATCACACTTTTCATGGGAAACTGAGCTAGGCTGACAACCATGTCCTTTATTACTCCAAGACACTTCACTGCTCGGGAATCAAAGGCATATAGGTCATGGTAAGGTTTAGTGATACTCAAGCCCAGAGCTTCCATAACAGCCTTTGGCATCAAATTGTGGGATGCTCCTGAATCTAAAAGGCAATTGTGAATCATTTGATCATGGACTATCAAGGTGACATAGAAAGGAGGTGAAGCACCAGCCTTGTTTTCAATTTTTTCAGCTAGGGCTGATCCAATGAAGATTTTAGGGTTTTCTTCTTACAGATTAACTGTGTCTGAAACAGGCTGATTGCTTGCTAAATTCATCACTTTCAAGACTATTTGTTTATATGAAGGATTCTTTATTAACTCAGTTAAAGGTACAGGAATCTTTAACTTCCCTAATTCATTCTCCAAAATGAAATTCTAAACAGATTTGTTTACCTCTTCCACCTCTAGAGTCTTCCTTGATTTTTCTGTAATTTGTCTTTTTTCTGGCATAGGATCAGCTGTTTGTTTAGCATGGATAATTTCAGCAGGGACAGCTGCTTTCTTTTTTGGGGCTTGCACCACCTGCTTTGGGCCTGATCTGAGATTTATAGTCTTCTTAGGTCCATTCTAATGAACAGTAGCAGTTACAGCAGTCTTTTGTAAATCCAAGTCATCCTCGGCTTCAAACATGTCAGCATCATTATATATGTTAGAGTAATCAAACCCATAGTATTACCCACTTAGACATTACTTCATTTATTTTTGTCTTATTTGCCTAGTTCATGAGTCCCACCATGTGCAAGTTGCTAATTGCCTATCCATAGAGGTCAAAATTGCCATCTTTGACTCATGTAGTGCTTGGGAAAGCCTTAGGAATCAAATCTGCTTTATTCCTGGCCTCCTAGGCACCCTTCTGCTTTTTCTGCTTTATTGGCTGCTTTTTCAGTGTTTTAAGTCACATAGGAAAGCAAGACTAGGTGAGGCGAACTTGTTTTTTGCCCCTTTCATCCTCCACTCTTTCCTCCATGCAAAAGCATGTATGATCTGCCATTCCATCACTCATTAGCTTTCCCATGCGCCCTTGCCAATTCGTGAGCCTCATGACAGATTTGGGATCAGCTTTTTACACCTATGGGGGATTTTCCTATTTTGGGTAAGCCTGCTTTATGCTAGTTTTGGATGCCTCCTTATGCATTATATATCTTGATTTATTCTATATATTCAAAAACCTATGTTATTACAGGGTTGGCTATTGTACACTTAGTTAATATAATTTTGTGTTACAGCTCCATATTCTGTCTCCATTGTTAGCAATTTTTCATGATCAATTGATAATTGTTGTGGGTAAAATTAATATACTATTGGCCTAAATTTCTACATGGTATCAGAGCCATTTTAGGTTGTTACTCTCCTTATAAAATTGTTTTGCAGGTTCAACATCAAGACTGGGAGCCTTCTACTGACAGTCGGGACAGATTTTCTAGAGCTATGGATCAATCACAGAAAACTATCTTGACTCCTTTCAATTTCTTTGAATGGAAAGTAGAGATGGAGATACTGTTGAGAGAGAAAGGCCTCTACAGGGTGACTATGGAAACAGAAGCAGAGCCCAATGCTGCTGCAGAGAAGATCAAATGGCACAATCAGAGACATGAGGCCTATGGCCTCCTATGTCTCAGTATTTCCTGAGACCTCCTTTTCCATATCGATGGATTAACTTCACCGGATCAAGTATGGGAGAAGCTTTCTGATCTTTTTGGAAAGACAGATGAGATGAGGGGACATCAGATCGAAAATGAGCTGATTTCTCTGAGTCCCAATAGCTTTGAATCCTTGCAGCTATATTTCTCCAAGTTCAAAGCACTAGTTTTGCAGCTGAAGCAGTGTGGTATCGAAAAGAAAGATGATCAGCTTGTATTGGCCATCCTCTTGAAGCTAGGACCTGACTACTCAGTCTTTGTTTCGACCTTCTATGCCACAAAACTCACAGCTCAAACCTGGAAGATGCCTAGCCTTGTAGATTTCATGAAATCTCTCACACAAGAACAAGACAAGCTGGTGATGATGGGCACCATCAAACCATCCAAAGATCAAGCTTTGATTGCTGGATATTTGAGGGTGGATTCAAAAAGCAAAAGGAAAGCTAAAAATCCACCTAAGAAAAGAAGAGACAAGAAGCAGTCTCCAGAGGATCAAAAAGGTCCCAAGAAAAATACCCAGAAGAAGAAAAACAAAGGTGAAATGAACAAGTGCTCATATTGTTTGAAGGGCAATCACACTGAAGGCTCTTGTATGAAAAAGCAGATTAATATGCTGACCAATCTCCTGGAGAAGAATGGCATCTCCCTTCCAGAAAGCTCAAAGAAGAGAAAAGGAGGATCAAGTTTCGATGATAGAGAGAGAGTTCATGCTCTAGTTGCTGGCACATCAAGCTCACCTAGTTTTATCATAGATTCTGGAGCTTCAAGACACATGGTTTCGACTAAGGAGGACTTCTCCTCATTGGATATGTCAAAAGGACCATCTATTGTACTCGAATATGACTCTCTCACTGAAATTAAAGGCAAAGGAAGGATAGATCTTGATCATGGTAACTTCAACAATGTGCTGTATGTCCCTGGTCTCACCTTCAACCTTCTGTCAGTGTACTAGATGACCCACACTGGGTCTCCTAAGAAATTCATATTCTCCCCCAATGAAGTTGAGATCACAGAAATCTCAAGTGGTAGATTCATTGCAAAAGGAGTAGTGAATCATGCTCAAAAGGTATACATGTTTTCACACTTCCTACCTTACTCAAACCCCTCTGCTCTTCTTATCCATGCTAATGAAGCTACCAAGCTATGGCATGAAAGATTTGGCCATCTAAATTACAAGTATCTGTCTGATCTTAGTGAGAAAGAAATGGTCATAAGCTTTCCCAAGATAAAATTTTCCAAAGGAGTCTGCCAAGGCTGTATCCTAGGAAAACACCCAGAGCATAAGTTTGAGAAAGCTAGTCATGAGAGAACCTCTTCACCCCTAGAGCTGATTCACAGTGATGTTGCTGGCCCATTCCTGCATATGTCCATGATTCAGGCCAAATATGCATTAACCTTTATTGATGATTTTTCCAGGTATTGTTGGGTTCACTTCATGAAACACAAGTCTGAAGTTTTTGGCCTATTCAATGTCTTTAAGGCTTTGGTTGAAAACCAGTGTGGAAGGAAACTCAAGGTCCTCAGATATGACAATGGTGGTGAGTATGTCAAGTCTGAGTTTATTAACTATTGTGTAGATGTAGGTATTCAGATGCAGCATTCTATCCCATACACACCATAGAAAAATGGTGTTGCTGAGAGGAAGAATAGATCACTAAAGGAGATGGCAACATGCATGATGGAGGCCAAAACTTTGCCACCAAAGTACTAGGATGAAGCTATCAACTGTGCAGCCTATATCCAGAATAGGGTGCCTCACAAATATCTTGATGGCATGAATCCCTTCGAAGCATGGAGTGGGCACAAGCCAGATGTGACCCATTTCAGGATTTTTGGCTCAAAGGCATGGGCTAGAATCCCGACAGAGAAGAGGAAGAATTTGCAACCCCAAAGCCAAAAGTGTATTTTTGTTGGATACTCTGAAGATTCAAAAGGGTACAAGTTGATAAACTTGAGCACAAACAAAGCCTTCATTGAAAGGTGTGTTCAGTTTGAAGAAGAACCCCTTGCAGAAGTGGAAATTGGTGAAGCCTCTTCACCACCTGAACCTCAAGAAGTAAGTAAAGATTTTGTTGAACATGATGATTCTAATTGTCTAATGGAGATGAGTTTATTGCAGACCCAAACAGCCCCACAAGGCCTAAATGGGCAGCCAAGACACTACATGCAGCAGGTGAGCTAGCTGGGGATCCCAATGACCCAAGGAGGACTAGATCTCAATTTGAGAGTGGTCTGTGCATGAAGGATCCTATGTTTGCTGAAAAATGCTATTTGATGGTGGAGTATTATCCTCAAACATATGAAGAAGTAGTAGGAGATACAAGATGGAAAGCTTCCATGAACGAGGAGTTCAGTTCACTCTAGAAGAGCAACACATGGGAGCTAGTGGATCTTCCTCCAGGGACAAAACTAGTACAGTGTAAGTGGGTCTATAAGACCAAATTTTCTGCTGATGGTTCACCACTAAAGTACAAGGCTAGATTGGTAGCTAAAGGCTACTCACAGGTTCATGGCATCGATTACAATGAGACCTTTTCCCCAGTGGAAAAAATGGACTCCATCAGTCTAGCTCTAGCCATTGCAGCCTCAAGGAAATGGGAGGTACATCACATGGATGTAAAATGTGCCTTTCTGAATGGATATCTCACTGAGGAGATATATATGCAGCAGCCTCAATGTTTTTCTTCTAACCCTTCTCTTGTGTGCAGGTTGAGAAAGTCATTGTATGGGCTAAAGCAAGCCCCCAGGGCTTGGTATGCCAAGATAGATAGCTTCTTGCTATCTCTGAATTTTGTTTGGTGCAAATCAGATCCAAATGTCTATTTGAAGTCTATTAATGGTTCATTAATGATCATTGTGTTATATGTTGATGACCTCCTCATTACAGGAAGCTCACAGGCTGAGATTGCTTCCTTAAAAGGAGCTATGAACCAAGCCTTCTCCATGACAAATTTGGGGCTCTTAAGTCAATTTCTGGGGCTTGAGATTGCTCAAACCAAAGCTGGAATAAAGGTGCACCATTCCAAGTATGCCTTGGATTTTCTGATCAAATTCAGGATGCAAGATTGCAAAGCAAGAAAAACTCCTTTCCTTTCAGAAGTAAAGCTGGAGGAAGATGATTCTCCACCGATGGTAAAAAATACACTGTATAGACAATTGATTGGATGTTTATTGTATTTGACACATACTCGACCTGATATTTGTTATGCAGTAAGTGTGGCTTCTATATTCATGGATCAGCCTCATGAGATCCATTGGAAAGCAGCCAAAAGGATCCTTAACTTTGTTCAGGGAACAAGGACACATGGGATTTTCTATAAGGGAAAATATGATCTTGATTTGATTGGATTTACTGACAGTGATTGGGCAGGTGATAACACAAACATAAAGTACACTTCAGGGTATGTGTTCATGCTTGCAAAAGGGCCAATCAGTTGGTCAAGCAAGAAACAGAGTGCCATTGCACTCTCATCTACAGAAGCTGAGTACAGAGGAGTTGTTAATGCAGCAACTCAGTGTTTATGGTTGCATGGTTTACTTGGAGAGTGTGGTTTCAAACCTGAGTAATAAAATACCATATACTATGATAACCAGAGTACCATTCGAATATGCAAAGATCCAGTTCAGAAGCAGAGAACCAGACACATTGAGATTCACATGCACTACATCAGAGATCTTATGCATGATGGCACCATTCACCTACTCTTCTGTTCATCTTCAGAACAAGTAGCTGATATATTCACCAAAGAATTTTGTGAGAAGACCTTCCGCAATCTCAAATCACTGTTGGGGATTGCTGATCATGCTGTAAAGGCATGAGTGGAGACAATATTCTACAATTTTGTTTTACAGTCCATGTTTAAGGGAGGATTTTCCCAAGTTGGTTTTGCCTCTTT
This sequence comes from Pseudotsuga menziesii, assembly GCA_001517045.1. NCBI lineage: Eukaryota > Viridiplantae > Streptophyta > Pinopsida > Pinales > Pinaceae > Pseudotsuga > Pseudotsuga menziesii. The sequence continues at coordinate 15,074 of LPNX011146686.1, forward strand.
CCTTGTTTCATATGGACTTGCAGTATGTAAAAGGGTGACTAATCCTTGTTGCTAGGCCCTATATTTTTGATTTATTACTCATAAAGTTAGGCTTAAGGGGGGGTGTTAGAATAATCAAACCCATAGTATTACCCACTTAGACATTAATTAATTTATTTTTGTTTTATTTTCCTAGTTCATGAGTCCCACCATGTGCAAGTTGCTAATTGCCTATCCATAAAGGTAAAAATTGCCATCTTTGACTCATGTAGCACTTGGGAAAGCCTTAGGAATCAAATCTATTTTATTCCTGGCCTCCTAGGCGCCCTTCTACTTTTTCTGCTTTATTGCCTGCTTTTTCAGTGTTTTAAGGCACATAGGAAAGCAAGACTAGGTGAGGTGAACTTGTTTTTTGCCCCTTTCATCCTCCATTCTTTCCTCCATACAAAATCATGTATAATCTTCCATTCCATCATTCATTAGCTTTCCCATGCTCCCTTGCCAATTCGTGAGCATCATGACAGATTTGGGATCAGCTTTTTACACCTATGGGGGATTTGCCTATTTTGGGTAAGCCTGCTTTATGCTAGTTTTGGATGCCTCCTTATGCATTCGATCTCTTGATGTATTCTATATATTCATCAACCTATGTTATTACATGGTTGGCTATTGTACACTCAGTTAATATAATTTTGTGTTACAGCTCCATATTCAGTCTCCATTGTTAGCAATTTTGCATGATCAATTGATAATTATTGTGGGTAAAATTAATCTACTACTAGCATGAATTTATACAATATTCTACATTCAAAAACTCTTCTTCAGTAACAAAACCTCCAGAGAATCCATCTCCAAAATGGTTCATATCCTGATCAGTCTCAGTCTCTTCAAAAAGCAGCCGTTCATCAACTTCTTCTGCATCAGCTACATTGTTCTGAAGAGGTGGGGGCACTCTTTGATATTTATTTTCTCTCCTTTCTCACTGGATATCATTTTTCCTGCGTTCTCTTGGTATGAATCTAGGAGCAAATTGCCTTCTGAACTGATTCTGGTTATTTGGATTTCGTTTAGCTTCTGGAGCAGGTTTGCTAGAATTCTTTTCAAGTTCTAATTTATTCAATTTTGCAATGAGAATATTCACTAATTTATCCATTTCATCAATTTTGGCTTCAGCAGTATGAGGAGTAGAACTTCTTGAAGTTGCTTCCTTCTTTCCTTTTTTATCATAAAGCTGTTGGGCTGTTTCTTTCTTAAGTCTGTTTGAAGCCAATAAATTGGACTCAACCTCCAATGCTGCATCTTGCATGTTCAGCAAGGTGACAGGTCTCCTTTCTCTCAATAATAGAGAAAATTCATGGTCAAAGGCATTGGCATAGGTGAGTTTAGCAGATGTTTCAGTAGGCTTGATTTCTGTTGGAATCCTACTATACATTTTGTTAAACCTTTTGGAAAAATATGCAATAGTCTCCTCTTTTTTTCTTCTGAGAGCTCCAAAATCAGTTATATAGTAGGTGTGATCTTTTGTGTCTCCCCATTGCCTCATGAAAATATCCTGTAGTTCTTCAATTATAGTGATGGAGTTGGCAGGCAACTCTCTGAATCATTTCCTTAGATCCCCATCAAGGCTCTGAACAAATACCCTCATCCATACATCTTTGATCTCAATGTTTTGATTGTCAGCATAACTTAGGAAAGCCTCCCAATGTTCCTCAGCAGTGGTTTCTCCCTGTCCATTGAACCTGGGCATATACTTCTGGTAATCACCTCTAGGCAATGCATGTAAAGGCTATGGTAAGACTAATGGTGCATACCTGGCTGCAACCATCCGGTCCATCATGTCTATGGGAGGGTTTTGGGCTGCCATATTTGGACAAACTGGTTTTGAAGATGAAGAAGCTTGACTTGAAATTGATTGAAAAGAACTTTTACCTAATTTCAGTTGAAAAAGAGGTATTTTACCAGGAGAGGCAGCTTTGGCTTTTCTAAAGGATTGAGAATTTGTAAAGATTTGAAAAGAGCTATCAGGTATAGTAGGCTTAATCCAAGGTGAGGTTTCAGCTGAATGTAATGAAGCACCCAACTGGTCAAGGTCACAGAGGGCTGATAAAGATTGAGACCTTCTGAGCTTTCTTGTTGTTTTCAATATTTGTTCAGGGTCTGAGACCCCTGAATGTAATGGTGAAGTAGTTTTGCTCCTGGTTCCCACTCCTCTAGAAGCCACTGTGACAACTTTGGTGAAAAATTAGCTTCCAAAAGTGCTGGTTTAAGTTCACCTCCTAAACCAATAAAATTGATGATTATCCCAGGGAAGATATGCTTCATCTTCGTCCCTGGAAACGATGCCAAATATTTTTGTGCCAGAAATTGTTTCCAAGGCCAGGGAAACAAACCAACACAATCTCAAATGAAACTTGATAAAAAAAAAGTATGTTTTAGGTTTTCTGGAAAGTTTTAGTGGTTGTAAACTTGTGGGGAAAGACAGAGAATACACTCATCAGCAAATTAATAACTAAATCATAAACAAAAGAAGACAAATATGCATAATAGATTCAACAACATCCAACAGAAGACAGTATTGAAGTTCATTCATAAAAGGCAAGGATCACCAGCATATAAACATAAACCAATATTGAGTATATCAATTAAGAAACTAAACAAGCTGAACAATGAAACCAACACAGAACTGAAGGGTGAAAAGTGTCATATATCTCATAATTTCATCATCAAATGCATACAAGAGTTTTGATACTTAACTCATGAACAAGTTTGAACTCATGAACAAGTCTGTAGACCTCTTGAAGCTATCCCAAAAATCGAACCCTCTCAATGACCTTCTAATCTCTCTAAATAGTGTTTTTTACAAAATCAGTTAGGGATCAAAAACCCTAACTGCCTCAACCTATTCGATGAGATAAAGTGAAATTTACAATATTACAAAATATACTATTTTCTAAAAATAGTAAAACAACTAACTAACATGTTCCTCAAAAAGAGATAACAAAAAACTAAATCAAAAGCTAACTCATAGCTCTTTTGCTGCCTAAGCCAGCAAAGCAATGCTATCTAATGCTTGAGCTTTCCTTTTGGCTTTCTTCTGCTCCTGCTCCAGGTCAGTTATCTTCTTGGTGAGTTCCTCATTTCTCTGCTGCAAGTCCTTGACTGTCTTCTCCAACTCTGAACAGTGCAAATCAATGGTTCTTTTTCTTTTGACAACCTCTTTAGATACTGCTGTCAGCTCATGACAATGATCATTGACATCCTGAAGATCTTCTTTAATCTTTCTGTTGGCCATCATCAATCCCTCATTGACCTCTTGCATATTTTTTATCTATTGTTTGTATTCCTTAATAACTTTCTGCAAGTTTTCTTTATCTATGTCAACTGACCTTCCTGTCATGATCTCTTGTTAAAAACTGGGGATCTCAGGTATGTCAAACCTCTTCTTTAACAGGTCTGAAATATTAGGGTCTTTTAGGATACCTTCTTGCCTAAGAATAAATTCATCTTCATCTTCCCATTCTTGATCTTCAACAGGAGCTATTTCAGATTTTTCTTTCTTCTGCTGCTTTAAAAGTTCATTTCTTATTTCAAGAAATATGGAAAACAATTTAGACTCAAGCTTCCTTAACTCTTCTACATACTATGATAATCCTTTTACTTTTGCAAGCTTAGAAGAGGAATCTTTAGCAACTATTTCCCCCTTGCTTTTAATGTTCATTTTACCAATTTCTGGCTCTTCATTTGAGGAAGTATCAGTCAAGACAGTCTCTTGTTTGGAATTCAATTTTGGATTGAGTAACCTCTTCATATTCCATCTTAGTTTATTTGTTGGCCTGGTTTTAGGCTTCCAATATGGGGTTACATTCCTTTTCTTCTTCTTATTAGGTTTTCCTTCTTTGATCTCTGAAGTGAAGAATTCTCTACAGGTTTCAGCATTGACTTCTGCTTTAGCAATTGGTTTCTCTTCTTCCAATAAATATCCCTCATCATCAGAAAAAATGGTGATGGGACTTCTCTGTTTGGTTTGAACCTATTCTTCGGGCATAACAACCTTTTCTACAACAACAACTTTAATTTCCTTGGAAACTGCTGCTGGTGTCAACTGCTGCCTAGGCTGCAATTCCTCTTCTGAAAACAATGAATACCTTCCTGTAGTGGTAACTGAAAACACTTTTAGTTTACTGTCAACCTCCACATGCTCTACTGCCTTCTCAACCTTTACATCCTCCTTGTCTTCAGGCTTAGATTTCTGACCAAATTTTGTCATCATTACCTTCCCTTTGTCTGTTTGCCTCTTAGACTGCTGCTCTTCTTGTTTGACCTGAAAACCTGACCAGAAAAGAAAAAATTCCTAAGTTTTACCTTCATGCTGCAAAGCAGTGCTAATAATTAACTTAATTAGCCCATGATGAAAGATGGACTGAGAATAATGGTCCATATGCCTTTTGACCCTGCTAGCCATTTTCTGCAAGCTTTTGAATAAGAAGAATGGAAGGTTCATCTTAGACACCCCCACCATATGTTGCATAAATCTGAAGTGATACTTAAATACATAAGCATACCTGCCCTCGCAAGTAATATAACTTTGCAAAATTCTGATTGGTTCAACCCATTCCTTCTTGAAATTTTGAATAAGGATGCCCTTACTCCAGTCTGGGGTGACATTTGGCAATAGGTATCTCTGAGGATCAAAGGTAAAGGGCAATTTCTTAAACCATAGTTCACCTTCATTCTTAATCCCTGTTGCTTCTGCAATTAGCTCCACTGTCAGTCTGAACTTAAGGGAGTCAAAGGTCACCATATCATTTTTAAAGAATTGTGCAAACTTAAAAGAAACTTTAGCATTATACCCATCTATCTTCTTGAAAAATTCCATCCAACCAGCCTATTGGAATAGTTCAACACACCCAGGGAGTTTTTCAATCCAACCCACATCAGTAGGTTCAGCCCTGTTCACTTTACCACTCTTACCCATTTTCTCTTCAAAAACTAGAAACTGTATGACTTTAGGGTTCAATAGATGATCTAGTAATTGATTTTATGTCTCTCGGGTTTCACAGACAGCTCTCCTTACTCTTCTCTGACTCCTCCTTTTGTTTTCTTGATACAGTGTTTTGTTTACAGTCATAAGAGACTTAAATCATTTGAAACCACTACCACTGATGACTGTCATTCTATTTAATTATCCTAATGACTGTCCATCTCCAGCATATAGAATGAACCTGTATATTAGTACCAATAACCTGCCAGAATCATGTATAAACAATTTCTGCACAAAAAGAGTTTTGTATGAAGAATCTCAACTGTCAACCTTTTAGACTAAATGCAGACTGTTTATAGGCATAGATGAGAAGATTTATAAAGCATAAACAATCTTAAACTTAGTCCAATTTATCTCTCAGTAATTATAGTATCAAAATGACAGTAGGTCTTTCTCTATTCTCAAGCCTTTAGCTCTTCGCTGCTTCTTTTGGCTTTCAAAAACAATAAGCTTCAAAACCTAGAAAAATTAGGTCTCCCTACAACTTCAGATATTCGGTTCCTTTTTTGTATTGCTTGTAAACACAGAATCAATTTAAGACATTGAAAACACTGTCAAATGTATAATTCATCACATCACTACACTTTGAGCTTTGACAAGGTCATTCTTTATCAACAATTGCTATTTTTCAACCTTCACCCACCATGGCATCTCAGAGCGTCTCAGATAGCTATTTTTTTGGCCGAAATTTCATTAAACAACACAGTTTAGCATTTCCCTTAATCAATTTTGATAGAATAGTCCCCAGTGAAAAATCCCCAAATTATCAGTTATATTGGCTTATCGTGGAATACCTTTAAATTGATCAACTGCAGTGGTTTAAAATCATGACCTGAGTTGTCAAGTTGTTCACCTCGAATGTACAGGTGTCTTTCAACGATCAATTTTACTACAAGCAGCGAAATTAAGGAGCCCTAATTTCCCGTGAAGCTATAAAAACCTCACCTTTGTTCTGCAGCGGAAATGTCCAGTTTTTTTAGTGGTTATGGTTACTCCACTAAGTCCTTCATCTTTGAATGTGCATGCAAATGACAACTCGTCTCACAGTAAACTCAAACCACACTGCTACTTTTCAAGAATGAATTGCATTTGGACTCATGATGACCACGATTCCCTCATGATATGTAACCACCTGCTCTTATGATAATTCCTGAATTCACACGTAGCAAACACCCTCAAAACACGTAATCAGTCACTTCATATTCGAAACCATGACAAATTTTGCTAAAAAATTGGAGGAATTGGGAGTCGCGATATTCTTGTAGCGTGCCTTTGTAAATTTCGGGCTCCAGCGCTACAAGAATAATTTTAACTTTGTTTTGGCGCTTTTTTACAGCTTTTTGTCATTTTCCATGAAGTTTAAAAGTTGTTTGAGTAATGACTATGCATGACTATGCTCAAAATATGATTTATGAATCCATCATTTGATATAATGACCTTTTTAAACCCCTTCAAAATGTAAACCTAAAGTTTAAAACTTGAGAATTTCAAAAGAAAGTTCAAAATTTCATATAAAAACTAAAAATTTCCTAAAAGAGGCAAAAATCAAATTAAACCAACTGAATAACCTCAAATAAAATTTCAAACCAAACAAAATTTGACAAAACAAATCACTGACTTAACACTTTCCATTCAAAGAAATTGAAGGGAGTCAAGATGATCTTCTCAGATTGATCCATAGCTCAGAAATTGTCCCGGCTGTCAGTAGAAGGCTCCCAGTCACTGATGTCGAACCTGCAAAACAATTTTGAAGGAGATAAATCGATCTACAATGGCTCTGATACCATGTGGAAATTGAACCCAGTGATAGATTAATTTTACTCACAACAATTATCAATTGAAGATGCAAAATCACTCACAAAAGAGACTGAATAATGAGCTGAACACTAAACTATATTGAATAAGTGTACAATAGCCAACCCTGTAACATAATAGGTTGCTGCATTAAATAATTACATAGGAGATTCGAATGCATGAGGATCAATTCGAATCTAGCATAAAGCAGGCTTACTAAAATTAAGCAAATCCCCCATATGTGCAAAAAGTTGATCCCAAATCAGTCATGGAGCTCACGAATTGGCAAAAGCACTTAGGCAAGCTAAAGAGTGATGGAATGACAACTCATACATACTTTTACAAGGAGAAAAGAGTGGAGGATGTGTAGGACAAAAAACTAGTCAACCTCACCTAGTCAAGCTTTTCCATTTGCCTTACAACACTGAAAAAGTAGGGAATAAAGCAGAAAAAGCAGAAGGGCGCTTAGGAGGCCAGGAATAAAGTAGATTTGATTCCTTGAGGTTTCCCAAGCGCTACATGAGTCAAATAAAGAAAGTTTGACCACTATGGATAGGTAAATGACAACTTGGACAAGGGGGGACACATGAACTAGGAAAATAAGACAAAAATAATGAAATTAATGTCTAAGGTAGCTAACTATGGGTTGATTATTCTAACACAATAAGCCCAAATCGGTCATTAAGAAGGCATGGTTCATTGCATCCTTCAAGGAGGCAATTTCATCCTTTGAGCTTTCTGTAATCAGAAGGTCATCAACATACAAAAAAATGATCATTAATGAACCATGAATCAGCTTCAAATAGACATTTGGATCTGACTTGCATCAAACAAAATTCAGTGATAGCAGAAAGCTATCAATCTTGGCATACCAAGCCCTGGGGGCTTGCTTAAGCCCATACAATGACTTCTTTATCCTACACACAAGAGATGGGTTAGTAGAAAATCCTTGAGGCTGATGCATGTAAATATCTTCAATGAGATCGCCATTCAGGAAAGCACACTTCACATCCATGTGGTGTACCTCCCATTGCTTTAAAGCTGCAATGGCTAAGGCTAGCCTGATGGAGTCCATCTTTGCCACTGGTGCAAAGGTCTCATTGTAGTCTATGCCATGTACCTGTGAGTAGCCCTTGGCTACCAATCTGGCCTTTCACTTCAGAGGTGAACCGTCAGCAGCAAATTTGATTTTGTACACCCACTTACACTAAACTAGCTTCCTCCCTGTGGGAAGATCAACTAGCTCCCAAGTGTTGCTCTTCTAGAGTGAGCTGAACTCTTCTTCCATGGCTGTTTTCCATCTTGGATCATTTTCTACATATTCATATGTCTGTGGGTATGATTCAACCATCAGATAGCATTTCTCTGCAAACATAGGATCTTTCATGCACAGAGCATTCTCAAACTGAGATCTAGTCCTCCTAGGATCATTAGGATTTCCAGCTAGTTCTCCAGTTGCATGAATAGTCTTGGCTTCCCATTTTGGTCTTGTAGGACTATTAGGATCTGCAATTAAATCATCATTATCAGACATATCAGAATCAACATGTTCAACTATCTCTTCACTTACATTCAGAGGTTCTGGTGGTGAAGGATTCTCCAACTTCCACTGCTGCTAGGGGCTCTTCTTGAAACTGAACACACATTTCAACGAAGGATTTGTTTGTGCTCAAATTGATCAGCTTGTACCCTTTTTAATATTTAGAGTACCCAACAAATAGAAACTCTTGGCTTTGGGGCTACAAAACCTTCCTCTTTTCTGTTGGAATTCTAGCCCAAGCCATTGAGCCAAAAATCCTGAAATGGGTCACATCTGGCTTGCGCCCACTCCATGCTTTTAAAGGAGTCATACGATCAAGCTATTTATGAGGCACCCTATTCTGGATATAGGCTGCAAAGTTTATAGCTTCGACCCAAAACTTTGGTGGAAAAGTCTTAGCCTCCATCATGCAGGTTGCCATCTCTTTCAGTGATCTGTTCTTCCTCTCAGCAACACCATTTTGTTGTGGTGTGTAAGGGATAGAATGCTGCATTTGAATACCTACATCTGCACAATATTGAATGAACTCAGACTTGACATACTCACCACCATTGTCAGATCTGAGGACCTTGAGTTTCCTCCCAGACTGGTTTTCAACCAAAGCCTTAAAGACTTTGAAGAGGCCAAAAACTTCAGACTTGTGTTTCAGGAAGTAAACCCAGCAATACCTAGAAAATTCATCTATGAATGTCAATGCATATTTTGCTTGACTCATTGACATATGAGGAAATGGGCCAGCAACATCAATGTGGATCAACTCAAGAGGTGCAGAGGTTCTCTCATGACTAGCTTTCTCAAATTTATGCTCTAGGTGTTTTCCTAGGATGCAACCTTGACAGACTCCTTTGGAAAACTTAATCTTTGGTAACCCTAGGACCATTTATTTTTCACTAAGATCAGAAATATACTTGTAATTTAGGTGGCAAAATATTTCATGCCAAATCTTGCTTGCCGCATTAGCATGAATCAGAAGAGCGGAGGGGTTTGAGTAGGGTAGGAAGTGTGAGAACATGTATACCTTCGAAGTGTGATTTGCAACTCCTTTTGCAATGACTTTACCACTTGAGATCTATGTGATATCAACTTCATCAGGGGAGAATATGACCTTCTTTGGAGACCCTGTGTGGTTCATCTAATACACTGATAAGAGGTTAGAGGTAAGACCTGGAACATACAACACATTGCTGAACTTACCATGGTCAAGATCAATCCTCCATTTACCCAAACTTTCAGTAAGAGAGTCATCTCCGAGTACAATTGGTGGACCTTTCGACATGTCAAGTGAGGTGAATGCCTCCTTGGTTGAAACCATATGTCTTGAAGCTCCAGAATCAATGATGAACCTAGGTGAGCTTGTTGTGCCAACAACCAATGCATGAACTATCTCTTTGTCTTCTAAATTTGATCCTCCTTCCCTCTTCTTTGAGCTGTCTAGAAGGGAGATTCCATTCTTCTCCAGGAGTTGGGTCAGCATGTTTATTTACTTCTTCATGCATGAGCTTTCAAAATGATTTCCCTTACTGCAGTATGCGCACTTGCTCATTTCTCCTTTGTTCTTCTTCTTCTGGGGGTTCTTCTTGGAAACTTGAGGCTCCTTTGGAGACTTGTTCTTGTCTCTCTTTTGCTCAGGTGGATTTTTATATTTATTCTTGCTTTTTGAATCCACCCTCGAATCTCCAGCAACTAGAGCTTGGTCTTTGGAAGGTTTGATGGTGCTCATCATCACCAATTTATCTTGTTCTTGTGTGAGAGATTCCATGAAATCTGCAAGGCTAGGCATTTTTCAGGCTCAATCTATCAACTTTGTGGCATAGAAGGTCGAAACAAACAATGAATAGTTAGGGCCAAGCTTCAAGAGTATGGCCAAGACCAGCTGATCATCCTTCTTTTCGATCCCACATTCTTTTAGCTGCAAAACAAGTGCTTTGAACTTGGAAAAATAGAGTTGCAGGGATTCAAAGATATTGGGACTCAAGGAGATCAATTCATTTTCAATTTGATGTCCCCTCATCTCATCTGTCTTACCAAAAATATCAACAATCTTCTCCCATACTTCATTTGGTGATGTCAATCCATCAAGATGGAAAAGGAGGTCTCTAGATATGCTCAGACACAGGAGACCATAGGCCTCATCCCTCTTGTTGTGCCATTTAATATTCTCTGCAACTCCATTGGGCTCTGCTTGTATTTCCATAGTCACTATGTACAGGCCTTTCACTCTCAACAGTATCTCCATCTCTGGTTTCCATTCAAAGAAGTTAAATGGAGTCAAGATGATCTTCTGAGATTGAACCATAGCTCAGAAATTGTCCCTTCAGTCAGTAGAATGCTCCCATTCAATGATGTCGAACCTGCAATAACAAATTGGAAGGAGATAAATTGATCTACAAAGGCTCTAATACCATGTGGAAATTGAAACCAGGTGTTAGAACAATTACACTCACAACAATTTCCAATTACACATGCAAATTACTCATAAAGGAGACTGAATAATGGAGTAGAACACTAATCTGTATTGAATAAGTGTACAATAGCCAACCCTGTGAAGTCATATGCTACCACAATAAATAATTACATGAGAGATTCGAATGCATAAGGATTCCATTCAAATTTGGTCAAAAGCAGGTTTACTAAATCTAAGCAAATCCCCCATAGGTGCATAAAGCAGTTTCCAAAACTGTCTAGGAGCTCATGAATTGGAAAAATCAATTAGGAAAGATAATAGATGGTGGAAGGAAAAATCATACATGCTTTTCATAGGAGAAAATAATGGAGGATGATGAGGACAAAAAACAAGTTAACTTCACCTAGTCAAACTTTTCGAATTGCCTTAAAACTCATAAAAAGCAAGCAATAAAGCACAAAAAATAGACATGCACTAGGGAGGCTACGAATAAAGTAGGTTTTATCCCAAGAGGTTTCCCAAGTGCTCCATGACTCAAATTTAGCAAGTTTTAGCACTATGGATGTGTGGAGGACAACTTGCATAAGGTGGAATATGGAAACTAGGCAAATAAGACAAAAAATGGATTAATTAATGTCTAAGGTAGCTAAATATGGGTTAATTATTCTAACACTACTACAATGTCAATGTACTGACCTACCCTCTCATCTATGGATAAGGGAATCATAACATCCTCCATTTCTCCTATTACTTTTATAGTTGTCCTATCTAATTGAAGAACTTTCCAAGTAGATGGTTTAGATTGACCATTGATTTTCTTGTAGACTGAAAGTGGCATAACATTGACTGATGCTCTTGATTCTACTAAACAGTTGTGCACATTATAGTTGAAAATTTCAAAAGTTAGGAGAAATGCTGGGGTTTTATACTTAGACTTCCCTCCCACACTTGCCTCACCAATTTCTTCCTTAGGTTGGTTACTAGTGGGAGTTTCCTCTTCTAGTATCTCAAGTGATTTAAAAAATTTCTCTTTTTGCTGAGGTAAATTACACATTTCAAACAATGAGATATTTTCTTTAGATTATTTAATGTCTTCCACAATATCATACCCCATCTCAGGTTCTTTGAGATTCTTCTTGACATTATCAATCTTATCTTCCACAGGCTTAAGAGGTGTGTTGACCTTCTTTGGATCTTGACTCGAAATGTTAAAATCAGGTACTTTAACAGTTGCAATGTTCTTCTATATCTTCTTCTATACTTTAATAGTTGCAATGTTTTAACAAACTCTGACTTCTTGTTGTCACATTAGTTTTTGGTGTTTCCTCATGTTTCAGAAAATATTCCTCTTCTGTATCAAACATAGAGACATAGTCCCATAAAACTAAAGTATCTTCCTCTTGTTTTTCTGTAATTGATTATATTTTTCTTCCTCCTTACAAGTTTTTGTCAGTTTGGAGTCCAATGATTGATTCATTACTAATGTCATAGAATTAATTCATTGTGGGAAATTCTTCTCAGAATGATGCTATTGATGAAAGGTGCAAAAATTATCCATGCCTACATTAGTTAAATTCATTGTTGTAGGACTATGTGGAGGAGTTTAAGGTTGATTGTTGTCTTCCTTTTTTTATAATAAGGCTTATATGATTTGTGAGCCTCATTTTCCTTCTCTAAATCTATCACTCTGTTGGATAAATTTTGCATGATCTTCACCATCCCTTCAAAATCCTGTGACCGCTCATCCTGAGGATTAGTCAGTAATAAGGGTTTCTTGTTTCCAAAAGTCTTTTCTTCTGACTACACAAGGTAATTTTCTATACTATCCATCTCAACCTCTACCTTCTCAGCTTCTTCATAAGTTTCTACTAATGTAGGTATCATTGATCTCTTGGAAAACATGGCTAGATCAGGCCCAAGGGCTGAGGTATAGTATTCAATTAGAGAATTTTCAGATGGCTTATCAGCTGCAATGAAATTGTTTAGGTAAGCAGCAAATCTTTGAGTGAAATTATGCACTCTTTCTTTCCTTTCTTTCTTTAGAGCACCTAATCCTTTCATTAAAGTTGCATGAGTTTTCTAGACTGCATATTTCCTCCTAAACATTCTCTCAAAGGTGTTCCAATCCGTAATTGAATTTTCAGGAAGGGAAAAATACCATGAGGCCACTTTTCCTTTCAGGGTATGGGGAAACAATCTACACACCACATCTTCATTCTCTCTAGCTTGTAATCCTTCTATAGCCAAATAAAAACTTTGTAAATGATCATCTACCAAAATTTCTTCACTTGGTTCAAACTTAGGTAACATCTTGTCGAAATCTTGAGGCAAATAATGTAAGGGAGGTATCAAATTTAAAGAAGACCTAGCACTCTAAGCAGGTTATGGAGGTGGTTGGTTCGCATTTACATTAGCCATAATCCTGGGTAGAGAATGAGGTTGTGACTGGACAAGGGTCTGGAAAGGTGAACAGTATGGTGAACCTAGATCCAATTGATTGAAAGGTTGGTCAACTTCTTGTAAGGTTGCTTCTACTAGTTCTTCAAGATCCTCTACTAGTACTGAATCTTCTAATTGAGGGCGATCTTTTTCCTGATACTCTCTTCTAGCTAAGACAGAAATAAATTGTAATACTCCAATATTTTTTGCATATTACTTGGTAATTATTCTTAAATCATCGACCACTTCATTATTGACAAGATACAGATACCCTTTCTCTTTATCTTCAGGAGTGGGTTTGTGAATAAAACTACTTTCAGAACTATCACCCATGGAGTGATTTCGAGGAAGTGGGATTCCTCAGGCAGCCATGCACTGGTGGCCCTCCTTCTAGCACCAAAAACTGTTGATGCCTGGAAAATCACAGGTAACAATAGTTAGGGATTCTTCCCAATAAACGTTCCTGATTAGCCCATTACCATTTTCTATGGGGAATTCATCTGGTTTATGGTCCAGCTACCATAGGTCAAGTAACAATTAATTTTTTTTATCGATTACAGCCCATCTCATCATGTATATTTTAGTTTTTATGTCTAAGATATGATATGTAAGTGCCTAACTTAAAATGTAGACGATAGAGATAACGAGGAGGGTCACAATGTGATGCTCAGGTTCTTGCCTCTTGTCTTACCTCTCTCGCATCTAAATCACAAACAACAAGAAACTAACTAAGACTTATTAACCTATCCCTAGGGAGCAAAACTATCATTAATGGTGAGTAATGTATTTCAGTGCAGGCATTAGGAAAGATAACAGATAGCTATTAATTGTTTCAGAACACATGAACATCAATAGGAATATAAACAACAAGATAGCTTATTGTTAATTACAACCTTCATTACTTAAAGTGGAAATTTCACAGAATAAACCAAAGTACATTCATAACATGAAAATAAATTCAATGAGTTAGAATGATCTCACAGTTAATGGAAATAAGCTGAAAATGAAATAGTTCACATTCAACTGGTCCATAGCAAAACATTTGAAACATTCCACAAAACTTTCTCCAGCAGAAACATGTGACTCTTTATTGTAAAAGGAAATAGTTCTTCTTACAATACACTCTCAAAAATAGTCTAGGAAAACTCCCTTATACATCTAAACTCTCCTATATTTTTACCAAAAAAAACCCTTGGGCTACCCCTCTATGACTTTTGAGCTTTCCCAACTTTTCATTTCCAAAATTTTGTCTCGTAGCATGTGCACATAATTAATACAATATATCACATTTTAAATCAAAATTTTCAAAACACTTTATGAAGAAGGGCCAGCTTGGTCGTTGATGAAATTCTTCCATGCATGGGCCTCTACTGCTATGCCTTCAAATCCTAAAGGCTCAAGAAATAGGATATTAATCTCATATTTAGCAGCCTGGTTCTTTACACCTTCTATCCTGGCAGGACTCAGGCGTAGCTGGTCTTCTCGTAGATGTATACTTATTGCTGCATGTGCCACTGCATTCTTCAAGATCCATTCATCTAGGTCCTTGACCTGTTGGATCTCTTGCTCGTATTCCTGATACCTATTCTGTAGATGTTCTATAAACAATTCATGTTCTGGTATCATGTCCAATATTTTCTCTGTAGAAGTCTGGCGTCTATTCTATGTAGCAAGCACTCTCCTGCAACATTCAGCACATGCTCCCTTTTCTTTCTTCACGGTTTTCTTGAACTCTTACGCTACATTAATTGCAAATTCCAATAAATCAGACTCCTGTTTTAAACTCTGCTAATCCTTAACTGCTAACTCCATGGGAGATTTTTTATTTGTTTCTACCCAGACCATTATTCCTATTAGAATCTCCAAAATATACTGAGATTTGTCGAAAAAATATGAATTAGTGACCAAAATTTCATCTAATCTGGTGTTTAGTTGTAAAATTTTATACCTTTTTTTCTCAGTGCATACCTGTAATTATTGAAGCTTCCTTATTTGAGTTAGAATGTGTTCTTTCAAAGGCTGAATGTCTGTCTTTTGTTCCATAGCATCTTTCAGTGATGCTGTCAATGAAGTGTTTTTCTCTTCTAAGGCTTCCACCTGCATTCGATATTGATTCTCTCTTTCCTCTGTGGTAGCCTTCTCTCTTTCTAGCTCAGCAACCTTGCTTTGCAACATGTTATTCTATACACTTAGATTCTCATAGGATACCTGAAGATCATCTCTCTCAGTTTTCAACATTTGATGTTCTAGATGTAGCTTTTGTAATTCAGCTAATCTATCCTGAGCATTCTTTTCGGTTTTCTCTGCATATAGTTATAAGGATTCCTTATTTGCTTGCAGAGTCTGGAATTCCGTTCTCTAATTCTTGACTTAATTCATCATGTCTTCATACTTCCTTTTCATCTTTTGACCTTCATCCCTTTCCTTCTTCAAAGTTTCTTTCAATTGTGCTACATTCTTTCTTGACTGCTCTAGGTCCGTGATAATCCTTTCCACGTTGTCTTCCATTGCTTGGGTTAATGCCACCCCAGCTCTTGCTATCAATATTGGTTCTGTATTTGTTCCATGCACCAATGTTTTATTTGTTATCATCTTTCCCAACTGTCCTCTAGTTTCGACAATTTTCTCAGTTCTTTTTACAATTATTTTCTTCTCCTTATCATAGAAAATAGTAGTAAAGTCAATAACTTCCTCCCCTTCTGTAGGCATGAAAGGGATCAAATCTATCCCAGAAAATGAAGTTTGTACCAGTGTACTACCAAAAGATGCAGCAGGCTGTGTGGGATTAGGATTAGATTATCCGTGTCCTTGATCTATTCAATCTTTCCCTTCCTGTGTATCTACCTGCTATGTAGTCTGTTGGTCCTTTTGAGATCCTGTTAATCTCAAACATTCACTTTCTTCTTGCTTTTTCTTGATTTCTGCTTCTTCTTTTTTCTTTCTCTCCTCCTCTTCCTTCCTTGCTGCTTCCTCTGCAGCTCTCTTCTTTTCTTCTTCTTCAGTCTTCAACCATCTCTCTGCTTCCTATGCTAGCCTTCTAGCATCTTCTTCTCTCTTTTTCACCTCTTCTTTTTCCAATGTCTTAGTGTTCTCTGAAGTTTTTCCATTTCAACCCATAGTAGTTATTTTCTATTTGAACCTCTTTTTAATGGCGGCTATGTTCTTTGCACTTTTGAATGTCACCTCGTCCTTGTCCCAAAAATCAGTATATTCAAAATTAATTCCCACTTCCTTGCAGAAATCTGTTACTTTATTTTGGGAGTCATTCCTATGAAAATTCATTTCGCCAAAATGAAAATGCTCCAGCTCCTGAACAAATTTTGTAGCCTGTTGTACTCTTGAAAACTTGTAGCTGCCAAGCAGGAAAGGAACTACATGATATGTTGCCTTTTTGTGCTCAAATAGGAAATTACCTACACCATCAATATATACCTGCCTAACTACCTCTTTCTATAGTACATAGTCAATGGCATACTTAGGGAGTAGGGAAGGGGCTCTAGAACAACCGCACATTCTTACATACAACCCTTCCTTGGTCAAATAGTAATCTCTCAACTACTCAATGACTTTGAATGCTTCTTCAGACATGCATTTGCACTCAATCAATAAAATGAGGGTATACAAGGGCATGATGAAGTGTTCGCAGATATCCTTGTAATAGCTATAATATTTATGGGCCCATAATAATCTATATGCTGTGTACACTCGGGTTTTGTCCCTCTCCCAATTACATCTCAAAGATGGAAAATACTAAGTGCACAATATACAGTCAATCAGGATAGAGCTCATATAGAACTCTGATTTCTTTTGTGATACCCCTCCCAAGGCTATGTATATGCATGATGAGAGGCTATTTGACACTATATTTGACCAATTAAATATGGTTCCTTGAGTAGCAACATAGAATATAAATGGTATCCACCCTATCTTGAAGCTCATCCCGTGAGCTCTACCAAAAATTCTATTTAACATCAGTGAAATGAACCTATAGGGGGTACGGAGAGTAGAGGTATCATACTCTCTGCAAGGTCTAGTTCAGAATTTTTTTCCTGATATCATCATTCTTTTAACTGTCTCTACCAGATCCATAGTTGTCTCTTTCAACCAGCTTTCTGTCAAGTAAACCTAGGCGAAAGGTAGATGATAAGCCATAGAGACATATGCAGGGTTATATGCAGCATAGCCCTACTTAGTAGTATTCTCCAGAATAATTGTGGTTACATCTGCCCTAGGCAAAATCCAGCCTATCACCTCTGAACAAGGGAACAACTCGGGTCTTGTGTCTACTTTCATGAGGGCTGATTTCTCAATGTTGGCATAAATGGTTAGCTCCTTGAAACTCGCATCAAGTATGTTCTGGTTGGAAATCATCCTATAGATCTCTGGCCACTTGTATTCTGATTTGACCCCAGTGGAAGATTTGGAATCTTCATATATATACTCAACCTCGGTGATGATCACGGGGACTTCACTTAGTGAACCTCTCACATAGCACGTGTGATCGTGGGATATTAAAGAATACCATTAATTTCCAGTGATATTGACCCAAACTCTTTTTGTGGAAACCCCCTCCCAATACTTAAAACCTCCTCCCCACCCATTTTTATACCTCAATCCTTATAAACCACCCTACCCACCCCCACCTTAAACCCCTCATCCCCCCAATACCTGCAATATATTGGTTCAATTTTTTATAATTTTAAAACCCACAATATGAACTATAATGATAGGATATTGTTCAACAAGTGAAGCCCCCGTGGTGATGATCTCAACTTTAGGTTATCCTTCAACCATATGATCCTTTTTCTTTTGTCTCTTTGACATGTTTTCGTTATAACAATCACCCTGTCACAATCATAGCATGTTCTTAGACCCATTGAGCTATTAGCGAGTGTTTTAACAATAAACAAAAAAACTATATCAATTTGTTTACTCCTCCATATGCATTATCAAAAAATAAACTACACATAGTATTCAATGCATGAAAAAAAAACAACAAGGTGAAAGAAAAAAATCCTGCAGGTTGTGTCCTAAAACTGCGTATGTCCACTGCCTGTAAACTTCACAACGTCGAAAAATAATCCCTTATCTGCACCCGAACAGTATCAAACTAGTATGATGTCAACTAAAAGAATGAATCAAACTATTCCTACTACTGGTCTTCAAAACCAAAATCAAAAGTATTAGACCCTATGCAGTGCTCTTCCTGTCGAAAAAACCCTAACCCAACCAAAAATGGAAAACCTCCACAATCCCAAGGAAAAAGGTAAGTGCAAGCAAAGGTTTAAAACCCCCTGGGAGGCTATGGACAACCAAAAGAACAGGTGGTGTAGACAGTGAAACACTTGTATGCACCGTGCCCTAATGTTTTGCACTGGAGCAAAAGAATCCATAACGGCTCAAACAATCATGCAGACTCAAAATTCTTTCGCTAAAGAAAATTGCAAACAGCTAAACTCTTCATCCTCAAGGTAAAAATCATGCAAACTGTAAAGGCAAACATCCTTTTATGCGGACAAACCTAACTCATGGAAAACCTAACCAAGGAAAAACCTAACAGTTCCAAATCGACCAATAAAATCAAAACAATAAGGCCATAGTTCACCTACCTAGAAAATAGCAGTGTAGTTGATGGGATGGAAAAATCTTCACGGTAGCAATGCTAGCAAATTGAGTTCAAATACCTGGGTGCGTGAATCGGTGAAAACGACAAGTACTGGAGAAAATAGTGAGTTAAAATATAGATAAACAATAAAATAATGCTCCCCTTATATATATAACCTTCGGAGAAAACTGTCGGTGGGACAAAACCCTATCAGCAGTCACTACCTAAGTAAATCGGAAGAAAATTTCGGATGGTAACCACAATAGCGGGCACAAAAAAAACTACAGACCCGAGAGAATTTTAAAAATATCACTCATCGGCAGCTCTAAGCACTAAGTGTGGAACTTCAATACTGAACATCCTCCGCAGTATTGGAAACATAAAGTACTATCCTTGTAACTTTATTCATTCTAACATGTGTTGGATATCGGAACACCTAAACTCTAAGGCATTGGCGAGGAAAATCACTAAATCTTGGAACTTCAAAAACAAACATCCTCCGTAGTGTCGGCAGCATAAAATGTATTATCATGACTCCACTTTTTTTTTTTTTTTTTAAAGGTATGAGAACTCAGACATTCTAAGTTCTAAGGCATCGGTGAGGAAACAACTAACTTTCAGAACGTCCATCACCTGCCTCCCACAACGTCGGCAGTGTAAAAGACTAGTATTCCGGTTCATTCTTAACAAGCGTCTCGATAGTGATAAAAAATTCACCGGCAATCAAAACGCTAAGTGTTACGCTCGAAAAACAAAAATGAATACAAAAAAGAAATCCACAGTTTCGACGTATCGGCTAGGGAGTATGAAGTACTGCCGACAAGCTAGACCGTTCAACTTCCGCAATGTCGAAAAGACGGTCGACTATGCTTCTGATATCAGAAGGATAGCCAACTAATATTTTGATACAAAAATGAAAAGGATCAAGTTTTAAGCAAAATATCTGAACTTCAGGGCAGCTTTAGTGAAACCAAAAAAATCCTAAGCTAGATCTAATAGAAGTAAATCAAAATAAGGGCCCTAAAATTTAAAATTTTGGGGAAAAAAGGTTGCAGCTGCAACAGTCATATGAGGGCATGGATCACTTTTTTGGAAGGAACGAACATGCTATGTAGATTCCGACCTTTCTATTACGACACTTGTGACCTACAACATGGTTGAAAGATGGAATAGATCCAACACACTTTTATGTACTTGTGCATATCAACTAAATCAAAACTTAAAAGTATTGTGATTCAATCTACATGGCTGAATTTGGAGGGAAGAGCTAGAAACACAATCTAGGAGGTGGGTATAGGATTGAGAACACCTACTGCGAAAATATTTCCTGCTCGTAAATAATTGGAAAATTTGAGTCAATTTTCTATGTTCATTGAAGGAAATTAGTCTTTTTACTGATGTGCTTGTAGATAGGAAGAATATGAATCCTATTCCATAGAGAAGATCCGACTCCATGGAAGACCAAGTCGATATTCACATCCCATTTGTCATGAAATAAAACTTCCTAATAAAACAAAGCCTACTAGGTTGACTTTTGTTGCTGTCTATCACTGTTTTAGGGCTGTTTTGACCCTTATACATGCCCAAATTCAACCTTAATGCTTTTTAAGAGGATCCAAAATGCCCAGATTTTCCAATAAATGCTCAAAAGTGCTAGAAAATGTATTTTTAGTTTTTACTATGCCTATGACTCAAAATGCCACCCAGATTTGATAATGGAATTTGTGTAAGGACTGAGAGGTGCCCAGAACTGCTGCTTGTTAGTAGACTTACTATAGCATCTGCACTTTCATCCTTGTTAAACTTGTTAGCATGTACAGGGAACCTTAGATGCTTGTTAGTAAACTTACTATAGCATCTGCACTTTCATCCTGGATAAGTTAAAATCAATGTTTATAAATTATCACAAATGATGATGCGCATACAACTGTAGAATTGATTAGCCCTGAGTGATAGCTATGTTGGTAAAAGCACACCTTGGGTATTCTTAAATGGTGTCAGCCTTGGAAATCCTGGATGTGTGGGGATGGTGGTGCTATTTACCTGTTCGATTCTCTCTTCTATACTTTAAAACTAGGCTTGGGATAAGGTTCTAACAATTGGGAAGAGCTAAGAGAAATAACATCTCTACAAAGGATTGCTCTTGAAAAACCAATAAATAGGTTGGTGACTCTAAACTCTACATACATTGGATCAATGGTAAGGAAGCTTTGAATAAAATATACTTGTAGTCTGTCTAAGGTGAAGCTTCATAAGAACAATTTGTCCACATCTATTTTTACATACAATTTTAGGGAGTTGACTGACCTCGCTGATAGGATTTCAAAGCAGGGGGTTCATGTGCAGTGGGAAATGGTTGATCATTAGAATGGAGGGTCCCTACCCCAGGAGCCTAAACATCTCATCTTCTAATCATTGACATGTTTCTTCGAGCTTGCTGGTCTATTGTTGATATTATGGCTTCTATTAGGACCTTTCTGAGACATTTTATTGCACATTTTGTAGTCATATTTTGTTGAGAGAGATGCATCCTATCAATACGCTTTATTTGATGATATTATGCAATTAACATATGATCTTACGAGCGTAAAATTATGAACATTTCTGGACAGCTAATGCCATTTCTTTACCCATGCCCAGATGCACTTTCAAAATGTAACTTGTTTCATCTCGAATAAAACTTGCAATTTTTTTCTTTCGAAAAAAGGGGTAGGTTGATTCAACACTTTCCGCTAAGGAATAATGCCCAAGGAGACCTTGGGATCCATTCACACCAAATATTGTTGGGCTACCAGCTGCTACTATAGTTGGTGGTTGTTGCCCTCCATCCTAAAAACTAGGGAAGAGGGGGAAATCCATGGGTACCATCTTCCCAATTATGTAGGAGGGTGACGGAAAATTATTTCTTAAAAAAAAAAAAAAATTAAAATAAACTATAGGATTGAGTACATGTCACCATGGTGACAATAAAATGTAGAATTGATGAAAAATCTGTTGAAAAGAAACCATGGATAAATACTTATCGAAGACTATCTTAAAAAAAATTTACAACATAAATTATATAATCTTTAAAGCTCAAATATCTTAGAAAAGAAAAGTTCTAGGTAATCATTTGAGATTTTGATAAATAGCATGACGTGCTAACTAAGAAACAACGAAACTTAACTCCCAATTCATTTTTTTATTTGTTGTGTTTTTTGTATTCTTATTGCACAGTTTGTGCGGGTATATAGTCCCAACAATATTGTAATAGATGAAAAAAATGTAGAATCCATTTTGAGAAAAGTAGAGGCAATTATATTCTGGGATGTCTTTACAGTTATGCTTTTTGGGAAATCTTTGAACTCTTGTAACAGTCAAATGGAAATAGACTACAACGTTTGAATACAAACTATACTCAGTTTCTGTTTTAAAGAAAAAAAACTTAGGATAAAGAATTTATAAATTTATTCAATGCAAACATACACTGTTTCAAGTAATTGGATAATGTTGATATCTTCCCCAAAACAAAGTAAAAAATAAAGAAAATAATACCTTCAATGCAAGAAGCAGTAAGAAAGTCTCCAAAGAGTAAAAACCTCTGTCAACAAAGTCACCTAAAAATAAATAATTGGTCTGCAACAATCTCCACCAACTTTGAATAACTCTTTCATATCATAAAATTGTCCATGAATGTCTCCACAAATCTACAAAATGTAGCATGTGATCTTAAGAAGAAATTCATTTGTTTCATTTGTCTAAATAAGTGAAAATATTGTATTTATGTTAGATGCATCAGAATAATGTCCTTCAAATGATATTGATAACTTTTCTTTAGATGAGATCTTTACTGAACGACACTAAAATGTATTTGCAAAAAAAAATGTAGACACTTCTACTGTCAAATTTTATTTTAAAATTGATTTACTGGTTTTCTTAAAAAAGGCTAAAGAACCCAGTTACTCAAAATGGAACATCTCCCTAACAGATTTGGATGGCACATATAGAACTCTCAGAATGCAACTATTCCTTCAATAGGAGGAGCAGACAAATTTTACAATTCTATAACAATCTGAGCTTAGTGGTCCAATATACTACATATACAAAGATAGAATACAAAAACATTTAACTAGGGATTACCCAGTTCATTTATTCATCCAACAATAATATTAATATATGCAATGCCCCTTATATTAGCAAAATTATGAAGAGAACTACATAATAACTTATCTGCAAATTCCCTGTGCCAAAATGAAGTTTAGATATATTTATGCAAGACACCAACAGACCACAGCCATTGTATAACTCATGTATCTTGTTTTCCTAGAAAGTTTTGACCACATCCAGCCTACAGCTATGGAATAAAGGTTTAATTGGTCATCCTATAAGTGTATAAGTATATAGTGTTCTAGCATATAATTTCCTACTAAATGGGAAAGATGACGTAATTCTAGGCACAATAATACAATTCCTTTTACTGGTAAAAAAACTATAACATTAGCGTTTAATGAATGAATGTGGGGTAAAGATTCCTAATTTAATAATCAATGTTTCCCATCTATTTGGGATGCAATACCTTATCCTGAGACCATTGTTCAACCAAGTAAAGGATCTGGAAGCTTCTTTCTCACCCATTTCATTTTAAAACCTACAAAGAGCTAAACATGGAAGTATAATAGTAGACACACCATCTGAAAAAGCATTGAAGATTCCATAGGGTACATGGGAGATTAATGAAGAGGAATCTGGGGTATTTCTCCCAGTTTCTTTGAGATCCCTATATACCTGACATATTTTCATTTCTCTCTTTCTGTTGTGAGCAATCCATCTTCACTGGATATACATGTTTTCAAATTTTGACTTTGATGATAAATGGGCTCAAAGCCATGTTTTGTGTTTTACATATATAGATGACTGTACGTAATACTTAACAGTAGTTTATGGTTATGGACATTTTATTTTGGTTGACATTTTGACTATGAGGTATCACACTAGCTTGTGATGGAGATGAACATCAGAGAGATCTACTATGTTTATAGATGTAAGTATTTTCATACTGAACTAAAAGTTTATAGTATTTTCCTAAGAAATAAAAAAAAAAAAATATATATA
>LPNX011146686.1:39066-56048 GCA_001517045.1 Pseudotsuga menziesii
ATATTCATCAGAGAGCTAGCTAAAAAAAGGAGGATGCAGCAACAAGTTCATTCACTTGTGAGAGATTGCAAGTGAACAGTAAATGATTGGAAGACTCAAGAGCCATACAGGAGGAAAAAATAATCAACATAAGGCAAGTGTAAATACTAAATAGGCACAGTTTCGTGATAAATTTTGCACAAGAAACTAAAATATACTCAGCTCGGGAGATTCAAAATGTGAAAAACAGTCCCAATCCTTGATTTTTCATAAGACAAAAGTCAAAGCATGACATATTCAAGAACTCACTACAGATATATTTTTCCACAAAAAGCAATGCATATTAAGAATAGATCCAAAACTATGGAAATAATTGTGGTGTGTGGCAGGTCATGAGAAAGACAACAAAAATAAGTAGGGTAGATAAATTTTACTCAAATAGCCAAGGCTCTCTCCTCTTGGTGTCATGATGAAAATGAGCTCTAAAAGAAGGGTAATATGCACCTGACCAATACCATCGAAGTAGTAATTAGTGTTCAATATTTTGAAAAAAGACACCAACATCAGCAACTGCAGGAAAATTGTAGTAGATATCAGGTTCCTTCTATAAAATTTTGCAAGAATTGTTATTGCAATATATCAACACAATTATATACCAAAAAATGTCATTCTAGTGAGACTAAGGGTTAACAGCATTGGAACAGAAAATATCAGCTGGCCCCAATCCCCTGTATTGTCTCCTGTCCAAACTGTGCCGACCCTCTGGCTTCCAGCAAAAAAGGAACGTGATAAAACAAATGGCATATCATTCCCACCTCCTCATTTCATAAGACCATCAGCAGAACCCATATGAAAGAAATATCCATAAGCATTGTGAACATCATGGTGCTCAACATCTCCAAACTGAAGAGTATCTCTGGCAATTGTTTCCTGCACCATAGAAGGGAGCATCACAGAGAAAACAAATCAAAACTCGAAACATTGATTGCTCTAGCCTCTATCCTTCCAATGAATTTCATCTATGAATTTATAAGCTCATAAATGTGTATCTTAAATAAAAAAATTCAAGGAAAGTAATGGGATCCTGTGAGAACAATAACATACATCTAGACCATTGAATACATAAGGTTCATTCATATAATTCCATATGTACAACGATGGTGTTGAACCCTTATAGCGACTAAGAGAAAACTTGTCAACCCACCATGATCTGATTTCTAGATTCAGAATATCCAAATAAGATGATGCACCTGACCAACACCAACCGTCATAATCCTTACCATGGACGTCCTTAACATAATACCCCTTTTGAGTTTCTTCCTTGTGTATAGGAAATCCATCATCCCTCTTAATATGAGGATCCAAAATAGCCACCATATGTCGGCCTTTTACCATGACATTATTCTACATCTCCCCTAGATTTGGAAAGAGGAAGTTGTCCCATGTAAAGTATCTCTTTGCATTAGTCTTCTCAATGTCAAGCCAGAGAACATCATAAGGTATATCAAACTCATCAAACTTGGCATCCACATTGGCTACATCTTCCTTGTCTCTATAATTACAGGGACACTGGTGATAGGCACTTGTGAAAAGCTATGGCATGGTAGAAGTTCTAGTAAAACTAGAATATTGCCTCATAACATCCTTAGGGCCAGGACCAACAAAAAAATAACCCATCCACCATAACACTCTCAATCATCCACATGGTATGGATCGCGTCGGTATTCGCATTGGAACCGTAAGCAGAAGTGAAACCCCCATCCCACCCGATAGTGCACACATCTATTTTAATTTCGATAGAATTTAGCCAGAAAAAACTGGTTGTGTATTCCTTCCTGTGAGACAGGATGAAAGGAATGGAACCATAGATTCCAAAGGGAGTTCGTTGATGTATTCAAAGACATCAAGATTGAATAAGCGGTAGGGCTTGGAATCGACCTTGGGACCTCTAGTTGGCTTGAGGGCAAGGCTAGTGGCATGTTCGGGTATCCCATACACATGCTTGTCCCTATGAAAAGAAATTTATAGGATAATATATTGGGCACCATGGGGTTTGGAAAATTCCATGTCTTTGTCGTTTGTATATTTCTACTTAATCATTGGTTCTTCAAGGTGATTTTGAACTTGGATATAGGATTTTTTAGTTCATTGGTTTAATATGCGACTAGCTTATGGAAGCTACTTTTGTGTCCCATATTTTATGTATAAAATATATTGTATGTAAATATTTCAATAATATTAATGGTCAAAGAAAGCATTTTATTCAAAAAATTAATATGCGACTAGCTTATGGAAGCTACTTTTGTGTCCCATATTTTATGTATAAAATATATTGTATATAAATATTTCAATAATATTAATGGTTAAAGAAAGCATTTTATTCAAAAATAAATATGTTAAAAATATGTTTTACTTTTTGTTTCATGTTTCTATCAAACCCACTTGCATTAAGTGTCATGTATTTGGATATTGGTGTTGAAACTCACTTAAATATCTTAAAAACATTATATAATTATGAACAATGTATGTATATTTTTGTATACGTGTACACGTGGTTATTTATAAAAAATAAAAATAAAACTCTAAGAAAATTGTAAGGATCCCAGTTTGTCAAAAAAAATATATGAGCTTCCAAACCACCTATTTAAGTAAACATGATATATACATGAAAAAAAAGGAGGATCTAACAGTATTCCAGAGGACATCATCTTTCTCTTTGAAATACTAGTCATCTATGTGTTAGGATTATTATCATTCGTCCCTTTGTATCATTTGACCACATAAAGTCTATTTGACTAATTTCCCTAGCTTAGGAGGTATCATCACTTCACCAGTGCATTGGGTACATAACTAGTGGATATATGTCACTTACTGCACCTGTTTGCATCCATTTTGGAGCTCCAGGGGAACATTCCATCTCTTTGTCATTTTTCTATTTCTACTGGAGATTATAAATGTGAAATTGCTCATCCCAATTCTCTTCCTCATTCTTATTTCTAAGCTGCTCAAAATGTAAAATCCCTTTGTTATTAAATGAGACGAGACGTTCATTTTTAACTCTTCTCACATATATTTCTAGCGGATCATGCTGCAAGATGGACTTGTAGCTAGTGATGAGATAAATGGAAGAAACTCCATAATGCTCATGCTCGATTCTATGTAGCCAGAGGCACCTGTCCTCCAGATCTTCCACCAAGATGTCGGGCACCTCAAACAGCTTTCTCTTTCTGTCCTTCTCTGCATCCTCATCGACCTTGAATATCAGGATGTCATCTAGGCAGACTAACATTCAAAGAATTAATGCATTTTTGGCCTTGACCTCGGGGTTTAGGGTTTTGGGAACGAGTTTTGCAATGAGCTGCTCATCTTGCAGGGTAACATCAATAGCTCTTAGGTTCAATGTTTTGGGATTTATTTCCTGTCCTTTCTCTAGAGACAAATGTAATATGCGTCGCTATAGCAACGAACGTCTGTCACTATAGCAACATTATGGACTATGCATTGTTATAGCAATGTTCGTCGGGGACATTTTCTTTTTTTTCAAAAATTTTAAATTGTTTTTCCATGAAAAATTTGATTTTAACTTGTTCGTGGCAAACTATCATGTGACATTTGAGCCATATTTAGTAGTGATTCTATGCATAGTACATTGCCCTAATGCATTTTAATTGCAACTTGCAAATTATGACACTGTTTATATCACCCATATGTTTTATTGCTTTGGTTTTTTCCACTAGCGGTCTTGTCGAGCTTTATAAAAACTTATATAATTATATGCCTGCAAGGTCATGTAAAAAGCCTAAAAAACTATAATTATAATATGCCAAGGTCGTGTAAAAATTAGCCTATAAAAACTATAATTATATGCCACGGTCATGCAAATTAGCCTTATAATTAACATTATATGTCAAGATTTAGTGGGTTTTTTTATATGCCAAGGTCATGTCCAAATTAACATATAACTCGGTTGCATTAATTTAATTTTTTTAATACAAGAACGTGTAAATATATATTATATATGTTAGAATTTAGTAAGATGTACAAATTCATTGTCAAATTTGTAATTTTTTTCATTTTCGGAGTGACAACTAAAAATGACCAATTGTTATGTGGTCATTTTTAGTCTAAATATCCCATGACCAAATTTGGTCCTTTATCTTGGTTGTTTTTAGTTGGTTTTTATCCCGTGATCAAAAGTGGTCATTTATCTTGGTCTTTTTTAGTTAGCTCACTTAAATTTATCAATTTTGGTCATTTATCCCTTGAAAAAAACTGTGGTGACCAAAATTTTCTATCTCCTGGTCACTAATCTCTCATTTTCCACTAGTGAATGTTTATGGTTGCAGGGGATACTTGGAGAATGTGGGATCGAATCAAAGACTTCCACTGTCATATATTGTGAAAATAAAAACCACCATTTAAATCTCTACTGATCTAGTTCAAAGACAATGAACCAAGCACATTGATATCCATATGCACTATATCAGGGAGTTTGTGCATGATGGTACCATTGCTCTACTCTATTGTGCATATTAAGAGAAAGTAGCAGACATCTTCACCAAAGTGTTATGTGAGAAGACCTTCAGTAATATAAATCACTGCTGGGTTTTTTTTATCATGTGGTGAATAATTATTGACCAAAATAATTCCAAATTTTTTATTTTGTGTCGATGTTTAAGGGAGAATTTTCCCACTGAGTTTTTTCCTATTTCCTTCATTGTATGGACAAGCAATATGTAAAGGGTGACTAAGCCTTGTCGCTAGGCCCTATATTTTTCTGACATTTTACATAAATTGGGGCTTAATGGGGGGGTGTTAGAATAATCAAACCCATAGTTAGGTCCATATTTGACATTGATTAATCATTTTCGTGTTATTCCTAGAGTCCTAGATTCCTAGATTCCTTACTATGCTAGGTGGCATCCACTTGCACCTAGAAGTAAACAAATGCTAAAATGGGATTAAGGAGAAATTTAGAAACATCTTGGAAAACATTTTGACAACTCTGCAGTAATTCCAGAATAGAAAAAGTGTGGTTCTTATTTTTCTGAAAGCTGCCTTGCTTTTAGCAGTTTTAAGGGAAAAGGGAAAAGCCAATCTAGGAGTAATTGTCTTGTTTTTTTCCTTAACCATCCTCCTTATTTTTCTCCATCCAAATGGATGGATCTGATATCTTTCAATCACTTACCAATCGGTACATATCACTTATGCAATTCATGAGCATATTTACATATTAGGAAAGTGATTTATGCACCTATGGGGGATTTTGACTAGTTTAGTAAGCTTGATTTTTGTCCAATTCAAATCGAATCCTTATGATTTATAATATATGATGTAATTATATATTTAGAAATACTATTACTTTATGATTTTTTCTGATGCACACTTATTCAATACATGACTGTGTTATTTTCCATATTCAGTCTCCTTTTTGTGGAATTGTTCATGTTTGACTAGTAATTTTGTGAGTGTAATTGATTTACAACTTGGGATTAATTTCCACACATGGGAAATAGAGAAGTTCATTCAACAATACCCACCATTACCATGCTTTGCAGACAAACCATATTAAAAGAAGTGGGAAATGTTATGTATAGATATAATTAGATAGATATAAATTAAAGTAAATAGTAAATATAATATAATAATGATTAAAACTAAAAAGAGTGTAATAATTTCAATTAGTCATGAAAAAAATTGACTTTATGGAAAGTTATATTGATACCTCATAAAAAAATACATATGGGATATCTATATTAAATTACCCATCATCGAAAAGTTTATAAATAAATATTTATTTTTATCAGTCAAACTGTTTCAAAGTGGAGTTCTTGTACTACAAAGAAGTTAAACTGAGAATGTTTTTTCGAAAATACTTTTTCTTTAGTGATATTTGGTGTTGTTATGAAAGAATGAAAACATCACAACGTATTCATCCTTACCTTTGGCCATCGAGATGACTCACACCAAAGACAAATACTGAAAATTCATCCAAACAAAAAATTCTTTTGATAATTCATTATATTGAAGGTATGTCATGCAGGCTAGCAATAATATGTTCTATGAATATATTGTAATATCAATAGGAAATAAAAATGCACTTGCATTTTACTATTGATCAATAAAAAAAGGAAATATGAACAATAAGATCATGTACTTTTTTTTGTTCAATTTCCTGTCACTCAAGGACGATAGAAATGAGTGCTTGGTTAAGAACCACAACCCAGACGCATCTAAGCTATCATGGTAACCCAAGGATCATACCCAGCCTGGGCCACACCAACCCTTAGCATGGATGGATTGTTTGTGTCTCATCCCAACTAGCTCACCCCTAAGGGGAATTGAAATTGGGTCGCAATGCTCATGAGACCCACACCTTAACCAAATGAGCTAGTGAGAATTGACAATAAGAGCATGTACTTATTTTTTAGGGTTAACCTTGCCTCGAAAATGAGTAAAATGTGTTTTAGGTCTAGCACATGTTCTTGGTCCCATGGTATTTGTTGGCCAAAGGTATTTTTCCATGGTATTGGTTGCCAACGGTATTTGGTGGGCCATGGTATTGTCCCATGGTATTTCATGTAAGTAAGTATTTATAAGGATTGAGAAGGCTCCATTATAAAGTGGCTTAGAGGTGAGTGATGGCTATATCACTTCGCTCGAATTGGATGGTTTGGGTCCAGCAATATAATAGATCTATTATATTGGTTTTTCCCAGTTTTGGATTTTCCACATAAACATTGTGTATCTATATTTAATGTGTTGATATGTGGATTTTTCTCTATTGTGTATTATTTAATGATGCTTGTTAGAATGTAATTTACTTTTTGGTTTAGCTAAAGGGAGATAATAGACCTATTATGGTGTTTTCTCATGGTTTTGGGGTTTCCACATAAATATGACATGTCTATCTTAAATGTGTTTCTTATTGTTAATTTTATTCTCTTGTATTTTTTAATGATGCTCATTTTAAATCCCATGAACTGGTATTACATCAATGGTTTGGCATATAGTTGTGGTCATTTTGTTGTACTAGGTTTTTGGAATTAATTTTGGGGTGCGTGTTCAGTGGTACACGACACCCTAGCAATATTTTTGGTTCCTAGTTAAAATTTGATTTCCTCGGGTGTTGGAAGAACAAGGTATCCCTTTTATGCACGAAGAAATGTTCTTGCATCAAGTGTTGAATGAACCAATGGGTAGGTACGAGCATAGCAGCTGGGATCATAGCCTAATTTGATGTGGATTAGACATGTTGAGTCTTAAATTGTCGAAGAAATATGAGATGGTTTAATCTCAGTTTTGGAACCACGATTGATGAACCATGTAAGTGAAGAGAATTGCTATAGAACTAGCAGTTGCAGCGGTTTAGGACCCATTTATTCTGGTAGATGGATTATTCTTTATATGGACGTTAATGACAAGATTGGATGTAGGTACAAAATGAACATATTAGAAACCAAGAAAGCATCGAAATGTGAGAGGATGAGCTAATGAATGGTGATGGTGTAGTCAAAATGAAGACACATGAATAAAATTAATGGAGAAGTTTCCATGTAAAAGTGAATATGGTTGTAAAACCTGGTAAGGCATGCATACTCATGGTAATTTATTGATAAAGTTGAGAGAAAGAACTAGGTGATAGGGGGTGTATTTGAGTTCCGCGGTAAAAATTTGAAGGCGAGTGGTGGCTAGCTCACTTGGACCGACTTGGATGGTTTAGGTCAAAGGAGATAATAGATCTATTATGGTGGTTTTCCCGATTTTGGGTTTTCCATGTAAGCATTGTGTATCTATCTTTAATGTGTTACTATGTAGATTTTGTTCTCTCATGTATTTTTTAATTATGCTTGTTATAATCCTAAGATTATCAGTGTTTATAGAACTTCTTAAATAATTCCTTCTATGTGTATCCCATTCACAAGATATTCTGATATGATACTGATGATAGTAAGAAAAATCATTGGTTGATTGGTTGAGGAAGTGTGCATTTTTGTGCTACTCATGAAAACTTGTCTTCCCTCCCAAATCATGGATAAGTAGGCTTAGATATGTGTATGCAACCAATTTGGCATATGTGAGTCATGGATAACTAGGCTCATATATGTATATGTAGCCAATTTGGCATATGTGATTCATGGATAAGTATGCTCATATATGTGTAATTATGTAATTATGCCTCAAACCACATTTCATACATGGGGTGTACTTGGATTGGCTCGGTGTGCATTTTTTGCTCGACATGAAAAATTGGGAAACCCTATCAACTACTAATTTGACAATCTTGGATTTCATAGTTGATTAAAATTTTTACAGAAGTGAGTATAAGTAGATGTACAGCCATAAAGCCAGTTTCATGAACCTGTTAATTTCCTTAGTTGAATCTATAAATGAACAATTTGTCAATTGTTTTTATTTTCTTACAATAAAAATTTGAGGAATGATAAATAATTTCCATGAAAATTTATTTTATATTTGAATTTTAAATTTAACAGTGATTATATAAAATGATTGGTTGGATGTCTAAATTTCTGTGAATGATGTTTTAATTTCTAGAAATGATGTTTTATGAAAAGAAATGCTAATTGTTATGGTTGTTTTGGCAGGGAAAAATCTCCTTTACTAGAGAATATTTTTCAAAACGAAGTCAATGGTCAAGTGCATAAATAATCCACGTACAAATTGATGCTCTCAGAATTTTTTTATCCCTCATGGGTGAGAAACAAGAAGCATTTATCTAATTCCATTTAGGCTAGTTTTAGTTATAAAACAAGTTGAATGGTTGTTTTGGCATGCCAATTTTTTCTTTATGAGTGACTTTTTTTTCAAAACTCAATCAATGGCTAAGTGCATAAATCATCCACCTACAAGATGATGCTTTTAAAAAAAACACTATGTCATACAGGTGAAAAATGTTAGGAATTTTGCCAAGGACACTTGATATCAATTTTCAATACTAAACTAATTTTTCCAATGGCAAGCATTTTTCTCGTAGGGTGGAAAAGAGGTTTAATCGATGTTTTGGAAGGAAAATATCTCCTCGATGAGAGAATTGTTTTGAAAAATGAGTCAATGGTCAAGTGAATAAATAATCCACTACAAAATGATGCTCTCTTAATTTTTTTATCCAACATAGGTGAGAAATGGTTGGAATTTTCCCAACGCCATTTAGGCTAGTTTTAGGTGCAAAATGGGCTGAGAGGTTGTTTTGGCAGGCCAATAATTTCATGACCATAGACTTTCTTCCAAAAATGAGGAAATGATTAATTGCATAAATCATCCACCTACAAGTTGATTCTTTTAGAATATTTTATCCCTCGCAGGAGAGAAATGGTGGGAATTTACCCAAGGCTACTTAAGGCATTTTTTTAACACTAAACCAATATTTCCAATGACAATCATTTTTATGGAAGGGTAAAAAACATGATGAATGGTTGTCTGGAGGGAAAATATCTCCTTCAGTAGAGACTTGTTTTCAATAATGAGTCAATTATTAAGTGAATACATCATCCACCTACAAACTTGTGCTCTTAGAATTTTTTTGTCCAACACAGTTGAGAAATGGCGAGCATTTTCCTAAGCAATTTTAGGCTAGTTTTAGGTGCAAAACATGCTGAGTGGTTTTTTTGGAAGGCCAATATTTTCTTGACCATAGAATTTTTTTCTAAATTTAGCCAATAGTCAAGTGTATAAATCATCCACCTGCAAGCTAATTTTTTTAGAAAATTGTTATCCCTCATTAGTGAGAAATGGTCGGTATTTACCCAAGTCTACTTAGGTTTGTTTTTCAATACTTAACCACTTTTTCCAATGGAAACCATTTTTTTTGGCAGGGTGCAAAATATGTTGAATGTTTGTTTTGGAATGGAAAAATCTCCTTAACCAAATACGTGTTTTCAAAAAAGAGTCAATGATAAAGTGAATAAATCATCCACATACAAACTAACGGTCTTAGAATTTTATCCAACATAGGTGAAATGGAAGGTATTCTTCTATGGCTATATAGGCTAGTTTTAGGTGCAAAACAGGCTGAGTTTTGTTTTGGAAGGCCAATATTTTCTTTGCCATTAACATTTTCTCAAAACTGACCCAATATTCAAGTGCATAAATCATCCAACTACTAAATGATTCTTTAAGAATTTTTTTATCTCTCACAGGTGAGAAATGTTGGCAATTTCCCCAGGGCTACTTAATCCTGTTTTTCAATACTTAACCAATTTTTCCAATGGAAAGAATTTGTCTGGTAGGGTGAAAATTAGGTTGAATGGTTGTTTTGGAAGGAAAATATCTCCTCAAGACGAGAGACATGTATTAAAAAATGTGTCAATGGTCAAGTGAATAAATCAGCCACCTACAAGTTGTTTCTCTTATAACTTTTTTATCCAACATAGGTGAGAAATGGCAGGCATTTTTCTAAGGCCATTTAGGCCAGTTTTAGGTGCAAATTCCCGTTGTGTGGCAGTTTTGGCAGGCCAATATTTTCTTAACCATGGAATTTTTTCAAAACATATTCAGTGGTAAAGTGTATAAATCATCTACCTGCAAGCTGATACTTTCATAAAAATTATATCCCTCACAGGTGAAAAATGGTGGCCATTTTCCCAAGGACACTTAAGCTCATTTTTCAATACTTAACAAATTTTTCCAATCCCGAGCATTTTTCTAGTAGGGTGCAAAATAGGATGAATGGTTATTTTGGAAGGAAAACATCCTCTTCACCATAAAATTATTTTAAAAAATTATTCAATATTCAAGTGAATAAATGATCCACCTACAAATTGATTCTTAATTAAAAAAAATTATCCCTCATAGGTGACAATTGGTGGGCATTTATATAAAGCCATTTAGGCTAGTTTTAGGTCCAAAATAGGATAAGTGGTTGTTTTGGTAGGCCAATATTTTATTGACCATAGAACGTTTTTTCAAAACTGATCCAATGGTCTAGTGCATAAATCATCCACTTTCAAGATAATGCTTTAAAAAAATTATTATCCCTCATAGGTGAGAAATAGTGGGTATTTTTCCAAGGTTATTTATGCTTGTTTTTCAATACTCAAACTAATTTTTCCAATGGTGAACATTTTTCTAGCACGGTGTAAAAAAGGACGAATGTTTGTTTTGGTAGGCAATTATCTCCTTGACTAGAAACTTGTTTTCAAAAATACGTGAATAGTCAAGTGAATAAATTATCCACCTCCAAAGTGATGCTATCAGAAATTTTTATCCCTCATAGGTGAGAAATGATGGGCATCTTCCTAAAATCATTTAGGTTGTTTTTAGGTGCAAAACAACCTTATCCTCTATTTTGGCAACACACTATTTTCTTGACCATAGATTTGTTTTCTAAACCAAGCCAATGATCAAGTGCATAAATCATCCACCTACAAGTTATTGCAGTCAAAAAACTTTTATCCCTCACATGTGAGAAATGGAAAGCATTTTCATAATATCATTTAAGCTAGTTTTTCATTACTTATCCAAATTACACCTTTCGCTAGAATTTTCTTGTAGAGTGCAAAACAAGTTGAGCGACTATTTTCACAGGAAAATATTTTCTTTACCATCGACTTATTTTAAAAAATTAGTGAATGGTAAATTCCATAAATCATCCACCTATAAGCTAATGTTTTCAAAACAATTTTATCACTCACTGGCGAGAAATGGTGGGCCTTTTCCTAAATCCATGTAGGCCAATTTTAGGTGCAAAACAAGTTGAGTGGCTATTTTGGCAAGCCAATATTTCTTGACCATAGAATTTTTTTCCAAAACTAAGACTATATTCATATGAATTAATCATCCATATATAGGATGGTGCTGTCAGAATAATTTTCTCTCTCATGGAGGAAATGGTAGTAATTTTCCCCAAGGCCACTTGCAACATAAGCCAATGTGTGCATTTCATGGAGGAACTCAACCCTATTTTTAACCATGTGGAAAACACATACATTTTAAATTTTTATTGCACACCATATGTTTTTATGTGTTAAATTACAAGTATTAAACTTTACTTAGTGTTTTTATAGGTAAACACGCACTATATAATTATGATATATTTCATATATTATAGGTGCATTTGTGATCTATTTCATATTTTTTTAATTAAAGAAATTCAATTTGACTTATAATGCTATTATTGATCGTTTTTGTTTTCTTTTAGAGTAACTCATCAATGGATCATTCAAATGAGCCATCTTAATAGAATATTCCTCAAAAAATAGGTCAATGTAAGGATGTAGATTACTCAAATATTCCAACTTTGGAACCATATGACATTGTCCTTCAACTCACTCATGCTAGAGGTAAAAAGACTATTCAGTGTGTTGCTCATGGGAAATGTCAAGGATTTGGAGATCATAACTCCATGTCAAAAAAATAGTATGGAAGTTTCCATAAAAAGTAAACAATCATGCAACCATTGTTCAAACTCAATGTCCATGATGTAGGTAATCTATGAAAAACAACAATGTTGTTGGACAACGAAGGAAACCTTTGTCTCCAATTGTAGTGGAAGTGACTGTTAATGTATGAAATGTAAATATTTATTATAGAATGAACTTTGTTTCATAGAAAATGTTCCTAAATTTCCCTCAGAGAACATATTTTATTGGTACTTCCATTACAATAAACTGTGTTCCAAAGCATGTGTCTATCCCAAATTTCCCTCAAAGAACAATTTTTATTCACGTTTCCACTATAATGAACTCTATTTTATAGAATGTGTCAGTCCTAAATTTCTCCCATAAAACATATTTTATTCATGGTGTGAATACAATGAACTATGTTTTAGAGAATGTGCATGTCCCAAATTTCCTTCAAATAACAAGTTTTAATCATGTTTCTATTACAATGAACTCTGATTTGCAAAATAAAATATGTACCAAAGAATGGACCTCATTTTGCAGAATGAGTCCCCAGTTTTCTGACAAAGATCAATGATTGATTCTATTGTTGTTAAAAATCAATTTGATCAAAGTGAAGGTTGTGCTTTTTTAACAATCTATGGATACGTTAACTGCATTTATGGATGAAGGAAATCAATGTGTAGAAACCAATGGGAAATAATTGGAACATGAATCGCTTAGGAACTTGGGTGCAATTGAAGACATCAAATATATGAAATAATTTCATTTCATTAACAAATGGTCAGAAATGAAACTACAAAAAATCAAAATTCTACAATTTGCCAAGTTGTAGCATAAATTCCAAAAGGGTTTTCAGCAAATCAAACTACACATGCTAAGAGAAGGTCACTACAAAACCACTTATGGACATCCTTATTTCATCTTAAGAAGTTGTCAGGAGGGTATAAGCACATACTAAATGAGGGGAAGACAAAATTTAAACAAATTGGGAGAAGGATTTATGGGAAATCACTTCAATATGTAGATGAAAATGATGTTATTGTTGGAATTGGGCACTTCATGAGAAAAAAAATATATAATAAATAATATAAAATTGAGAATGTTCTTGAACATCTAAATGGAATGTGTTATCATCATATCTGCTCCAACAAAATTTTAGTTTCTGGCAGCATCCCAAAAGTCTGAAGATAAGAGCCTATTAATAAATCAGGTGGAGTCTAGTTTTGGAGCAAGGATGTTTGAGCATGATGACTTAGCTGATGAAGCTAATAATATAATGATTAACTTGAAATTTTTGACATACAAGCTTAGCAAAAGCAATATCTATGCCATCCATCCAACAACCCATTCATGATTATGTTTGGAATAATGCAACTCATCCTTTCACAAATTCCTAATTTTGACCAACTCTGGTGACTTTCTATAGTAGCTGTTGTCATGTCATTTAGTTATTCATCAATAGGCCTAGGCCTTTGTACTAGTAAAGTTGTAGAAGGAAACTTTCATGGAACCCTTAATGGAGTTACAGTAGGTAAAATCACTGCAGCACAAAAAATTTGGCAAACCTTTCAATCCCTAGGAGACATTGCTTTTGCCTATTCGTATTCCATGATTCTCATAGAGATCCAGGACACATTGAAAGCACCTCCTGCAGAGAAAAAAACAATGAAGAAGGAAACTATGTTTGGCGTCAGTGTTACAGCTGTGTTCTACACACTATCTGGTGTGTTAGGATACGAGGCCTTCCGTAATAGCACACCTAGGCATCTTTTGACTGGTTTTGGATTCTACAATCCCTTTTGGGTTGTATACTTTGCCAATGCATGTGTTGTGGTTCACCTGGTCGGCGCGTATCAATTATTTGTTCAACCACCTTTTTCCTTCATCGAGGAATGATGCTCCCGCAAGTGGCCAAGAAGTCAATTCATCCACAAGAATTACCATCTGAATATCCCTGGATATGGACTGTACAAGTCCAACCTTTTCGGATTAGTGTGGAGGACGGGCTTTGTGATTTCAACAACCCTCATTTCCATGCTTCTGTTGTTTTTCAACGATGTTGTGGGGATTCTGGGCATAGTGGGATTTTGTCCTTTGACAGTGTATTTCCCTGTCAAAATGTACATCATCTAGAA
This sequence comes from Pseudotsuga menziesii, assembly GCA_001517045.1. Lineage (NCBI taxonomy): Eukaryota > Viridiplantae > Streptophyta > Pinopsida > Pinales > Pinaceae > Pseudotsuga > Pseudotsuga menziesii. The sequence goes on from LPNX011146686.1 coordinate 53,543, forward strand.
GAAAATCAGGCCTTTTTCGAGCAAGTGGATGCTTCTGCAAACCTTGAGTGTAGTCTCCTTCTTTGTTTCATTGGAAGCTGCCTGTGGATCCATTGAAGGCATTATCCAAGACTTGAAGTCATACAAACCTTTCTGAACCACAGATTGGCGGCAGAGTAATGTTATTCATTCAGGAAATATTGGCACAGCCGGAAAATATTGGTTCCATAGTTTAAGCCAACGAATTAAGTAGATCGACATCTTCAAGGAGATAAATTAGTAATCATAGGAGTAACCCCATATTTTAGGCATCATTCGATCCTTCAAATACAAGTGGCAAAGGATCAAGCTAGCAACTTCAAGTTATTGTGGTCAATCGAGAGGCGGTTCCATATTTTTGTTGCAATATATCTTTAATTCCAATCTAGTACATCATGTGGCATTCGAAGATTTGGTAAAAGGATCACTTCCAGATTTCTAGGACACCTGGTATCAATAGTTGGTAGTTGAGTTATCAAATGGATTTATTATTTCTAGATTTTCATGCATAAATTTAGCAGCCAAAAGAAGATTCAATGCAGAAGTGGAAGGGGATTCATCAATCAAAGATAATTCAGTGAGATCTGACTTCAACAACTCCATCAATTAGATATTTGGACAGTTTGTCTAGATTTTTTCTAGAAAATAGAAATAGCTTATTCTTGGTATTGAGATTTTATAAATACTATAATCTGTAATATGGCAAGGAGGGTGGAAATTGGAGTTATGGAAATCCAGTTTCGATGATATTCTGTATGACATGAAATGCTCTACATCTTCAATACAGGTTCTGCTTTGATATGATTATGATTATGAGTTGACTTTGTATTTTATGGATTGTATTTTTTGTAATTTATCCTGTATATGGTCAATTGAATCCCATTACATGATTCTTATGGTAAAATACAGTTATCTTTTAAACTTTTAATGATAGAGTCAATCTCATTTCATAAATTCATGCTCATAGTTCCTTTGATGTTAAATTTTGTATTATGTTTTATGTTGTACAGTTCTTTAATAATTATGTGATTTTCCTATATATTTAATTACATACCAGCCCAGTTTTTATCTTGATTTCATTGAATCATATTTTTGAAAAAGATTTCTTTAAGCTTGAACCCCTGTAGTCTAGGTTCAACTTTAGGGATAATAGAATGCTTGATAAAATTCGATCAATTGTTGTGGCAATGATTCGTAAGGATTTTATGCCAAGGAACATGGATTCAATATTTATCCATTCAAGGATGACTTGTAAGGCTTTGCAATGTCTAGAGAGAATTGATGCCATGTTGTACTAAAGGGGGTTAATCCAACACCAGTTTGTAGGAAATTGAAAAGGTGAAGAAAAGAAGTAGAGGATATTGATATGGGTTGGGAGATAACTCATGGTTTCACATATGGATTTAGGGTCAAACCAGTAAATCCATATGCTTCCTTTATGGTTGAATCGTATGAAAAGAGGTATGGAACTATAGTCAATGAATTTTCTTTCAAACTTGGTATTGACTCTCACATACATTATGATTGAGGTGGAAGGTGTGTGAGAATCAAGACAAGACAATGACTTGATGTCTTATGTAAGCCTTGGAAAATGGGATGGAAAAGAATAATATATACAAGTTTTAGCACATGTTGTTATTCCTGAAAATTAGGAGAACTTAATGAAATAGATAAATAAGCTTTAACAACATGGCATCAATATGGTAGATGGAAGAGTTGTGAAAATTAATTTTTTTGAGTTGTAGAAATAATAGATCAATGCTATGTGCAATGATGCTAAAAATAAGTACAGGAAATAGATCTTGCTACTAAGAATTCTCACAAGCATACACAGGAAAACTAGAGAGAAGAAAAGAGACTGAATCAAATGAATGAAGAGATGAATATTGGTGTGTATCCTTCCATTGAATAATTATGAATAATAGATTACATAAATAGATCTTCCCTCATAGGAAAGTCGAATTGTAGGGAAACAACTCATAAATCTCAAAAAGGCTGACTTACCCAAATATAGCAAACCCCAATAGGTGGATAAAGCACTTGCTAAATCTATCAAGGACCTCACGAGTTGGAAAAAGCATGAGTGAGTTGTCAAGGATATGGAAATAAAATGCTAATCCTAGAAAATGGAGAAAAACTAATGGAGGATGGGTTGGAAACAAAAGCTCCCAGTTTCCTAGTTGACTAGCTTTTATCTTATCCATAGAAAAGCAAGAAAAAGCAGAAAAAAGTAGAATCTGCTATAAGGTCCTGCATACTAATTCTAGATGAACCCAGAATCAGTAATAACTCATTCCTAGGATATAGATGGCATGCATTGACTTTAAGGTGCCACCTAATTAAGCTAGTGGGTGAATAATTAATCAAATAATGATTAATTATTTTNTGAAATAGATCTTGCTACTAAGAATTCTCACAAGCATACACAGGAAAACTAGAGAGAAGAAAAGAGACTGAATCAAATGAATGAAGAGATGAATATTGGTGT
>LPNX011146686.1:56227-178004 GCA_001517045.1 Pseudotsuga menziesii
AACTTCTTCTGGATGAAGGACTTTCTGAATAAATCATGAACTCCATGATCATGCGCTGGAGTGTAGAACCTGCAAGAAGGAAGAGGAGAGACTCCTTGTATCTCTTCATCTGATGAAGTAGGAGCATTATCTGAATGCTTCTTGCTGCTGTCAAACTCTGATATGCAAACATAATCTGAAATGGAAAAGAGATCTGTGCATACTCCTTTCCAAAGAGTACAAAAAATAAGGCAATTTATTTCACACCGAATTCCCTGAATAGCTACAAAATTGTGATGTGAATCACATGTCAATCTTCCAATCTGATGTAGCACCTGTATAGATCTGATATGAGGCTGATAAAACTCTGATGTATCAGAAATATTAACATATGTAACAGCAACGACAAAGTCTTCAATGGATCCATGAGGATATAGGGCTAGACTAGGAAAATTATGAGCAACTGGGAAAAACTGATAAGTGTAAAAATCTGAATGATGGATGGGCAGAATGCGATGTTCACAATATTCAAGAAGGCTCTGAGTATTGATGCCAAGATCAAAGAAGGATATGCTGAATCTCATGAGATCAAGTAAGGTAAGTGGTATGACACAAATAAGGCTTGATGTGGCTAAGCAAACATCCTGGAAGTCACTGGGTTGCGCACCATCGATGAGAGAGGTATGCAAGAGGTGTAAGGAATCTGGCACATAGATCTCAGAATCTAAGATAGGATATTGAGAGAAAAATGAATGGGTTATAGGATCATAATCAATATCAGCATCAGCTCCATATGCTACTTCTTTTTTATCAATAGTATCACAAGAAGAAAAATCACCTTCAAGAGACACATAAAAAGATGGCTCTTCAATATTTGCTTCTTCATTGAAGGAGGAAGCATTCGAATCAAAGAGGGCAGCAGAAAAATGAATTGTATGAGAAAATTCTTCATCATGATCAACTTCATCAGAGAATGTAGAGGCCAAGAAATCTTGAGAGAGAGAACAAGAGGAGATGCTAGGTTCTCTCCATGCTTCATCTTCGATTTCTTGCAAACCAAAAGCTTTGTCCAAAATTTTCCAAAGCTCATATGGATATTCAGTAGAATATATGAGATGATATATATTTGGAGACATTCCCAAACACATAATTNAGTGTCATGATATAGTGTTCATATGTTATTTAGTATGCATTAATTGTGTTCCTCCAATGAGAAATATATTTTTCCCTTCATGAACAAGAAATAAAAAAGTGATACACATGGTTATAGATGAAATCAAAATTGAAGAATGATATACTATCTATAGTGTTTATGAATGTTATGCAATATCAACAAAATTTATCCTTGTAAGCCATGAGAATTTATTACAAGTTTTGAAATTTATGTTTATATCTTTCCATTACCTTAGTTATCTAACTATGTTATTGAATGTTAGGAATTGAATCATGCTTTGAAACCAAGAAAAGGATGGTAAGAAAAGTTAGATCAGCATATTATAAACATTCGACCACCCTTATCTAGTAGAAATATTACTATTTTGAAGAGATGTCCCACTAATAGAAGAAATGATCAAAAGGAACACATTTTCATTATTAATTTTTAACGATAGATTAAGATTCTTAGTAATTCACTAGTTTCTACCTACTAAAACATGTGGTGTAAATTAGAGTTGACTCTTAGCTCAATGTCCAAGCTTGTATATTATTCTCTCCATGCTGGGATCATAAGAGTTTTGCAAATGTTTCATGAAATTCAACGATTTGGACAAGATTATGACAAGGTTCATCCAATCAGAGGCATGAAGAAAATACAATTTGTTCAAATTTGGGAGGAAATGGAGAAACTTTGTGTTCCATGTAAGCGAGTAGAAACATACCATCATAAAATGCAACAATACAATGACCTTAACTATGGGAAATTAGTTGGAACAACATCAGAAAAGATCCTCATTTCAGTACATGAGGGAATTTTAAAGGTTTAATAATTATGTTAACATATAAATTATTTTATATGTGGGCCTTGAATAATAACAAATGATGATGATATTATGTTTTTACTATTGTTGAATGGATATCATTGTTATTTAATTTCAACATAAAACTTAGTATTTATTCATGTGCATTGAAACTTATGTATTGTCTCTAGGTTAATGAAGGCCCACCAAATTCAAAGAAGAATAAAAAGTTGGTGAGGATGTGAAAGTGTTATAAATAATTCCACATGCTGCAACTGCAAGGGTGTAGAGGGGATGATGTATATGCATATGATAAAAGGTGCATCAGTTTGATCATATTATATATTTTGAATGTCGGTATCATTTCATTCATGATAAACATTTTGAGTCACTTTCATTGTAAGATTGGATTCCTTGAAAGTGAGTTTCTTTGGTTGTGTTCTTGCTGTTTAGGAGATGAGATGGTTACTTATATACATGTCTAAGGGGCCCATGTTGTTGAGATGGCATATTCTATTCATCCTTATATGTTGGGATAGTTAAGGAATGATGTAATGGAGCATAAGCATAGAGAAATGAAAATTTTGAACAACAACCAAAGAGGAGGAAAAGGATTTCATGATAATAGAAGCACATTTGAACATGATAGAATGTGGTTTGTAAATTAGATGAGAGTACAATTTTTAAATCTTGTCATGAGATCAGAAAGTATTTTCTAAAACATTAGAACAAAATTATTCTCACCTTCAAATATTAGAAGTCAACTTCGCATAGAATAAGATAAGTCAAGAAATCAATTGAATAAGGAAACTATAAATGATAATTGGCATCATGTTTCCCTGATGCTACTTGTCAACAAGTGGAAACATTATTTAACTCATGGGAAAATAAATATAAGAAATCATTGATTGCACCACCAATAGTAAGTTTTCCTAATTTTAAATGGTATCTCATTCAATTTCCAGTTTATAGTGTGAGTAGTCATAATGTGTGTGTTTAATTGTTAATATGTCCTCCCATTTCAATAAATATCTTTTGATATCAAAACCAATCAAAAAATATGACAAAGAGGCTTATCATGATTCATATCGCCTTGAGAAAAACAAGGAAAAAAATAGTGTTAAAACAAAAAAATTACCTATCTTTCCCTCAAATAGTGAATATTATATTCATTCAATTCATTAGATATTAGAATGTGTTTATCATGATTTGTGGTTGAAGGTACAACTTTTGTTTGAACTTTGAATTTTTCCACCTTGTTGATCTCAGGAAATGAGCCACATTGGACTGATAACAAAAAACAAATGCAAGGGAGAGTTAATTGTGATATTACCCTGATGATTCATGACAATAACAATAAAAATTTCCCCGTTTCATCCTCAAGAAAAGAGACATTGAAGACCTACCAAATATAACAATTGAATTGAGAAACTATTGTTGATATTCCATTGATGGAATATATGTCTCACAATAGAAGTGTTTTTCATCCTTGATAAATGGGGTAGACAAAAGTAGTGAAAAACAGGAAATTCAAGGGACAACTCTTGGAATCCAAGTGATGGAAGCTAACAATCATATTAAAAATGGTGTTGTTAAACCAAGTAAGAAACTAGCAAAAAAACACTAAAGACCAAAATGATTATAAAGAACATTGTATGCAAAGTGGTGAACAACAAAACATTCAGAATGATATGGAATTATTATGGTCCTAATATATTAAGAGACCTATATTGATGATATTTTGGGGCTTCGAGATATTTTGTAGAATTTTGGACATATTTCTAAAAAGGTGTAATATTGTATGCACCTATAAGCATTGTATTTACATTTCTCTCTAGAAATAAAAACTTGGATATTTCTAAGGAAAAAAATAACCATTTACTAATATTTCTTCATAAATTGAATCTTTTGTGGTCGCATTATGTTACATGTGAAGCTATATCTTTTTTTACACAAAAATAAAAATATAATTGTTATTTCATAGAAATGAAATCGAACACAACTGGCAATTGTTACTACCAAAATTCAACATGTCATCATAGACAATGTATGAAAAAGGACATTAAAAATATTTGTACATTTGAAAATTCTCTAAAAAATTACATGAGTGTATCAGAAATGGAATATATTTTCTATCACTTACTACTGTACAACATGAGAAAAAGAAAGACAATTAAAAATGAGCTAGAATTTAGAAAATCTAATCATACAAAAATGAATTTTTCATTTTCTATTGATAAATACATATATACAATTATTTATCGATGTCTAGTATGTTTATGAGATTGCTGAAATCCTTCATCTTGAGTAGAAGACAAAATTCCATGGCCTCTCTTTCCTTTTGTAGAAGACTCGGATTCTTTAGAAGCTCTAGGATGAACGTTTTGTAATTTTTTTTCAAGATATTTAACTTTTGTGTACTTTTTTTTTAAATTTGAATGCACGACACTTTTTTCTTCCATCATCTTCTCCAACTTATCCACATTGTTCTTATACTTTGCTATTTGTTGGTTTTCCTTACTTTCTAATTATTTTCTCTTATTATTCAACTAATTGGTAACTTCATCCAATTCAGCAATCATATTATTTATTTCCTTCTCCTTCTATTTTTCCCTAAACTCCATCTCATTGGGATTGACAAGTATTGTCATAATTGAAGCATATAGACCCTATAATTTCTTCTGCAAATAAGCAATTGTGGATTTAAGTGTTTGAATTTCCATGTCACATCCCAAATGTTGAACTTTTCAGCCCTTCAATTTTTTTGAGTCTAGATATCCCTCCTATTTTTTCATCTTTTGCTTCCATCTTCTCTTTCATTTCTTTATATAATGGTGATGAACCAAACACGTCACCTAGAGGAAGGCTTGTTGAGAAGCATTGATGTATAATATTCTCTCATTTTGTTATACTTCTCTCATTATTATAAGGATATTGTACAACCTTCAAGAGTATTTTTTATTTTTACCCTTACCCTTCCTTCCTTTGGTACCCTTACCTTCACCCTCATCATATTGTGTATGTCAATTTTTTTCCTCTCCTTTCCTTTTTAAGTTCTAGTGATTCAAAGATACTTTATAACATTTTTCTTCTCATCTTATCAATTTGATTAGAAAAGTTTTTTTCTCAAACTAGAAATTAATGATTCTATTTCTCCAAACTTTTGTTCATGGATTTCTTCCAGCTGTGTCATCTTCAACTAATAGTCTTCTATTAAGTCTTACTTTAATTTTAATATATTCTCCAATACCAATATAGGACCCATTTATGTCCTTATTGGTTGTATATTGAAAACAATTGGTATTTTTTTTAAACTCTTCTTTAAGTTCACTCAGTTCAACTTTAGATTTTTCGAAATCCTCTATAAACATAACCCTCATTGACTCAAGTTCCTTTCTGTAAATCAATGATTTTGTCAAATTATTTGAATATTTATGCAACCATTTATTTTTTGCCTTTTATAATTCTATTCGTCATGAATTTATTATCCACAACTGTATTTTATCTATTTGAAGCATTCTATAATATTATTATCTTTTATCAGGCACTCTTCCTCCAAATATCCTAGTGAGGAAGCTTGTTCCTTGAAATGCTTCATTTTATCATTAAGATGAACAAAAATCGACTATCAAAATTATATTGTGGATTGTCTAAATGCATAGTGGAAGCCCTTGAATCAAATTTGACAAAATAATCATACTCAATTTCCAACTATTCTGGACGGATTCTATCAAGAACCTATTAAGGAATGGAAAAATTAGTATTAGTTTGTGCCATTTCACTTTATATCACCTCATTCCAATGAAATCCATTTGCATGTCCATGTATCTCTTTTAAAGCTGTGGCAACATGAACTACATCAATGGTGACAAAATCAGGAGACTGTACTAGTAATTCCTCATGGTGCTTAACACATTGTAATGGAAATCCCTCATTCTATTCAAAAGAATGTACTAGTAATTTCTCATGGTTTTTAAGAGATTGTACTAGTAATTCCTCATTCTAGTCGAGAGACTATACTAGAAATTTCTCATTATTTCCCCTGCTATTTTATTTCCTAAAGTATGTTTTATGAATTAGTCATTTTGAAAAAGATATATTTTCATGCTAATTGATATGAGCAATCTCTATTTCAATAGAATGGGGTCGAATAAATAATTTTTTTTTTAAGTGTTCTGGTGAATCTAAATTTAAATTTCTTTGATTGGCTCTCTTCCAAGGCCTAGTGGATTTATTAACCAATAGATAAGGAATATGAATATATATATATATATATGTATATGTATATCTTAAACCCAATGTATGACTACCCACATACATTCAACCGAAATTTCCAACCTATGATGATTTAAAATAATGCTAAGGACAATCTGAATCATTGTTTTGTATATTCTAGGAGGGACATCCTCCATTCTTACACCACTCCCTGGAATAGATAATTGTTTCACCCAAAATCTATTGGCATTTGTTTCTTCTCCAGTTTGGGGGTTTTGAAAGAGCTGAAATGTTATCCCCCTTTGCATAGAATTTGTGTTTCTTGTTCTACCAAATCAGGGTTGAGATATACCCTCTTCCCAAAAAGTCTCAATTCCATCTACCCAACATCATAATTTAAAATTGTCTCATTTATCTCATTCACAAAATTGAACATTCCAAACCAAAATTCGAACACTTCTGCTTTCCTTGAGATAGTTTCCATACCTGATGTCCCATTTTTTCATCTCTCCATGCATTAGTACACTCCTAAAAGTTTTTTACTCTGAATCTATAATGTTTTGACACCCATCTTTCAAATATGGTTGCATAAGCATATTTCCTTGTTTCAACTCTGTTCATAGTAGAGGATTCCCCTGCTTCAAGTGTGGCCATGGTTTTCTAGGTTCAAAGCAGAAACTATGCACGTAAAATGTATTCTAAATTCAAAAAAACTATGCACGCAAAATGTATTTTAGAAAGAAAACATAGGCCCAGTGTAGGAGACTTACAAGTATTTCCACATCATATTTCATCACTTGGGCATGCATATTTTCCTATGCTAACATATAACTTTTAACAGTTTTTAAGGCCTTAGACTCAAAGGGAATTTTATAAATGGGATGGGCTTTGAAATTGAGGCATGAGGCATGGGTTTAGTGAACAAACATAAAAAAACTATATACACTTAAGATATCACTTTTTTCAAACAAGCATAGCTGGATCTTAATCCTAGATCTACCAAGCACCAAGAGGGATCCAATTTCTTGACATGTAATTTTTTCTTATCTTAATTTTTGTACATGTTCATAAAAATTTTCACCTCAATAAATTTGATCCCTCACTTGTCTGGTTTAAGTTTTAATTTTTTATTTTTTTTGTCCAATATTGAATTTTGAATTATTTTTATCATTTTCATTTTATGAGCCGACATGATTTTTTTTAATTACTGTTTTTATTTTTATTTTGTCGTTATGTTATATTACATTACATTATGTCACAACATCTCTTACTTACTAGGATATATATCACCTCACTTCTCTTAGTGCAATTGAAATATATACCAATCCTATTATGCATTTTTCTAAACCTACTCACGTAGTTTTTTAGATTATTCAAATAAGGAGCTTGTATTTTTTAAGAAACTAATGCACATTCTACCTTCTTGGTAAAGTTTCCAAAAGGAACTCCTGCATGCAGTATAGTTGGGAACTATAAAAAGGATTACAGATCTATGAATGTTGAGAAAGCAAAGGGATCTGAGGGTACCCCTTCCATATAGGAAAAGACCTCCTCAGAAAAAGGGGATATGTGTCTAGACTCCACTGATAATTATTTAGAACATGATATATGGTTTATTGAATCAGGTCCATCATGTCGTATGACCCCTCATAGGGACTCGTTCTATGAATATGAAAAGTGGAATGGAAGATATGTGTACTTAGGATATGATTCACCAGCTAGTATCTTTGGAAGTGATAGAATCAAGATAAAAAATAAGGATGGAAGGATTGGAACTCTACCACGAGTCCTACACTTTCCAAATCTAGCAAGAAACATAATATCAATTGGAAATATGGATGTTGCCAACGTAAATAATGTGTGTGGAGATGGTGGTTGCAAAATGCTTTGAGGATCAATGGTATTGATGAGGGAATTTCGGTATGGCACTTTGTACAAACTATTGGGAAGAACCATCATTGATGAATGTAATAGTTCTGTTGTGCGTGAGGAAGGATGTAAATATGAAAGAACCTTGACTGCATCAGGGGGAAAGAGAATGTTATGACATCAAATATTGTGGCATATCAAAGAAAAGGAACTTATAGAATTACAACGTAAAGGTATGGTTGAAGGTATGAATGATTGCACTATGGATTTTGATTTATGTTAAGATTGCATATATGGAAAACAAAATCGATTAGGACATTAGAGGAAATTTCAACTCAAAATGGGCCTTTTAACTTTGATTCAAATTCCATGTCATCATGTGTTAGCCAATTAAATTGCTTTAAATTTGAAATACCGTATATGTATTAAACACTTTTTTAATATAAATTTGGGGATAGGTATCATAAAAAAAACTACTTTTTTTTGCTTTTATTTTCGACATATCTCCCCATGTTTTTACTCAAATTTCAATCGGGAGAGGTCGTTGGATGTAGAGTTAAATTCCGCATCCAACGAGTACCCACTCGACATATTTTTAACGGACCATGCTACCCCAAAAAAAATAAATACCTGAAAAAAAAATTGATGATGACATCCAACGAGTACCCACTCGGCATACTTTTGACGGACCCTACTGCCCCAAAAACAAGAAATACCTGAAAAAATGTGATGATGATGTCATCATCACATTTTTTCATGTATATCTTGTTTTTTGGGTAGCATGGTCCATCAAAAGTATGTCGAGTGTGTACTCGTTGGATGCAGAATTTAATTCTGGATCCAACGATCTCTCCTAATCGAAATTTGAGTAAAAACACAGGGATATATGTCAAAAAGACAAACAAAAAAATAGTTTTTTCCTTTTCTTCCTCCAAAATAAATAAATATTATTTTATTATTTTAACTATTATTTTATTAATTCTTTTTAGGAGGCCCATTTTGAGTTGAAATTTCCTCTAATGTTTGCATTTGGTGCTACAAGAGGAAAGGGAATTCAAGAGTTAGTACACAGTGATGTATTTGGACCTGTTTTTGTTCCATCATTACGTAGATATGTGCATTATGTTTCATTTATGTATTATTTCTCAAGGAAAAAATGGATTTATTTTATTCGAAATAAATCTAAAGTATTTGCTAAGTTTAAATAAATTAAGGCTCTTGTAGGAAATCAGTAAGAAAAGAAAATAAAGATGTTGAGGACAGATAATGGTGGATATTTAGGTGGGAATGAATTCGATAAATTTTGTAAGAAGTGTGGTATAAAAAGAAAGAATATTACTCCATACTCACCTCAACATAATGGAGTATTCAAGAATATGAATAGCGATCTAATGAAAAAGGTAAGAAGCATGATAAGAAACATTGAGATTGGACAATAATTTTGGGCATAGGTGGCGACGACAACATGTCACTTGGTAAATAGATCACCCACATCAATATTGGTTGAAAAAACTCCACAAGATGATAGTTTTTGTTTGTTATGCTTATATACATGTTCCAAATGATAAAAGGAGAAAGTTGGAAAACAAAGATTAAAAATGTGTATTTATTTGCTATCAAGACGGAATGAAAGGTTATAATATTTGGAATCCTATAACTAAGAATATTGTTTACATTATAGATGTTGTGTTTATACAGGTAAAATAAGTCCCTATACAATAAGTGACTCAATTGGAAAAGGAACCAGAGAAGATAGAGTTCGAATTAGAAGGTGAAGAATCTTACTTAACATAGAAGTTGAATCAGAAGAAGAAGAAACTCATACCCCATTTTTAAGGACATCATCTCAAGAAAGAAGGAAACCATACCGGGATTCCCATGCTGATTTTCACTCTCATTTTTCTTTATCTATCACTGATGATGATCCTAGAAATGTGCTAGAAATATGAAGGAATTTGTTGATTCAAAAGATAGTGATGTTTGGAAGAAGGTCATGGTTGAAGAAATCAATGCCCTGGACAAAAATGAAGCTTGGAATCTAGTCCACTTATGAGATGGAATAAAGTACATTGGGAGCAAATGGATGTTTAAAAAGAAGTTGAATGTAGATGGTAAAGTGCTGAAGTACAAATTTTGATAGGTGGATAAGGGATATTCTCAGGTAGAGGGAATTTATTTTGGTGAAATATTTTATCCAGATGCAAAATTAACTTCCATTATATTTGTTCTAGCTATTTCCATTGATTTTGATTTTGAAGTAGAGAAGATGGGATGTAAAGACAATGTTCTTACATGGAGATCTCGAAAAAGAAATCTACATGAAGCAATAAGAAGGGTGACAATAAAGGGAAATAAAGAGTTGGTATGTAAACTAAACAAGTTAACTTACAGTCTAAAGCAATCTCCAATGATGTGGTACCAAAAATTTGACACATATGTACATGGATTCAGGTTTGTGAGAAGAAAGGAGGATCACTATCTGTACTCCTGACATATTGGTGATCATGTCATTAACATATTATTGTATGTTGATTACATATTTCTCATTGGAAACAACAAAGATGTTATAAAGGAAGTGAAGTTTCAACTTTCCACCAAATTTCACATGAAGGATCTCGGTGATGCAAACTTCATTCTAGGAATGGAGAAAATAAGAGATCATGAAAACAGGAAGATCTAGTTAACTCAAATAAAATATGTTGAGATGGTACTACATATATTTAACATGCATGAAAGTAAGCCAGTCAAGGTTCTTATTCCTATAGTTTAAAGTGATTTGTATAGGAGTGTTCCAACATGTAAGAAGAGGAAGAAAATATGTCATGAGTTCCATATGCTAGTGCAGTTGGAAGTTTGATGTATGAAATGGTCTGTACCAAACCATACATTTCTCATGCAATGGAATTTTTGAGAAGATATATTTCAAATATAGGGAAAGATCATTTAACAACTAAAATAGGGTCTTTAGATACATGTGTGGAACCAAATATTGTGCAATCTTCTACCAAGGAATACCTGGACTAGATAGAGTAATAAATGCACATGGATTTGTTGATGCATACTAGGATGGAGATATTGATTGTAGAAGATTTACAAGTGGGTATGTGTCCCAACCTATTTGGAGGAGTTATCAATTCAATGAGCAAGAGTGAGGATGTAGTTTCACTCTCAACTACATACTTGTAATACATGGAAGCAACACATGCCAACAATCAAGTCCTATGGTTGCATAGATAGTGTTCAAGTATTGGGTTTGTACAGAAAGTTGTAAGGTTAGATTGTGATAGCCAAAGTGAAATATTCCTATCATAAAACCCTTCTTATCATGCTAAGACAAAGTGTATTGATGTGGAATATCACTTTTTGAGAGATATGGTTGAAGAAACAAGGTTTTATTGGAGAAGGCTGACACCTTGAAGAATGTTGCAGGATCATGAACGAAGTCTATCAATACAGAGAAGTTCTCTTGCTATAGAGAATCTATTGATATGATTCCCTAAACCTATGAATTTATGAGTACTTGACTCATTGTTATGCAAGGAAAATAAAAAGTGGGAGAATGTTGGGTATATGTTATATTCTTTTCATGTGGTTGTGGAGGGGAGGTATGTCTATCACTGTTACGCTTAACGATCCCTTTCGTCACCTTCTCTTTTGGCTATTTTTCGTTGTTTTTGGATACTTTTGGTAATTTTCTAAAATGATGTAATTTAATCCTAGTTAAGGTACTGGAGTCTATTTTCTAATCCCAGTTAACAGATTAGGGTATTGGATATTACAAAATACCTATATTTTGTGTTGTGATGGATCCATAGTAATATGAGAAAATAGGAGGTGTGGCTCCAAGGTTTGTTAGTTTTCTCGATTAAGGATTTCTAGGGTAAATCTCTATGTTTATGTGTGAATTTTTTGGCGCACTATATGTTTTTATTAAAAGAATATGTATGCTTTACTTGTATGTTTAGGTTTAACAGTTACAGCTATTGGAATCGGTAGATGATGTTAAGGGTCTAATAAAAAATGGTCACATATTATTTAGGATTATAGGTAGCTTATTGATTTGGAACTTAGCTCGGGTATTAATGGAACTAAGAAATATGGCTCAAATGTTTCTCTAACCATGTTGATGTAATTGAAAACAACTAATTTTTTCATAACTATCAATACTAATAAAATATTTAGTAATATTTGTTCCTACATAATTTATATGATTTGTGGTATATCTTGTTGTTCTTGTTATGCATATTAATACTGTTGTGCTAGTTGTGCTTTTGGATATAGTATATTTCACTATTGTGTTTAGGCGATTCTTCTGGTAGTAGATAAACAAATTAGAATAATTATGATAGGATTTTTGTGTGTGTGCTTAACCTTAAACATGTACAATTCCTCTTTATCCATCACATGAAACCTATATTTCCACCTTTAGTATAGAGTAAACTATCAAAATAACATTTATTGATAGTTAAGAGAGCGTTTAGATATTTTTAAAGTCATTCTATTGATGAAAAATTTTGGTTTTGGTAAATTTTCATGTTATTATCTATGTCGGTGGTTGCATAGAAGCATTATAGCAATGAAGAGTGTGGAATTTATTCCAGTTTTCTTGTCATTGTTCTTGTTCCTCAATGAAGGAATTTGGTGAACTTAGGTAGTGCTTAATGAACACATATTTGTTTGGGTTAGTGATCAAGTTTTTCATGGATATTAGATTCATATAGACTACATTTATGCACAAATTATATTAATATTAGGTTTTAGTGATGGTTGAACCAAATAAGTTCCAACTTTGCTTGTACCAATCCAATATCCAGATCTCAAATGGAATTTGCTTCAGCCTAGGAACTTGTCATCCGATTTTGTACTTTATTTATAGAAAGGAAAAGACAAAAGAAGTAACTCAAAACCTTATACACATGTATACCGACCCTCATAAAATTATATTGTATCTCTCTCAAAGTGTTGGGAAAAAAACTGGGTTTCTCCCAAAGTATTTATTTAGTTCGTTTAAATTATGTTTAAGTGGTAAATCTATGATGGTCCCTCTAACTCCAAAAGAAGATATAAACAACAATATGAAAACCAAATGCATTTCCACCTTTCTCTAACCGAACCTGAAACAATCAAATTACAAGGTTGATGAAAAAACTGAAAAATCCATGAGCTTTGAGCTTTGAAGGATTTTAGTTATGTTTTTCAACACTTGTTCAAATTGAATAGGTTAAGATTGTAATTATAAAATCTACTTCCAAGTGACTATATATTTCAAGAAAAAACAAGCACCAATTCTCAATCACCAAATAGTTAGCTATTCTCAATAAGAGAACAGAGTGGCAATGTCCCCAAAAATGCATACTACCATCATTAGTGGCAACAGGAAATGGAAAGTAATGAAGAAGAAACTTTGCTAAAAACAACTTCAAAGACAAGTGCAAGCGAAAGGGCAGTTGAGTAGGTAACATAGAAGAAAACACTCATAAAGAGAATCAAGCATGAACATTGAGAAATGCATTTTTTTAATATATTTAAATGGAAACTAGAGAAGGGACATCATTATGATGGAGGTATTTTGCATGGTTCTATAGAAGCGCTCTAGCTATAGGGAAATGAAGGATAGAGTAAAAGGAAAAGATCTATGGAAAGAGAAGGTTATTTGCGGTGTGAATGTGTACATTTGGGGACAATGTTTTGCAAACATTGCATAGTGAAGTGTATATAGGTTGGTAAAATACAAATGTGCCTATGTATGGGGTATTAAAAAACAAAAAAATGATGCACTTTGGACTCTCTACATTCTATTAGAAGTGGCAATCAAAGACTGGTATTCAGAAAAATAGAAGGTCAATATAGTAATTGTAGAAGTGATATAACATAATTGTACATGTATTTTCAAAAATCTTCTGGGCATCTAATGAAGGAAAAGATATTGAAAGAAATTATAGATGTTATGAAAATAATAGATAACAATGCACAGAACAATAAAATCATGAGCAAAACAAATTATTTTTTGCAAAGAAAAAAAAGATGAGAAAATAACACTAACTGGCATCCCATAAAAACTTTCTCTAGTTCATGTTAAGGAAAACACCATATTCCCATTGCGGTGGCTATTTGACGATTCATATAAAAAATCACTGTGTTTGCATTTACTTGAATCATTGACTATTTGGAAAGTGAGTAGCTTGATCCGCCATTTTCCAAGATTGCATCTGGCATGTAGTTCCCACACTATCTATTACTTAGGAAATTTAGTTGCATTATAAATTTGTTGAGTTGTATTCCATAACTTGAAAATTACTTCAACAACACTAACTGTGGAAGGTATTATCATCATATGCAAATTTATAATGAGAATAGTGTTCTCATGGTCTAAAGATTTAACATGGAAATATATCATAGAATGCAAAATGTTTTTTAAACATGTCCTTAAAGTTGGTGGACGTTTAATGATTTTGGAGATGGTCTTCATCAATAAGTAATAGAACACAGACATGGATGTAAATCAATGGAATCTAAAAGTAAAATATTTAGAAAAAACACTATGGATTTGTACATGCAACTAAAATTATACAAGAATGGTCACTTTGTTATGTTTCGATGGAAAACCAACTTGGATACAAAAAAATATTAGTTTACATAATATGAAATAAATGTAGACAATACAAAAGGAAACTATTATATTTATAAAATGTCTTATTTCTGCAACATATGCTTTTTGAAATGGAACATAAAGTCTTCAATTCCAAAACTTGAAATAAAAGAAAGCTAAATGCAAGCAAAGAGAAAGCATAAGGTACCAAAAATGAGGAATATTGGTCAAAAAATTTAACACCTTTGTTTCAAGCGGCATTGGAAAATGAAATATGACATGTTGGCCCTAGGAAAGGATAGGAATAATTCATCTAGAATTCTTCTCGAGAATATGAATATTCCAGTTGCATGGTAGAGGAAACTGCGATGGAGGAAAGAGATACGACAAAATAAGAATTTTTGGGAAAAAGAGTTGCAATAGAAGTTTGAAGAAGATATGTGAGAAAGAGCTACTATAGAAGAAGTAGTTGTAGAGGAAGCTACAACAGAAGTGACTGCGAGGGAAGAGCTCATGACATAAGGAAAGTTGTGATGAGATCAACTACGATGGAAGGAACCATGAAAGTAGAATATGTACAGTAGTTGAAAAGAACATCTCGAGAAATCATGGATAAGAAGTCAGTTAGGTTAATGCATGCTTTGTGGAATAAAGCATCTTTATATTTTTGGTCGATAGTTCCTACTGACAGTTGTAACTGAATGTACGAGAATAAGAATGACAAACTGTCGGCTAAAAGAATGGATTCGGTTGACTGCGACATGTAAGAGCCTATAAAAGGGAGAACCAAAGTTGTGTGCATTTTACATGAATAGAGATAGATACATACACTCTATCTTGGTTTGTGTTATTATTTGTTGTCTGTTGTCTATTTGTAGAGTCGTAGGGTTGTAGTGTTGTAGAGAAGAGAGAATCAATCGAGGTTGTATGCAGATCAACAGTAGGATGAAGGAGAGGAAACTTCATGGACCCGAGACTAAAAAGCATGAGAGGAGAGAGAAGTCTATGTAGATTGCAAAAATGATTTAGAACAGAGTCTACAAGATGAGTGTACAAATGAAAGGTTCCATATATTTCTCATGACAGATGAAGAGCATCCATTTTATTTTCCTCAGATGGGTTTCCATGTTAAATGTTTTCTATGTTTATATTTGATGAAGGTGCTTATGTCAAATGAATGTATGTTGTGAATAAGTGTATGTGTATTTTCTAATGAATGAGTCATTAAATGCATATGTCGCATTGTTGTTGGTTGGAATCACTAATAAGGAATTCTATTAATTGCTGTAATCTCTATCGATAAATAAGTAGAGTAATATATTGAATGCACTCAATAAGTGTAAGTAATACAATGACCAACTTAATTCGAGCGAGTTGGTCAGGTTCTGTAAGAGAAGAAATCCATGGCCAGCTGCAGAAACTTGGTTTTGGAAGTTACCCATAAGAGATATCTTAGGTGATATTGCGCCTGTGTCGTAGGTGTTTCCAACTGATATTTTCTTTGTCGGGCCGATATGTGGGTTTTGTTGATGGAAAATCGAGGGTCTTAGCCTGGTTCAAAGGGAGAAAATACCAACAAATGGTTTAGTTTTGGGGACCTTGAATAATTTTGGTCAAGGATATATTTTGGCACCCGACAAAGCTGATAATTCAAGAGTGGGTGGAACTTATAGAATTAGAGTTTACACAAGAAGAGAGTGAAGGATCATGGTTAAATCCGACAAAGTGCTTAGAATGATACCTATATATGGATATTCATAAATTTTTCTATTGTGAGTTTCATATTTTGTTGTATGAGTGGTTGTTGAAGGCTAGCAACCCAAGGAAAAAATTTCCAAGGATGAGAACCGAGAAAGTGGAGTCCTCAACTAATTCAACGGCTTAAATTAACTCGAAACCCCATATCTAGGGCTATCGATTTATGGTTAGAGAGTATTTTGGAAGGATACACAACTAAGTTTTTTTTTGAAATAATAACATTGCATATTGAGGTAGAAATAAATTGTTTCCAAGGACCGACGGGAAGGTGTTTCAAATATTTGAAAATCTGGATCAAAATGATCGTATGTGAGAAAGGGATCCTGAAAATGGAATCAGACAAGTAAATAAATGTGTATAAATACTTGGGTTATGTCCCAAAAGAAGTGCGAGAAAAATGGAACAGAGTAAGCTGAGTTGTTCCCTGATAATATCAGAACTAGGCTAGGACGTCTAATCAGTGGAATGCGATTCACATTGGGAAAAAGAAGAAGAATTGTGACAAGAAGAGGAATTTGTAGTATGAAAATAGGAGAATACTATGAGTTGACTTCACACTTTAATATAAGTTTGTGCGATGAGGAGGAGGAATACTAGACTATCCCTAAAAGGGAAGAAGAATATGAAGAATTCATAGATCTAAAGTATGAATACGACACATGTACAAACCCACGTACGTATCTGGAGGTAAGGTTTAGAATCTCATCTCCTAGTGGGTTTGTCAATACAAGTAATACTAACTGTGGGAATAGTCAACAAGAGAGTCCTGCTAGCCAAATTTTTTATCAACCAATACCAAGGACAAATATAATGGATGGGAATGATATTGAGTTGTTGATATTCAATAGCAATGGGTTAGAAGACCCAAAGAAACATTGGTTTCTATGTGAATCCATATGGACTGTGTGACAGGTTCAAGATGAAGCGACAAAGAAGGCGCAAATGATCACAACCCTTAGGGGTCATGTGTTGGATTAGTATATGAAGTTATTTTTGGTTTCAAAAAGAGATACAAATAAAACACTTGCTCATATTCAAGCGGGACTAGTAGATGATTTCAGAAAGATCAAATATAAATATGAGTGTATTACAGAGATTAAAGAGATTAAAAAATTATCTACGAAGTCTTTCTCTGACATTAACCACATATTTAATACATTGATGGATAAGGTAAGATTTCATATGTAAAATTACAACAAAAATAATGGTTCATTGCAACATTGTTACCGCATATCCAAATTCCCATGATGCAACAAAATATTGTGTCACAAACTAAATCTTTGGAGCTGGTCATGTAGCAGAGACTAGTGTAGGAATGATAAAAATTTAGTTGCACCTATCCAATCTTACGTTCCAGCTACAAGACATTGAAAAGGGGAAGGAGATCCAAGAATAAGTCTAGTGTACCAGATACAGAACTAAAGGACACCACAAGGACGATTTCTTAGTGTTCATGAACTATGTCACATAAGGATCACTCAATGTGATAAGTACACGAGGGATGCCTTGGTGTAGAATAATCCAAACTAGAGGCCATCGGCATGAAGAGTGTTTGTACTTAGAGGATATTTTAAGTGCACCATCTAGTTCATATTGTAGATTTTGTAAATCAATAGGTGATGATGAGAAGGACTACATAGCGTTCGAGCTGTTGTAGGAGAAAATGATGAAAACGTACTTAATGAAAAATGAAGAGCAAATGCAAATTGAGCGAGCTCAAGTTCAATATAACTAATATCAGTATCCTCATCCCTAGAATCCAAAAAATCAATACCCGCATCAACAATACACTAAACAAAGGGGGGGGTGGAAATTTTATAGATCAGAGAAAAGGAGGAGGAATTGGTCGAGGAAGAGGTCAAATCATATGTTTCAATTGTGGGACGCCAAGACATTTTTCTTGGAATAGAGCGAGTACTATGAAGGCATGCTCGTATTTTAAATTCATTGACCACATTGTTGAGGAGTATCCTCAATTGATTACTAAGAGACATGCTAAGAATATGGGAAATTCAATTCCTCCATAGAATCCCAATCCAAACACTACCCAAAATATTCAAAAGATATTTTCTTAGTCGAGGGAACCAAATATATATTTCGTAACAAGAGGAGGTGTTGTGACTGGAGAAAACCAAGAAACATAGCATGAGCAACTGCAGGTGTGGCCAATAGCACAAAATAAAGTTTCATTTGACGTCCAAAAAGAAATTGAAGTATTCTTAAATGCATGAAAATAATTCATCAACAATAATAAGGCATCGATGTATGCCTCTACACTACCAAGAAGGCCAATACTAGAGATTCCTGAAAGGTTTGTTCAGTTGTTCCAAAAGAAGCTAAAGGGTAATGTTATTAATCTTAAAGAGTGTTTTAAAAATTCCTTATCACTAATACAATATAAATATGTTGTCATAGAATTGACAACTCTAATAGAAGAACCTTAAGAAGTGTTGCGACCAGACAGAAGAGTTAACCATGCGGGAAAAATATTAAATATCGGTCACAAGTTAAGGATGATTTCCCAAATAGGAGATTATTATATGGACTTACAAGAAAAACATGGTAAATCATGGGGAAGGAGCAACTAGAGTAGTATCCTACTCATATTAGATGAGAAAATCAATCAAAATTCCTACCTATCGGTCAACTGGCTCAAGTTCTCGAAAAAGTAGAACACCTCAGAACATATGTTCAATTTGAACTAATCGACATTGTTGATGACACAAACCCGTATACTTCCCTTTTGGGGATCTACTGGGAAATTGATAATCATACCATCATTAGTTTTAAGAAAAAAATATTAACATTTGAAGATTCATAGTTAAGGGTGGTCACACCAAATTATCCGCTAGAAGGTCAGACATATGTCGAGCCAGTAAGAAATGAAGGAAAGGAGATTATCTAGACCATATTTATGACATCATGTCCGCAAGGGATGATTATGTAAATCCAACAACTAACATAAATCTTAGTTGGTAGAGCATTAGATCATGTACATTAGATTCTGGTAAAGCATTGGAAAACTAGCAGAATTAGATGCATGAAGTATCTATGAGAAGATTCCCAAGAACAACACGATTTGTGCGACAAGTAGGAATCGAGGTAAGTGATCTACCCATATATGAAGTTTTACCTAACCTTACATTTTTTCAGATAGATTTCAAAGAAAAAGTTGGAGAACATCAGCGCTTTTCTGCCATATACTTTGCAATGAAAGGTGCACCCACCAGATGGTGGGTCACACATAAAGAATCTATCTTTGAATGGACACAATTTCAAAGATTGATCGAGATAAGATTCAAAGAAGAGATCCTATATACTAGTTAAAAGTATACAGGATTGACTAATCCTTTCGATCATATTGATTATTGTCGTGCGACATGGGATCCATGTCTGCAACAGGAAAGGGTTCATCATTTCATACACACATTAAACATGATACCAAGGAACTGGTATACATTAGTTGAATTGATATGAGGAAATATTGAAGGCGATGAATTAGATACTAGTTTGACACACACATTTGAGTTTTTTGATGATCATCCTTTGATTGCTGCTACATTGCAAGTCATCAAGTCAAAGATATTTGAAGATATCCCTATCACAATGACACACTTCAATCAAAACAATGCAACAAACCAATACTTGATCGAGTGCTATAATGTGATAGGAGAACCTGATGATGAGGACCCAGTTGGTGTAAACATTCCATAGTGTGAACAGACGTGCAAAGTGGAAGGATTTGGTATTTCGAGTAATAAATGTCTGAATCCACTAAAAGTTAAGAAAGTAAACATTGGCTCCCCGGAGAATCCAAAATTTGGAAATATTGGAGATTATTTGGATGTCGCGGTTATCGGGAAGATCAAATACCTATTGCATGAGCTTCAAGATTTGTTCCCTACACAATTTGTAGAGATGAAAGGAATTGTTGAAGAACTTGGAGAAATGAAAATACCTTTAAATATTGATGCAAAACCTGTCAAGCAATGACCATACCGATTGAATCCGAGGTATACAAAAAAAATCAAGGAAGAGTTGGACCGAATGTTGGATGCAGGTATCATAGAACTTGTATAAGAATCAGAGTGGATTAGCCTGATATTAGTGCAAGATAAAAATACTACTAGTGAAGTGTGGATTTGCGTCGACCTAATAAAATTGAATGATGATTCTTTACATGACCCATTTCTGACTCCATTTACAGATGAGGTACTGGAGAGTGTCCAGGGTCAAAATATTTACTTATTAACTAATGGGTTCTCTGGCTACCATCATATTAGAATTAAAAATAAATACCAACACAAGACAACTCTTGCAATGGAGTGGGTTTTTTTCAAATATATGGTAATTCCCTTTGGACTCAAGAATTCTCTTGCTATTTTTCCATGATAGTAGTGGTTTCCTTCAAAGACTTTGTTCATAAATTTATTGAGTTCTACTTCAATGATTGGGCGGTATTTGGGAGCATTAAGGATCATATTGAGAGCCTCGAAATGATGCTACAAGGATGTCACCAATATTAGATTTCATTGAACTTAAAGAAATGTATCTTTTGTGCCACATTTGGATTTATGTTAGGCCATACAGTTTGTTGTGATGGAATTTTGGTCGACCCTACCAAAATTATGATTACCATTGACCTACCACTACCTACCATAGTTAATAAAATGAGAGAAACATTGTGACATACATGATACTATCAAAAATTTATCAAAGCATATGTGGAAGTGACTACTATGATGGAGAATTTATTGAAGAAATATGCCAAGTTCTATTGGATGAAAATTTGCAAAGAAAGTCTAGAAATTTTAAAGAATAAAATGGTTAAAATGCCCATACTGGTATTTCTAGAATGGAAGAAGAAATTTCTTGGACAAGTCGATGCGTGGTCTGTCGCTCTTGGCATGGTACTAGCACAACCAGGAAAAGGGTGGAATGATCATCCTATTTACTTCACTAGTAAAAAATTATCAACATCAGAGAAGAACTATACCACAATGGAAAGAGAAAGACTAGCTATGCTATACACTCTGCAGAAATTTAGACACTATTTGATGGGTGGACATTTCAAAATGTACACATATTGTTCACCATTGAAATACCTTGTCAATAAGGCAGTGTTGGGGGGGGGGTGCGGGGGAATCTGTTAGTGGCTTCTCCTTTTTTTAGGGATTTTATTTTGAATTTATTGTTAAGCCTTGTCAACTGAATTCAAGACCAGACCATCTGTCGAGGATTGAAAGTGGAGAATAACCTGTTAGTTTCGACGATAGTCTCTCTAATGCACAATTATTTGTGATAACAATTTTTTATTATCACTAGAGAGACACCACACAATTTTTTATTATGGGATATGCACCAACTCAATAATACTTGACATAAGAAGAAGTTATTTTTACGAGATAAAGACTTCCAGTTGATCGTTGGATAGTTATATAAAATGGGTTGTGATGAAATTCTTTGTCATTGCTTCCTGGAACACGAGCAACAGATGATACTAAATGAAGTGCATATTGGTGTCATGGGGGGCTATTATGCTGGAAAATATAGAGTGTGAAATATATTGCAAGCATGATTGTGGTGGCCCAGCATACATACGGTTTCTCGTGAATACTATCAAAGTTGTGATGTATGTCATAGAACTTGAAATCCATCGCGCTGAGATGAAATTCCACTAGTACCTCAAGTAACTTTGTAGGAATTTGAAAACTGGGTTGTTGATCTTTTGGGGCCTATTATCCCAACAGGGAAGCACACAAGTGCAAGATATACTATTTCCATGACCAACTACCTAAACAGATGGGACAAAGTAGTCACAAAACAATATTGTATGGTTGGGACTGCTACTAATGTTTTGTTTGAAAATGTTGTGACTAGATATGGATGCCCAAAACATTTCATAAGAAACCAAGGCACGCACTTTGTCAATAAATTGATTAAGAAGTGATGAAATATTCCATATCTAGCATAGAAAAATGATGAAATATCACCCTTAAGGGAATGGTATCGTTGAATACTTTAACAAGATCCTAGAGAATGCATTGACAAAGATTTGCAACATCCAAATACATGGTTGGGTTCAAAAAAAATTCTGTAGTATTATGGGAATATCACATGACCTGTAAGAAGTTGACAGCTCAAACTCCATTCGTCTTGGTGTATGGACAAGAATTTTATATGCCAATGGAATACCTTTTTCCTAGCCTAAGAATTGTTGCAATCACAGAGATGAAATATGTTGGTGCTATTAAGGAAATATTGTTGTAGCTGTGTAGTTGGAAGAAGACCATTTTATTGTAGGATATCATCAAAATATCGATAAATTCAAAGGACTTATTTCCATATCAAGAATAAGCGATTTTAGTTCAAAGGACTTGTTCTTCTGTATGAAGGAAAATTCTTCAAGCATCTGGGAAAACTAAAAACAAATTGGCTAGGACTGTATATCATAACTGATATCACTAACATAGGATCAGTGAAATTTCCAAAATAGGATAAAACACTTGTCATATGATTAGTAAATGGAATTTGGCTATATCCTTATTAGGATAGTCACAACTTGGTCGACTAAAAAAAACAGAAAAAGAAAAAAGAAAAAGAACGAGGAAAAATCTTATGAGTATTTTTTGCAAACTACGAAACAAAAAGCGTCATTGACTGCTAGTCCATCGCAAAGAGAGGAAAAATGTTGCAGAATATTTGTATGTCGTAAGAGGAGAAATGATGGTGAGGAAAATCTTTTTGTCACATTGAAATAATTTTGTTAAAGGTTTAATAAAGGTCACAGGTGAGCATTGTTGTTGCAAGTTAACATGAAGTCGAAGATATGATAGCTGGATGTAATTAATTCAAAGGAATGAGATATTTTGATGACCTTCTTTTTGGGTCACTTCCATCATATTTCAAAATAAATACCACTAATGTGGTAGGTGAGTGGTGGTATACATAGAGGTTTCCGTATGATGACTCAGATGATCAGCGCATGTGACATATATCTCTTCCACCATTCCATTCATTGTTCACATGTGTGAAGGATAGATTGATTGAACGGGTAGATATTATCACCTTCATTCCCAAGATTCAGTGCATTCTCCTACATTCAAGAGAGAGATTGTTGTCGGGAACTGTAAGGGCCGAGGAGATTTTTTTCGCACAACATGGTTATTTCTATTTTTAGTATCATTACAGTTGCTAAACCTCCCCAAAAAATTTATTGAGGTCTTTGGGGGGATTTCTTACAACCCCCCCTCAAAATTCTTGAGAAATAGACTTTCGCGAGTGATTTAAAAGAAACTACCCCCCACCTCTAAAGGTGTTTTTGAAGGCAATTTTTAGAAACCCCCTCCCGAAAAAAACAAAAATCATGAGAATTGAACTTTTGGAGGTGATTTTAAAACAAGTGCCCCAAAATGTCTAATTCTCATGACTTTTGGGGGGGTTTCTAAAAACCTCCTTCAAACACACCTTTAGGGGGGGTCTTCCTAAAACCCCCTTCAAAATTCCTGAGAATTGGACTTTTGGGGGAATTTTTTTTAAAACAACCCCCAAAAGTTCAATTGCATCACGTTTGGAGGGGTTTTTAAAAAAAAATATACCTCTAAAAGTATTGAGAATTGAAATTTTGGCGATGGTTTAACCTTCCTCTAATTGTTAAATTCTCATGAGGTTTTGGGGGGGGTGAAAGCATACTCCTAAATATATGTTTGAAGTAGTTTTTTTGAAAACCCCCATACAAATTAGAGAATTTTAGTTTTGCAGGTGATTTTTTAAAGATTGCTGCCAAAACTTCAATTCATGTGACTTTGCAGCTATGGGATTATAAGCTCTGCACCTAAATATATATTTTTAGGTATGTTCTGAATATCCATATTCTTTAAAACTACTAAAATTTACCACCAATTATTGGATAATTGACCCCTAATTAACCTCATCATTGAATGCTAATTACCTCGAATTATCACTCACTGCACCAAACGACCCCTAGTTGACAACTAATCCATGCTTATCAGTAATTAACCCTTGATAACCTCTAAATAACACCTGCTTTTTTTCCAAGGAAATCCTCATGGAGAAACCTATTGGATTTTTCAAAACATTCATAAATGGCATATTACCAAGTAAATCCATTGGTGTAGACTATTGTGCCTCATACACAAGCATTTAAAATGGGAACATGCCACCATGAACCTAACTAAATTCCCAACATCATGGAAAACCACTATTTTATCGAATCCCTTGGGCTTAAATGGCCCCTACTTACCCATAATTGACCCATAGGTGCCATTAAATACCCCTAGTTAACCCATAATTGACCCCTAATTACCACTAATTAACTCCTAATTACCCCATAGTTCACCCCTCATTAACTAGTAATTACACCTAAATAATCCATGCTTACCAGTAATTAACCCTTGATAACCCTTAAATGCCCCTACTTTTTTCCAAGGTAAACCTCATGGAAAAACCCAATGTATCTTTCCAAACATTCATAGATGACATATTACCTAGTAAGCCCATCGATGTAGACTAATGTGCTTCACACACAAGGATTAAAAATGGGCACATGCCACCATGGACAACCACTAGTTTAGCTAAGCTCTTGGGATTAAATGGCCCCTACTTACCTATAATATTTGATCCATATGTGCCATTAATTTGATGACAATGGTGACGATGATGATGTTGATGATAATGCTAACGACGAAGACGGTGAGGATGAATATGACAATGATTATGATGATATAATATATGATGATGATGATGATTATGATACCATTGATGATTATAAATATGAATATGATGATGGTTTTGATTATTCTAATGAGGATGAACATGATGATGATGATAATTATAACATTGATGATGTTGAGGATTATAAAATTGATGGTCATGGCTTGTTATCATTATCATCATCATGATCTTCTTCATCTGACTCAACATTTGTATCATCATCTGGTCCAGAATCGCTATCATTTAAAGGATTGCTCATATAATCATCATCATCAACGTCATTTTTGGTTATATATTCATCATGAATATCATCACGAAGTACTACATCATCTTCTACATCATTTGGATGATCAAATTGTTGATCGAATTCTTCATCTGATACATCTAAGGCATCCAACTTCTCCTGATTTGCATCACCTTCTTCTTCGACATTGTCTTCTTCCTCTGCATTATACTTGACCAACATTCCTCTTGGATCATATCTAACAATGAATGACCAACCTGCTTTACCTAGCACCTTTGAGTAAAATACCTACTCATGTTGACTTGGAAGAACATAAGGCTTTGTATCCAGTTCAATTTCCCTTATATTAACCATGGTAAATCCATTGGCATGCTCAGTAACAATTCTTTTAGGATCACATTCATTTATTCATATCGTGTATCATTTAACCTCAAATAGAACTATCTTAAAGGAATTAAAGTCACACTCAATTATATCTTCCAAGTGACCATAGTACCTATTTTCATATACTTCTAGATTCTTGTCACTTCTAGAGGAAACATTAGTGACTTGAAAATCTACAGTTATCCCACAATCGAATGTTTCCTTCTTGTCATCCAATTTTTTGATGTGAAATTTACGACCATTGAACCACATAGCCTCGTGATGTATCAACTATATCAATACCGACTCAGTAAAGAAATATATAAGAAGAAATAAACAAAATAAAAATAGTTAAATAATGGAAAACAACGAAAAAAATGATCATGGTAAATATGCTTTCCTTTTTATCTTTTAAACCACATTCTAAATCAATTTCCCTTTATGTAAGTTAACTAGGATATTCTTCTTGATGATGATGCAGTATTTTAATCAATTTACTAACCCCTTCCCATTATAAGATACCATAGAATTCTATACATCATTCTATCCATTCCTCCAGCCAATCAAGATTATTGGCAATGTATAAATGTAGTGCATCCCACACGTGACCAACTATATGTAAAAATAACAATTAAGAATTGTGTATTAGCTATCATTAAATGCAATTAAGTTTACCTTAAAATAGTGATGGAATAATAAAAATTACATGAGAAATATATATATATATATATATATANACCTTCTCTTGAAATTCGTTGATGGAGTTGACATGCCAAATGTGAAGCAGAGTGATATTTTTTGCTAAAATTGGAAGATATTGACTAGTGTACACCATGGATTGATATACCATAAAGCCTTGTAAAATAGAACCCTCATGATGTTCTCTTTATCTAACAAAATCCTTCAATGACTTCAAATTCCTTTCTACCATCCACATTGATCTTGTGTGTATAGGTCCACATAATTCAATATCCTCAATTTGGTGTGAGAGATAGTGTTCTTGTGCATTGAAAAATCATGGAGGTAAATACTTCTACATTTCACACATTAGATGGGTAATTTCTCTCTTCCAATACATAATATATTCTTTATGTATTTATTTAGATGAAATCCACCTACAAATGATGCAAGAAAATAACAATGATAAAAAATATTGAGGCGTGTATAATAAAGTTACAAGTTGTAAAACACAATATGTCAATAAGTTATGCAACAAACTGAACAAACAATTTCATGCATATAAATTGTTACTTACCTCTTGTATTTACCAAGATCATATATAACTTTTTTTATGTTGTCTTCAAAACTATCTGGGAGAGATACAAGTAGAACGAACTGTAACAAAATGAAAGTCCTTATTTATTTTGAAATAAGAGACAACAATTACTAAAAAGATCTACTGAATGAAAATTATATATGTAAATAATTACTTTAATGAATGTATCTCAGTCATGAGTTTTAATGCCACCAAAATCACCTTTTTCATTAATATATTTTGTATGTTCGAAGAAACCCCCATTGGAAACCTTATTTTTTTGAATGACATGTTTGATATTATTGCTTTGTTTCTCTGTCAATAACAATGGAGGACTAATATTTTGGTCCCCCTCTCCAACATTGGAATTAATTACACTTTGCAATGTGTGATTGGCTTCTTCAATGTCACTACAAATTTTCTGTATTTTATCTTTGTCAGTCCTTCTATCTAATATTCTCCATATCATCTATGCTACATTCTTTTCGATATGCATTGCATTGAACAAATGAGCTATTTGTAGGTGCTTCTAGTAAGGAAACCTAATGAATTGTATGGGATAAATCTTCATTCCTTGTGGAAGTCTGTTCATTCCTTCAGGACATTCATTGAACATAAACAAAAACACATTAACAATAATTCATGACACGCATGGTAGATAAAATTCAATAAAAATATAAAATTCATAATATCACATAGTTATATGCTACATATATAATTTGCATACCATGACGATTTCTACTATATTCCAACTTCCATAGGTGAGGTACCATTCTTCGTGGTTTCTTCCCATTCTCTTCTTTACCACTGAATTGTGTTTTCTTAGTAGTATGATACCTATGGTTCTTAGGGAGGAAGTGCATGTACTCATCAAACACCTCATTTCCTAAACTTCTTGAATGACAAGATTTTATCCGAGGACCGCAGACTAGACATGCAAAATTTCCCTTTATTTGAAGACTTGCAATATATATGTATTAATTTTATATAAGAACTAAAATATTATTAATTTAAATAAAAAATGCATGATATTCACCTTAAAAACATATTATTTTAAAGTGCAACAGAAATTTACATACCACAAAAATGTGTTAACCCAGGAGAGTCATGAATTGTCCATGCAAGTATTCCATCGAACTGAAATTGTTTCTTCCCTGTTAGTCTAGAGATGTCACACATAGTGATTCCAACCCATAATTTCAATAGCTCATTGATAAGATGCTTAGTATATGCATTTGTATCTTTAACTTGGTACCTACCTAATTTATTCAACATACGATGCTATTTAGTTATGTGTCCCAATATATAAAAGGTGTTCTCATGCAACAATGAAACAAAGAATGAAATAATATAATTACTTTCAAAAAAATACCTGTAATAATCATTTCCAACATTGTGTTCTCTCTCTTTATCGACATCCAAGGAGGAAGGTTATTGTTTATGACGAAAACATGCCACACTAAGTAAGTATAATGAAGCTCTCCAAATGGATTGAAACCATCAACTTCAAATGAAAGCCTAACATTATGAGGTTCATATTTAAAAATTTCCCATTTTTCTTCGATGTTAATCAATGAAAAACTATCTGCAAACATTCGAAGAACACCATCTTCACTTCTTTTTCTTTCATGGTAATCCACAAACTGTAATATACTTTAGCACCTGAATAGTCGTTGGAAACATGGAATTATGAGAATATAATGAATAACTTTGCGAGGCACCTTTTTTGTTACTTTATCATTTCTATATCTACTAATTTCAGAATTGGGGAATTTCTTTTATGATGCATATTGTCCATGATATATAATATGATCATTAGGACATGCATCAATCGCTTGATACTCCATTCCAATTTCTTTCATAATCAAGAATACCTCTCGACATGTGCATGGTAAATTATTCGGTGGTGGTAATAGAAATTCACCCAACAATCTGCAACATTGACAAAACAAAATGAAATGTAAACAATATAAATCATAAACATTTCTTATCCCTAATTTATGAATTAATTAACACTAAAAATACAAGAAAATAGTGAACTTTTATACCATGTGAAGATGAAATTAATACATTACATAACTTAGGAGCTGTTTGA
The DNA here is from genome assembly GCA_001517045.1 of Pseudotsuga menziesii. NCBI lineage: Eukaryota > Viridiplantae > Streptophyta > Pinopsida > Pinales > Pinaceae > Pseudotsuga > Pseudotsuga menziesii. The sequence goes on from LPNX011146686.1 coordinate 85,283, forward strand.
AACAAGTTCTTGATAAACCATTCAAAACCTTCAAGTTCACCAACAAAAATATAGAATATAGAATATTTTTTGTTGAGCCTTCATAAAGAGGTTCTTGGGACTTCTCGAGTAGAGGAACATCCTGAATATCATGGAGGTTTTCCTCATCCAATGCAGAAAATGTGTCTTGGATCAATCTATTTATCTCATCTTTGTCATTTGTATCAATAACGTCATCTCTGTCCATAGGATCATCGAGAACTTGATCTTCAATATTACGATCTCCATGTTCCTCACCTTGTAAATTAGTATTTCTACTATTATGTGGAAAATAGTTCTTTGGTGGTCGACATTTACGGGGAATTGTCTTTATATTTACAAAAAATGGAATAACATTAGTGTATAATATAAAACACATATATTTAAAATGACAAAACATTTTGTGAATACATGATCAGTACTATTACAAGAATTACATTATGTAATGAATAACATCTTACCAAGGGACGATATTCAAACCCCCCTTCGGTATGCCCCTTCTCCTTACAACATTTCTCATCACTTGTTCTTAAAATTCTTCTTGTTTGTAAACCAATGTAATCATTGTAACGGAAATAATACTTCCCATCGCCCTTCGCCTCCAATGTTTCCTTAAACTGACCATAATTCTTATTATTTTCTTCTCAAGTGTATTTATTTAACATTCTAATAGCCTATAAGAACAAAAAAAAATCAATCAATATATAAATAAATTAAAGAGTNTTAGTAAATATAAGTTGACTTTACTTTGATAGGTTACATATCACAATCACCCCTCCTTTCCAAATTATTTAGGAATAAGTTAGTATGGGGGTCTATTCTTACCACCAAGAACTATATTTTTCAATATTTAGTGATAGAATTTAAATCCCCCCAATGGTTTTGTTCTCCCAAGTTAGGAAACATGAATTCTCACAAGCACATGGGATCATAATGCTTAAATGATTTTTCACATAGGATATTACCATGTTCTAGTTTACCCCTATAGAAATAAGAAAATAAAGAACTAAAGCATTTCAAAACAAATGGCGTTGCTTCCGTAATAAGTTCATCTTCATCTTTTTTTAATTAGACAATGATTAAGAGACCAATCCCGATGACATTATAGTTACTCATTGGAAAAAAAATAGTTCACTAACCACCGTGACCTCAAAGCAAAATAACTAAAATTTTACAAAGATTTTTAAATTGAATAAATTTCATGTTCATCTAACCATTTTATATATTTTAAAGAAGAATATATAGTATTACCTAAAACACCCATTAATCTAAGACAAACCCATTATTTCTCCTGTACCTTCCCTAACAATATTCTAAACTCTATCACTATACATTCAAATCAATACCTCCTAATCATCCATCTTTTGCTATTTTGGAATTGGATGTGTTAGTATTTAGGATAAAATCAATAGTCGACTCACTTTATGTATGACCCTACACATTAAAGGAGACAAATAATTTAAATATACTAACCTAGAAACCAAAGGAGTTCAAAAATTCCATGTGTTAAACCAATACCAGACTCTTGAAATCACATATCAAACAATTTGCCAAATATTTGTTACAACTACATAAAATAATTTGATGAAATATGTCTTACTAACATGTGTTTATAGATCAATGATCGTGGCGGTTCCAATGAAAATGCACAATGATCAAATTTCAACAGTAATAAAAAGTCAATGATTGTTACTGCACGATGACTGTTGATTTGCATGTGTTTATGTTTCTATCACTCGATTATGAGTTATCTACGGTATTCCTACTATAAGAACCCAACCTGCTTCAGTGTAGTTTTTATGTGAAAAATTCAATTGATTTTCCTATTTCTCCTTCACCATGTCAGAATCATAGCCTAACTTTGTCATGATCAACGAAAATACTCTATGATCCCCCATCCCCAACAATGGTTCCATTTTTCATGTTAGTCATTGGGGAATACTAGTTTGAAGCATTATATAAATGACGCCATGTTTAGGTAAAAATTTAAATATATTAGAGCTAAACATGTGTAGAAATTATATGAATTGATTTCTTGTTTAATATATCTATGACTTAAAGAATGATGATATGGATTTGAACAAGCTACATAATTTTAAATGAATTTCATAGAGCATTACAATGCTTTGAATATCAAGGGATAAGGAATTAGTATATGGAAAGGGTTTAAGACATATTAGGAACCTATAGCATAGATATCTTATATTTTGATGGAGAATAAACATACCGAATATCCATCTAGTGTTTTCTTGAATATAGAAGGATCCAAAATTTTCTTGACTATGGAGTAGCTCTATTATGGCTGATACTATAAGGAATTTTCTTTGGTGGAATTTCTAGGTGAAAACTTCAACCAAATTTTATGATTCTCCTTCACCATGCAGGAATCAAATCTTCACTTTTTCATTACCAAGGAAAATAATTTTTTATCCTTCTTCCTCTACAACAACTCCATTTTTCATGTTAGTCCTTATGGAATACATGGTTGAAGGATAATATATCCCATGGCATGATGATTCTCAAAATTTAAAGTTATTATAAATAAATCTATGTAAAAATTATATGAATTATTGGCTTCCTGGATATATCTATGAGTTAAAGAATTAGGAATTGGATTTCAATGGATAACGTCATTTTAAACGATTTATTTTTGAATGTGAAAGGATATGAACCTAGCATATGGAAACAATTCAAAACATCATAGGTTCCTATAGGACAAATATCTAATATTTTGATGGAGGGAAAAAGTACTAAGTTTTATTTAAACAATTCAACAGTTTGTATAATCATTGTAAAAATCTCATGAATTTATATGAATTTTGGAAGCATGACAAACACATAAACAACACCAAATGAAAAATTAGTAGATAGTTGTTCACATACACTTCTAGGAGAGGGACCACAGGTCAACGAAAATGAAATATCTCTTAACAATTTTGAATTCAACATTATTTGTATTAACAACACAAAATGGGTCGAAATTGTTGGCCAAATAATTGTATTCATCTCATGAAATATGTACATGTAATTAAAGGTGTGACCAAATTGAACAGGGACAATTTATAGATGATGAAAGGTCTCCACAATTACTTTGCAATATTTACCTCACAAAAATAAATTACATGTGAAAGAGTTCACTAGCTTAACAATCCCTATAGGGAGTCTAAAGATTTAGAGTCTCAAATAATTATTTCACATTAAATTATATATCCTTCTAAGGGATAACTAAATTATGTTATACTAAACATTACTGTGTGAATGTGTTTTAACCGACACTAGTAGATGTGAACATTTTTCCCTGCATTAAAAAACACCCCTCCTTTCCAAATTATTAAGGAAAAAGTTAGTATGGAGATCTATTATTTACCACCAGGAACTATATTTTCAATATTTAGTGATAAAATTTGAATCCTCCCCAATGGTTATGTTCTCCCAAGTTAGGAAACATGATTTCTCACAAGCATATGGGATCACATTGCTTAAATGATTTTTCACATAGGACATTACCACATGTGAGTTTACCCCTTTAGAAATAAGAAAATAAACAAATAAAACATTTCAAAAGTAATGATGTTGCTTCCCTAATTAGTTCGTTTTCATCCTTTTGTAATCAGAGAATGATTAAGAGACCAAACCTGATTACATTATAGTTACTCATTGGAAAAAAAAAATCACTAACCACAAACCTCAATGGAAAACAACTAAAATTTTACAAAGCTTTCCATCTAATGATTATATCTATTTTAAATAAGAATATATAGTATTACCTAAAACACCCATTAATATAAGATGATCCCATTATTTCTCATGTACCTTCCCTAACAAAATTATAAACTCTATCATGATACATTCAAATCAATACCTCATAATCATCCATCTCTTGTCATGTTGGAATTGGATGTGTTAGTATTGAGGAGAAAATGAAAGTTCGAATAGTTTATGTATGACCCTATGAATTAAAAGAGACAAAGAGCTTAAAAATACTAAACTTGAAACCAAAGGCGATAAAAAATTTGATGTGTTAAGCCAGTACAAGACTATTGAAATCACAGATCCAACCATCATCAGAAAAATTGTTGCAACTATAGAAAAATAATTTGATGAAATGTTTCTTAAGAAAATGTATTCATAGATCAACAATCATGGCGGTTCCCGCAAAAATGCACAATGATCAAATTTCAACATTAAGAAAAAGTCAATGAGTTTTATTGTGATGACCGTTGATTTGCATGTGTTTAGATTTATGTTTTTAGAGCGACGAACGTGTGTCTTCATCGCATTAGATACAAAATTTTGTTGCTATAAATAAAAATAGTCATGTTTATCACAATAGCGATGATTATCAAGGGCCATAATGTTTTCTTTTCAAAAAAAATATCTATTTATCCACGAAAATTTCAATTTTAACTTATTCATGTCAATATTTCATGGAACTTTTCAGCCATATGTACCAGTGTATGATGACTCTTCTGTAATACTAGTTGAAGCCAATGGATTAATAAAATCCTTATACATGATAGTTTGAGAATCTGAATAGAAAAATTGATGCTCTGGAGTTGAAATGGATAAAAGTTCTTTCCAATCAGGAATTATACTTCCTCCTCTGAATTAGAAGGAAGGAAAGGTTGAACAATATTTTCTTGAGAGAACTTAGAATCTATAAGATTTCCAAGACTTGAAATTTGAAAGGAAGTTGACTCGATCAATTCTCTAGCTCATGTCAAAATAGTGTCAAAATCAAGCCGTTCGGGATTTTGAGAAGATTCATATTTAGACCTACTTTCTCCTTGAAATGACACTTTTGCAAATTCAGGTAACATAGAAGGTACTATATAAACTTATTCCTTTATATTCTATTTATCCACTATAGAACTAGAACTTGGTACTTGTTTATATTTATCCTTTCGAATAATTCTTTCTGGTTCAAACACCGATTGTACATTATGCGAGTGAGGATTACCTCTTGTTCCCACTCGTTTGGAACCCATAACTTCTTTTTAAATTGAGGTGAATGATGTAGTCTAAAAAGATATGTTGAATTTGTTGACCATGAGAATTAGTTATATTTAAATTAAACCAAGGGAATATACTTGACACTCATCCCCAATAACGACAATGGAAGATGTTTGTACTCAAGTTTGCACTAGACTACAAAGGTACAAATCCAATGCATCTCAAAGTTGGAATTTGGAATTTATAGATTTTGTTCATTTGGTTTTAGTTTTGGAACAATATGGATGGGTAAATAGTACAATAATTATGACAGGAATATTACAACAAACTTGAGATCTAAAATAAACTAATTAAAAATTCCAGAAAAGATGAAGTAAGCATACAAACTGAACCAAGTTAGCATCAAATATATAAAACACAAGTTGCATTCATATATCAGGTTTAGAGCATTTTAAACAGAAATTTTTTTTTGAATAAAGGATAGGTAAATAGAGATACTGAGAATGGGAATGAATGATAAAAAATTCATCACACATTAATTCACAAACAAAGATATATCGAACATATTTGACATGCATTTACAATTTATTAAAGTTAAGTTGGCTCATATATAGATAATTCATGTTCAAAAAAGTTTTAAAATCATGCTTACAGTATCTCAAAGTCACTTTGATGTAGACCCAAAAATTCACTCTCTCGACCCTCTCAAACACCAACCCCCTCCACTATCTTGACTTGTATATTTATAATTAAATAGGGGGTGTGAAAACCATTTAAGATTAAAAATTAAAGGATAAAATAGACTCAAAATAGATGTAAAGGAAGTTATATTTGATAATCATGTTCTAAAATTAAACTAGCATTTAAGACTATTGCTAACTAATAATAAGTGATCCCTCATCTATTCCATAACAAAAGGAAACTTGAACTACTTGAAATCCTTGATTGCCATGTGGATAACAAAACTTGTTTTATTGATTGAATCATAGGTTGTGATTTTCTTATGTAAGCATGGCCAAACCATCCAATGCCTTGGATATCCTCTGTAGTCATAATTATTATTTTTCCATGGTATGCACTTTTCTTTCAAGCTCTTGGTTCCTCTTACTTAACTCTTCATTATTTTCCCGTGCCATCTTCCTTCTCTTTACCACATCTTCAACATCCTAAACCAACTTGGCATATTTTGTATTAATTTATTCCAAATCCTCTCTCAATATTCAATTACCTTGAACCAACTGATCATTAAAATGATTCATATGTGAATTTTGAGCCTTATAATGATGCAAAACCTTCCTAAGATTCATCACTTCCATCCCTTATTCTACATATAACATGTCTCCAATGGTGTCCAAACATTGATTCTTTTTTTCTTGATCTAAAGTTTCATCCACAAGAACCTTTTGATTTTCATAACTATGCTTTAAAATTTGGTCATCTATGCATTATGTCTCTTTCTCAATACTTATAGGGTTTAAACTAGTTCCTTCATGAAATTTTGGAATAACTCTTTTTCTCTTGTCAACATATTTTTCTATAGGAAGCTAAAGAAGGATTTTGATGCTTTCCTCAATATTTTCCATATCTTGAGAAAACATTTCCTCCATATATTTGGACTTGGTACCTTCTTCCCTGGTTGATTCATCAACATGAATTATGGATTCATTTTTCAATCTAGGATTAAGAACCCTTTTCATATTAAATTGGAATCTAATGGAGTCTCTAGTTTTCGGTTTCCATTTAAAATTTTCAAAACTTTGAGAACGAGAATAAACCTTTTTTCTCTTGGGGATGTTGGTTCATACATAACTCTTTCTGATGTTTCTTCCATTGGATCTTCTTTTGGATGACCTGGAGTCTTGGGAGTTGACATAATCCCTTCTTCATCTTCTTTAGTTTGTTTTTCCTGACTCTCTTTTTTCAACCTACTCAGTGTTGAGTGTGATTGTCATTGATTTCAAAGGAGTTCATTAATGATAAAGGAATAACCGAGGACATGATGGCAGTGCAAACTCAGTGAATGATAACAAAGTAAATGAAGGAATAACAAAAGAAGTGTTGACATGGCATGTGTGATGAGTTTACAAATACATATGATGATGTTCTAGTGCTATCATGAATTCGTTGTTAGAATCCGGCATCATTATGTAAAAGTATAACACTTTGGTGAAACTCTAAGATTGACTAAGAATTGGAAAACTAGTCCACGTTACCTCAGGAAAATGTCTACAATATCGAATAGGTTAATGATAAAAATTATTTAAGAGTTTCATGATATATCTTGTTGAAGTATTTATCTAGCCATGGTCTCAATTTCTATAAAGAGTACTTGAAGACAAAATTATAGGTATTCCAAAATGGAGTTTCATGCTATTTTCAGTTTTTAATAAAAATGCCCTCCTAGGTGAAATGATGATGAGTATGAAGGTGAAACCAATTTTGTTTTGTACAGTGAGATGTATTACATCATATGGTATTATAGGTTCATTGTTTTGGTGAAATAAGAAATCCACATTGGAGATTGCACAATTGTACTAAGTATAAAATCTACTGGTAAAAATACCTAAGTGGCCTCTATAAAATGCACGCCATTTTATGTGTTTCATGGATTAAATTATTCTGAGTCTATAACCATCTAGAATATAAAATTCCATTTGCAAATTCCCATCATCTAGAATATAAGTGTTAAAACCAGAGAATAAAAGGTCATTTGCATATGCCCACCAAATTCTCTCCTTGTCATAATAAATATATAAAATGGTATGTGTTTGTTTATTTATGATCTTTCCATTCATTCATGGTATTATTTTTCTCCTTGATGGTCACACGTGTGAATAATGAACCTTCCAAGTTGAGAAAAAATAGGTTTGCATTTCTAAATGTTAAACACATGAAGTTTGAAAGGCCATCTAAAAATGTTCACGAGATGATATCCTTGTGCAAATAAACTTATAGAATGACATGGAACTATTCTTTGGTGATGTGTCCATCTACTCATGATTTCAGTTTCCTTTCTTGTAGTCACGCTTGTGAGAATTAAATATTCCAAGTTGGTGAAACTTGGTGTATGTTTTCAGAGAAAAAATGCGGGCAATATTGTAAAAATGCATGCAGACTTATAAAGGATGAGTGCAGATTTATGAAAGATGATCGCATTGATATAAAGGCTACTTGGATACTTATGAATACTACTAACAAAAATGATGCTCGTATTTATTAGGAACAATATTAGTCATAGTATTGGAGAATATCATTTTTTTTAAATCTAAAAAACAAAATGTTTATTGTTATAGGGATAAGCTATAGGAATTAATAAACAAAGGTATGCAATATAAACATAAATATAAATAGAGATAAAGGTGGAGATATAAATAGAAAAAAAAGTAAAAATAAGAAACTGAATATTTTGTTTATTAACTAATTATCAAAAACTATAAATTGAATAAACATATAAGTAATATTTAGTGAAGCGGTGTGTTTGTTGAAAAGGCATGTTGTTGAAATGACGTGATGACAAGATATATAAGATATATAAACAAAAGTTCGAATTGGAATAAAGTGTCTCTATATCTAGTCTAGATCAATGAAGTAGAAATAAAAGACAGAGACCAAGGAAGTGAAGAAGAACTAGTGACTGAAGCTCTCGAAATATGATGAAATCAAATTAGGGTGGAAGGGTGGTTCTAGGGCAGGTTATAATCCAACAGGGGGTTGTAGCCTTGTTCTAGTAATAGTTGGTAAATAGGGTGTTGATGAATCCTTGTCTGTTGGAGAAGGAATAAAATAGGATGCTAGTGCATCCTTCAGTTGGAGCTAAGAAACTTAGGGATTGGTGTCTCCAATAAGTTGTTGCTTGAAAAAACAAAGTAAAAGTCATCGTATAATGAGTTTGATTTTGTGGTTTTAGGTTTTAGGTTTCCATGATAAAATTCTATGTTTACTTGTCGGATACATTGTTTACTTTGTCATTAAATACTAATTGTTTTTAATAAATTGAAAAGAAAGGAAATATTGATCCTCCCCCCGCTCTCAGTATTGATGGAGAAACCAACAATTGGTATCAAAGATGATTCCTTCCCTACATTCTAAAACACTATAAGGAATATCTTAGTTAAACACACAAAGGATCATCAAGAAGAGTTAGATTCTAATAGACCTCCATTGTTCACATGAGATAACTATGCATTTTGGAGTGTAAGAATGAGATTCCATCTAATGTCCCTTGGATGCAAATTTTGAAGTTCTGTTGAAAAAGGGTATAAAATACCAGACAACCTACCTATAGATAGTGATGAACTAGGTCAATATAAATCCAATGCAAAATATTTGAATGAAATTTTGAATGGATTAACCAATTTGATAGTGTTTGTTAAAGTCATGCAATGTAAGATGGCTAAACATGCTTGGGAAAAATTAAAATTGTTTATGAAGGAGATACCAAATTCAAACAACCCAAACTTCATACATAGAAAGGGAAGTTTGAAAGTCTAAAAAAGAAAGAAGAAGAAAATATTGCAGAATATAGATCTTCTAAGAGTAGATGAAATTGTCAATGTCAGTAGAAGTTTCGAAGGAGAAATAAAGGAGAAAGAAGTCATTGAAAAATTACTAAGAACTCTACCAATGAGGTATGACTCAAAGGTTTCTACTCTATAATATAGAGACGATCTTGAACTTATGACAATAGACAAACTACATGGGATATTCACTTCCTATGAGATGAGAACAAGAAAAAATGGACCATCAAGAAAAGAGGTAGCATTTAAAGCCTCAAAATAGCCAAAGAAGTCTCAAACCTTCTAGAAGGACAAGTTAGAGAAATTAGATGATGAAAAATCTATTTTCATCAAGAAAATTGAGGCACATACTGGAAAGTACAAAGGAAAGCTACCCCTAAATTGCTTTAACTGTTAAGAACTTGACACTTTTCCTCAAAATGACCCTATCCTAAACAAGATGGTAGTGATGATAGAGAAACATCTAAGAAGTTAAAGAAGAGAAAAACATGAAAACATAAGAAGTTTAATGAGAAAAAAAGATCCTTTACACCATGGAAGATAGTGAAGATGAAGAAACAAGTGAATATGACAAAACATAAGTTCTATTCATTTGAATAGGAACTCAAGCTCCAGATGATGAGTCATATGTGGAAGGAGAATTAGACCTAAAACATGAACTCATTAGTTCTATTGAGGATCTTAAAAAATGTAGGAAAAATAACAAATAGTCAATCTGAATCATTGCTGATTTGAAGAACCAGGTTCAAGAGGCCAAGAAGATTGAAGAGGACCTAGAATTGCAGCTCAAGAAGAGAATACAAGACTATGAAAGGCTTGAAGCAGAGATTATTTATCTTTAAAAGAAGTTTTATGAAACATATATTAAAACAAAGTTTGTGAACAACTCAAAGACTCTAGATGACATTGTAAATAACCAATGACCATAAAGTGAAAAAATTGGATTAGGATATAACAAAAAGAGTTATGTTGTTGCACTTATGAGTCTACTTGAAAATAAGGATAGTTAGAAATTTTCTCATCGCTTACATAAGAGAAACACAGTTCCTAGAAGAACAATGGAAAGCAAGTATCAACAGATCTTTTTTGGTCATTGTTACTCTTGTAATAATTTTGGACATAAAGACCTGAATTGCAAAGCATATGGAAAGGTTCATTTCTATAATAAGACTACACCTAGTAACAATCCAAAAGAAATAAAAAGAAACCATAACTCATTTACACCTCTACAAAGCTATGATATATAACATTACAAATGCAATAACGATGGACATATAGCTAGATAATGTAAACTGATGACTCCTACAGAAAAGAATATTGCAACAAAGTTTCAAGACAAAGAACATAGAAAGGATTGGAAGAAAAAGTAAGTGGTGGAAAGGATGGAATCCATGATAGCTCTATGTGCAATAGAAAGTAAAAATATATGGAAATTTGATAGTGGATGTTCAAAAAACATGAAAGGATACCTAAGCAAGTTCATAAGCCTAAGAAGGGATCAGAACAGAAAAATTGATTCTAGAGATAATATATCCTCCAAGATAATTGGAAAAGGTACAGTTGCTATCGTAAATAACAAAACCAAAGATGAAAATGTGTTGCTAGTAGATGATTTAAAGCCTAATCTTCTCAGTGTGAGTCAAACATGTGATCAAGGGAACATTTGCATATTTGATTATGAGAAATTTGAAATCATAAGAAAAGTCTCAGGAACACTTGTTGGATTTTTTGTCAGGAATTCAAGTAATGTATGCATTCTAGAAAATGAAGAACAATGCTACATGAGTCTGAATGATAAAATTTATCTATGGCATATAAGGATGGTGCGCTTGAACTTTGAAAATATTGTGAAAGTAATTAAGAAGGAAGTTATAAGAGACTTGTCAAGGATCGTTAAGCCTCTAAATTCATTTTGTAAACATTGTCAACATGGGAAGCATACAAAATTGAACCTCAAAGTCAAAGAACATATAACCTCATATAACCTCATAACCATTGGAAATAGTTTGCATTGATATTTGTGGACCAACCAGAAATAAACACTTGCAAGGAGAGTACTATTTCATGTTGTTCATTGATGATTATACAAGAATGACTTGGGTTACATTTCTCAAAGAAAAATCATAATCTTTTGAGAATTTTAAAATTTGTAAAGCAATGGTTGAGAATGAGATATATATGAAAATCAAATTTCTAAGATAAGATAATGGAGAAGAGTTCACTTCAAACGAATTCAATAAGTTTTGTGAAACTCATCAAGTTAAAAGACAATTTTCAGCTCCACAGACTCGTCAGCAAAATGGTGTTGTGGAAAGAAAAAGAAGGAGAGTCCAAGAAGCTACCAGAACTATGCTTAATGAAGAAAAAGTTTCAGGTGTGTATTATAGGGATACATTATATACAATTATTTGCATACTTAACAGACGACAACTCAGAGTAAAAAATGACAAGGCTCCTTATGAACTATGGTATCGAAGGCATGTCTTAGTCAAATATTTCAGATTGTTTGGCACCAAGTTCTACATAAAGAGAAATGAGGATGATATTGGTAAGTTTGATTCTAGAACCAACGAGGGAATATTTTTATGGTATTCATCTGCCAATAAAGCATATAGATGTTACAATCAAAGGCTCCACAAAATCCAAACATGAAATTAAGAAGAAGAATCCAAGATGATTATGTAAGAAATGATGAATAAGAAAATGAATTCTTGCAAAAGAATGAAGTTGTTCATGATGATGAAGAAGAAGAAGAAAGATAAGAATCAAAAGAAAATGAAGATGAAGGCTCTCCAAGATATGATACAAGAGCTCCATTGAGAAGGATACAAGATAATCATCTTGAAACACAAATCATAGGTGACAAAAATGTTGGAGTTAGTACAAGAACGAAGTTAATGTTTCATGAACAATCCTTACCTTCAATGGTGGAACCTAAGAAATTTACATAAACCAACAAAGATGATTATTGGATCAAAGTCATGAGTGAAGAATTCGATCAAATTGAGAATAACTAAACTTGTGAACTTGTTCCAAGACCTAAAGACAGGAATTTTGTAGGAACCAAATGGATCTTAAGAAACAAGTTCAATGGATATGGTCAAGTGATAAGAAACAAAGCAAGACTAGTGTGTCAAGGATATGCTAATGTGGAAGGTATTGAATTTGAAGAAACTTTTTCCCCTATAGCAATACTTGAATCAATCAAAATGTTTTTAGCAATTTCATGCTATAGAACCTTCAAGGTATATTAAATGGATCATTAGAGGAAATTTGGGGTCTAAAATGGGCCTTATAAGAAAATGCGCCAACAATAAATTTTGTGAGTTGGAATTCAAGAACCGATAGAATTTCAATAAAATGAGTCAACCATAATGGTTGAATTGACATATTTGTCATAAAAGAAANTCGTAATTTCGACATATCTCCATGTGTGTTTACTCAAATTCTAAGCAGAAGAGCTCATTGGATGTGGAATTTAATTCCGCATCCAATAGGTACCCACACTGCATACTTTTTATAGACCCCACTACCCCAAAAATAATAAATACATCATCATCACATTTTTTTAGGTATTTATTATTTTTGGGGTAGCAAGGTTTGTCAAAAGTATGCAGTGTGGGTACCTGTTAGATGTGGAATTAAATTCCGCATCCAACGAGCTCTCCTACTTGGAATTTGAGTAAACAGATAGGGAGATATGTCGAAAATACAAACAAAAAAATAGTTTTTTTCATTCTTCCTCCAAAATTAATAACTATTATTTTATTATTTTCCTTAGGAGGCCCTTTTTAGACCTCAAATTTCCTCTAATGGTCAAATCTGCATTTTTGAATGGGAAGCTAGAAGAATTTTATATTGAACAACCTGAAGATTTCATTTTATCATAAAATAGAGACTATGTTTGTAAAATGAAAAAGGAATTGTATGGTATCAAACAAGCTTCAAGGGAATGGTTTTCAAGGCTGGAAAGCTATTTGAAGCAACAAGGATATAAAAGAGGGGCCACTGAAAGTAAACTCTACTTAATGTTTGAATATAAGAGTATGATCATTATTGTTGTTTATGTAGATGATATAATATTTGGAAGTAATCTACAAATCCTAAGTGTATAATTTTCTTCTGAAATGAAGGAGTTTGAAATGTCAATGTTGGGTGAATTAAAATTTTTCTTGGGATTACAAGTTTCTTAATCAGACAAAGGGATCTTCATTTCTAAAATCAAGTACATTAAAGACATGCTTAATAAGTTTAAGATGAAAGACTCCAATCCTGTTAGTACCCCTATGATTAGTAGTTGTAAGTTAAGTAAGAATGAAGAGTCTTTGGAGTGGATCATACTATGTATATATTTATCATAGGTATTTTGTTATATGTGACAGCTACAAGACCAGATGTGATGCAAGTTGTAGGATTAGTTGATAGATTCCAATAATCTCCCAAAGAAACACATGTGACAACAGTAAGAAGAATTTTCACATATTTGAAAGCTACTATGGAGTATGGTTTATGGTATCGAAAAGGTAAAGACTTCACTTTAATAACATTCATTGATGCATATTGGGAAGGAAGTGTTGATGAACAAAAGAGTACTAGTGGAGCAACATTCTTCTTGGGATATAGTTTGGTGTTATGGTTAAAAAAGAAACAACCCTCCATTTCACTATCTACAATAAAAGTTGAATATATTGTTGTTGCATCATGTTGTACTCAAGTCATTTGGATGAAGAAAACATTAGAAGACTTACTTGTGAAGTATGAGAATCCAATAGTGATAAAATGTGATAATAAAAGTTCCATAAACATATCAAACAATATTTTCATGCACTCCAAGACAAAGGACATACCAATAAAATATCCATTTCTAAGAGATCAAGTGTCACAAAAGGTTGTCAAACTAGAGTATGTTGATACAAAAGAACAATATGCAAACATTTTTACTAAACCAAAACCTACACAGTAATCTGCCAATGTTAGGCATAAGCTCGGGGTTATCCCTCATCCTTAAGGTATACTACAGATTTTACCCTATCACAAAAAGAATATAGTTCACAGGGGGAGAAATGCAGTCATGGGGAGTTCTTGAGATCCTTTGTCATTAATGTCAAAGGGGGAGAAATTTTAAGGCTTGTTTCCATCAATGACAAAGGGGGGTAATTTTGAGTGTCATTTTCATTGATGTCAAAGGATTTCATTAATGACAAATGAATAAGAAAGGACATTATGGGAGGGAAAACTCGGTGAATGATAAAAGAGTAAACAAAGGAACAACAAAAGAATTGTGGACATGGAATGTATGATGATGTGGCATGTTTGATTAGGTTTGAAAGACATATGATGGTGTTCTAGTGCTATCATGAATTCATGGTTACAATATGACATCATTATGTAAAATTATGGCACTTTAATGAAACTCTAAAATTTACTAAGTTTTGGAAAACTAGTCCAAGAGAAACATTTATGCAATATCTCATAGGTTAATGATAAAAATTATCTAAGACTATAAGGATAAGTATTTTTGAAGTGTTTATCTGACCATGGTCTTAGTTTCTCTAAAGAGTGCTTCAAAACAAAACTATAGGTCTTCCAAAATGGAGCTTTAGACTATTTTGCAGTTTTCGGTAAAAATGCTCCCCTAGGTCAAATGCTAATGAGTTTGAAGGTGATCAATAAGATGTATTACATCATCTGGTATCATTGTTTCAGTGTTCTGGTGAAATAAAAATCTACCTTAGGGATGGCACAATTTGACCAAGTATAAAATCTACTGGTAAAACTGCCTATGTGGCCTCTGTATAATGCAAGCCATTTTCTATGTTTAACAGATTAAATTATTCTGAGGGTATCTGAATATAGAATTTTAACATTTTCACCTATCCATATGATTATTTTTTCCAAACATTTTTTGACGGTGTTCAGTTATTGGTCTTCCAAAAGTGCCATCTAGCATTATTTGTATTGTTCTAGTAAAATGTCTGCCAAGAAGAGAGGATGAGGTTAGAGAGGATGAAATTGGCATGGATAGAATCAATATGTTTTCCTCCATTCTCTCGATGCTTTATATTACCAATATTGTAAAAATAAAAAATCACCTTAGTAAACCTAGGTTTTGATAAAATTGCATATGTTAAAACCATAGTATAAAAGGTCATTTGCAAATGCCTGCCAAATTCTCTCAGTGTGCCAACAAATTTATAAACTGGTATGAGTTTGTTATTTGATGACCTATCCATAAATTGATGGTATTATTTTTCTCCTTGGTGGTCACACGTGTGAAAAACGAACCTACCGAGTTGAGAAAAAGTATGTTTGCATGTCTAAATGTTAAACATAGGAATTTTTAAAGGCCATTTAAAAATGTCGGCATACTTATAAAGGATGATTGCATATTTATGAAAGTTGATTACAGATATTATAAAGGATATTTCCATACTTATGAAGAATACTCACATAATGATGCTCTTATTTATTATGAAGAATAACCGTCATAGTATTGGAGAATATCACATTTGTTAAAATATGGAAAACAAAATGTTTATTGTTACTAGGATAAGCTACAGTAATAAATAAACAGAGATATGAAATATAAACATAAATATAAACAAAGATATAAACAAAAACAAAATTAAAAATAAAAAAACAGAATATGTTGTTTATTAACTAATTATCAGAAAATATAAATCAAATAAACATAAAACTAATCTTTAGTGAAGGGGTGCATTTGTTGTAAAGGTATGATGTTGAAAAGACGTGACGATAATATGTATAATATATATAAACAGAAGCTCGAATTGGAAGAAGGTGTCTCGGCAGTCCAGATAAATGAAGTAGCAAGAAAAGACAGAGACTAAGGAAGTGAAGAAGAACTAGTGACATAAGATCTAGAAATATGATGAAATCAAGTTAGGGTGGGAGGGTGATGTTAGGGAAAGCTATAATTCTGCAGAGGGTTACATCCTCCTTCCAGTCATAGGTATTAAATAGGGTATTGATTCATCCTTTGTCTATTGGAGCAGGCATAAAATAGGGTGTTGGTGAATCCTTTAGTTGGAGCTGAGAAACTTGGGTATTGGTGTCCCCAACAAGTTGTTGCTTGCAAAAAAAATAAAAATTAAAGTCATCTTATTAATAAGTTTGATTTTTTGTTTTTCTCTTTGAGGTTTCCACGATAAAATTTTGTGTTTACTTGTCTAATCCATTGTTTACTTTGTGATTAAATAATAATTATTATTTTTTAAGTGAAAATAAAGGCAATATTGATCAACCACCCCCCTCTATTGATGGACAAACCAACACTCTGTACTAAGGTCTTCAATATTTTATTATGCTTGCTCTACAACCTTCCTATTATAGCTCTTATGTTTTTTAGTGGTCTCCACATTATCCTTACTATGTCTTATAGAGTGAGAGACCATTTTTCTTAGTTGAAGGAGATTTTCCTTCTAGTTGTTCTGCTTCAAATCCTGATGAGAAGAGGAAATCTAACCAAGTCCATCCTTTATTACTTAATTTGTTGAGAATTAGATGCTTTATTAATCGATGGTGGAAAATGCTATGGTATATATGATCTGGATTATTTCTCACTCTATTCACCATCTTAGATCAACTTTTTTGCAGATAGAAGGGTAAATTAAGATTTGATTCTCCGGCAACATCAAGGAGGAATTGAAGATGGTACTATATATTGTGGCAAGTATTCCCTCACAAGTTACATAACATTGAATGATGCTTAAAACTTCTATATATTCTTCCTTTAGCAAATTTTGATGAATCTGCTTACACCAATCTAGGATTTCATCCTTAGCCAGATAAACAGATTCAAATCCACTTGAAAAGGAAGATTTTAAAACCATTGATCACCTTCAATATACTACCATTATTGTTATGGTATTGAGACCTCTAAGACATCAAAGCTTAGGCTGGAAAAATCAACTTGTGTGCCCATGAATTTTCTTGCAAATTCTTGATAAACTTCAACATTATAGCATCTAATTTTTTTGAAGAAAGTAAACCATCCTTCATCTATAAACATCTTTGCAGAATTCAGATGTTCCTCGACCCAATGAGTATCAACGTGTTCAAATATATGGGGTTTTCCACTCCTCTTCTTCATCCTGGCAGCTACAAATTCTAAACAACAACTCGACTCTAGCACTTACATGAATCCAAAATTTCATGCAAATTATATGCGATCATCCAAGTCATTGAAATGAATAACTCATTAATTGTAATGATACCAGCAAATAGCAGTAATGGTGTCACATCAAATTCAATTATAAGCAAGTTCACTAGACATGCGCAATGCCAAACTCCATTTCCAAAAGTTGCATATTTTGATAGAAACTAACACCACTGCAATTTCATGATAGCTAGTTGTTGGACTGTTCCAGTTCAAATTTTCCTTGTACTTTGGGTAATCATTTCAAAAATTGGACGAAAGATCATATGAATTATCATAATAAAAACTATTAAAGAGAAATGATTATACATTAGATACAAAATTAGACTTATTAATAAAAGAAATGCATTTAAGGAACCTAAGGATTTAAAAAAAGCCAATAAAAAATGCTTTTAAAAAACTTTGGAAAGTTTTGGAAACAAGGCTTAAAAAAATTCAAAAAAAAACAAACATGTATGGATTTTTTAAAGTGGAACTCTAGCACTAACATAGTGCATCCTGAAAATATTTGTATCTAAGAGTGTTATGTTTTTCCTGACCATTGTTACTACTGCATGAATAGAAAAAGCTACGAGGACATTGTATTGGTTTGTGAAAGTTTAATGGTCTGGAAGTGTTTCCATGTGGGTATCTTGCAAATGTCATATTTCATTAGTTCAATGTCATTTGCAACTTCGGTGGGCAAAACCAAGGTGCATTTGTTCAATGATGAAATGAGTAAGTGGCCACCAGGTGGAAAAGAATGCAAACCATGTTGAAATTGGAAGGTTGCAGGATTTTCAAGCCTTCATAAACTACTTTTGATGAAAGAGAAAAGTTTTTTCTTAAATCTTGTTTAGAAGGTAGAGACCATCCGTGGCTATTCACATGCGAGAGTATTATGTACACAAGTTTGTGTCTTCTAACCCCCTTATGGTGAATATCAAGTTGGTCCATTTTCATGTCTTGTCTTGTTGCACGCGCTAATTGAATTGGAAATTTTGAACGCAACATATGTTTTCTATTGCCAATAGATATTTACGATTGCATTCTCCTAATGGGTGTCCATGTGCACAAGGTTTTATTTGTAAACAATGGGTGTAAATGTTTGCAGAACCGACTTTTGGATACGCAAACTCAATCCATATGGTGGCATGTGTCATTTGTGTATATTCTTTGAAAAGGCCTTTAGCACCATTTACAAGGCCATCTTCAATTGAGTAGTTCTCCCCTACAAGTTCAATGAGCATGTCTTTCTCCCCTACAAGTTCAGAGTAATATCTACATTTATTTTTCTAGGTTTCCTAAAAGATGGAAAGGCATCGTCAATATGTGAATCGAGAGCTTGGATTACAACTTCAATGACCCACCAATTTGTTGTTGTTTTAGCAATGAACATATTTTCTACAACGGATATTCCCTGCTTGAAATGTGTATATGCTTCTACTCATGATCCAAACCCACAAATTAGTAAATCAGAGTTGTTTATGTGTGGAATGATGAGCGTGATCTTTTATTTGCAATAGTTTTCATTATCTTTCTCTTTATTGTAACATGTGAAACAAATTATGCATGGCATGTTCTTTTTAATGTTTTGTTTTCAAAACAATAGTAAGAGGATGTGTATTGGGCCACGGATACATTTTCAAGATCAAATGGATGTGTACTGTACCTATCCAATATAGATGGACATATAATGTCTTATGAGTCATTAGGTTCCTTCTGCAAAAGTGAAGGTTTCTTAAGAACGACAATTTGTTTATTATGTGGAGAAGCGTAAATAATTGTCTTCCTTGAGGAGAATGAAGGGGAAATGAAAGAAAAATATGGACAACCTGATGGAGAGACATATGTTGCATGTTCAGTAGCATGTTTCCTAGTCTACAAGTTGTTTCAGATTTGCTGAGACTGTCATGTGCAACTGCTTATTTGATATTTTTAAAGGAATTTCTCATTCGATAGTTTAGCTTTGTTGTGTAAGATCTAGCGTAGATCGCCGTAACATATGCATCCAATATTAATTGTGCATCAGTGTTCTCTTCCCACAGTTCAGGGATGCCTTTTTCTAAAGGATCTGTCCACATGTTTGAAGGATCTCTTTTTAGTAGCAATTTGGGTTACCTAATTGAAGAACACAAAACAAGAACATATTCTTGTTTTGTCAATGCCACCTCATATGCAGAAACGATTCGAAAGACATGCTCTTAGGAAACTGCTTTGTTTCAAGAAGAACAAAAAATGCATTATTTTTGTCATCGAGATCAGAAGTAGTCTCTTCAGGTGATTCTAAAATTTTTGTGTTGTCTAAAGGGAAGGAAGGGAAGCCAAATCTACATGTGGAATGGACATGTTTTTTTGCATGTCCGAGTATGATGGTGGGTGTGTATTTTCACCAAACCACTGGTTATTTTCAATCCAAAGTAGTCCATGTTCATGTGCATTCCCTTTTGTTGGAACTCAGTTGTAAAGAAGCAATCTTGTTCATGTTCATTCCATTTTGTTGGAACTCAGTTGTAAAGAAGCAATCTTGCATTTTTTTTTTAATGATCAATGACTTGAAAGCATTCATACTATGTCTATAATAACAACAGAAAATTCTTGGATGCTTTTTTATCAACGAGTTGATGTCTTCGAACTTGAAAGTTTCAATGGAGATTATTTTTCCTGTCTGTTTAATTTGTTTTAGTGCAACACATAAAAGGCTCCCAAAGATGTTCGGGTATTGAAAAGATAACAAAAAAAGAGTTGGAGGGCCAAGTTGACAAATCGTTGCAAAATGTTCTTTTTTCATAGAATCGAAATAGTATGGCGATGTACGAACCGATTTCAGTGAACCATATGAAAAATCAAATTCAATAATTTTGTCAAGATTGCCTTGTGATTTGACATCTTTTCCAATAAATTTCTTCCCTTTCAACTCTCCTATATGAATCGATATCTAGGCAACTCCCATTGTACCAGATTTTGATAGAGAAACCTTTGGTAGATATCATCAAGTCGGCTATGACCATGGAAAAGAGTTGGAAAATTAAGCTGCTCAGAGTATTGGTCTTGGGAATTTCCAAGTCGACAAAATTTTTTAGAAGTTGCAATTTCAATTATCTTGTTGGCGACATAGTCTACAAGATGTGTTTCTCTGTATCCATGAACCATTGTTTTGGATCATACCTTGAATATCATCTTCATTATCGTCGAAAGAGTCTGGTTCGCCATCTGGTTCATGGCCATTTGCAATGTCGACGCGGCTGTTTAGTGGTTGTAGAAGATGTTCTCTTTGAAATTGATAAAATATTTCCTCCCACTCAAGGTTAATAACAACGCATTCATTCTGGCAAAGATGTGTTGCACAAATATCTTTCAATGCAGCAATAACAGCATAGGGGCACACATTTCTGGAGAGGAAGGAATTTTTATATTCATGTTTTCATTAGAGGAGAGCTATAACTATCATTTTGTCATCAACATTTCAAGGAAAATACCTTTGAACTTTGTCAAGGTCGGATGGAACATTTATGACTGTTCCAGTCAAATCCAAATTGTGCTCGTTTGTATCCCAATCGATGGATTTGTGCAAATGCATTTCTTGGTGAGACAAGTCGCTCTTCAAGTCGGTTCAAAAAAGACACAGAGCAAAATGGACCGATTAATCTAATATGATGAGGTGATACAAAAGAAATCACTTCTGCATTTTCATTTTGTTTCTTGCAAACTATGCATATGCCATTACTAATTGCAAGCGTCGTCGTCTCAGAAATATTTGTTAAAGATTTGAATGCCACAATTGTTTGATCAGTAATTTTATAAATATCCTTTTTAAATGCAAACGCCTACAAACACATCATGAGCGTATCGGAGTATCTTGTATGGTTTTCGGCTATGAACGAGTTGCTTTTTTTTATCTAGCAATGGACTGTTCTTTGAGGAAAAGGCTGAGTTCCTTTGTTCGAATGTTTTGTTTTCAAAGTATGCAAGTTTTGGGGGAGCTTGTCACCTTACGTGGAAGCAATAGTGCTAGGTAATTTTTCATGGTTTGTTCTTTTTTCATAGGAAGACAATCCGATCATGGGAAAAGTTTTATTTTCTTTACTTTAATATTTAACTGGTCAACTTGTTTCTTTTTATATCTGTTTTGGTGTGGCCATGGCTTTTGAGCATGGCGTCAACGAAAGGATTCTCTGATTTTTGGCTTGGAAGTGGTTGTAGGAGATGATCACGTTCAATATGTATTGTTTTGTTGCCATCCATGTTTTCGACCAACAAAGAAGAAGAGAGACATTGTTCTTGTAGTGTTCTTTGAACACATGGATGAAACTGTGAATGAGATGTGCTTATTTGATGTAGCAATAGGTAGATAGTCTTGGTTGCAATAATTGATGGGTAAAAGCATGAGTGGAAGTATCGGGACCTTGTTGTTGGAATCGGTTAATTACTCCACCATTGGCTTTGGAAATTTTGAAGAGACAACACCGTTGAGACTTCAACCATTGGAGTTCTGAAAAATCATCACCGCCCAGAATTGCAACTGTCGGAATTTTGAAGAGCCGCAAACCGCCTCACCGTTTCACCACTTGGCAAACAAAAGATTATTAAAATATAAAAAGTCAGTTTTACTGTGCCAGCAAAGCACATTCAAAAATCTGAAGAGGCATCACATATTTTATTAATGTCAAACTGTAACAGAGCATTAACAGATTGTAAATCATTTGAACAGAGAAGCCTGTTTTGTACACCAAAGGGCCAATTAGCACTTAATGGCGGACTTAGTTAAAATCCTATAAATACCTGGTTTGTAAATCATATTTTGTACATTGAATATGAACAACACAGCGTAATAGAAAGAGAGTTGAAACTCGGGCGTTTTCTGTGTAAATTTCTTGTTACTCTGTTTTTTAGTTGAAAAACTTAGCTTTAGTTTTTATGGTAGTCTGTAGTAACAACTAAACCAAACAAAGTTTATTTTGATGAGAATGTTGTTTATTAGAATATTTGTGTTAAGTTAACGGAAGGAGGGGTGATCGAATCGGTGTTAAATAGTGAGCTGCAACAAAGCTGTGTGTGAGTTGTGAGTGTGTTGTAGGTGACATCAGCACTCACAGCTAGCTGAAACAAGCGTATAAAGTGTTGTTGGTTGTAACAACTAGTTACAATGAAATCTTAGAAGTGCTGGTAGCAATATCAGCTAAGCTACAATAGTCCTGAAGATGTTGGGTTGAATTGTTGAGCTCTGTTAGTAAAGTTGTACATTACTCAGAAAAGATGTACATTGGTTGTAAGTTGTTTTTTGAGTTTTACGTGAAGCTTTTAGTGTTGCTATTGAAGAGAGCAGCACTCCCCTGCCTCCCCCCCACTTGTGTCCCAGACAAAAATGTTGATATTGCAGAGCTCTACTGACCACTTTAATGCAAAATCACCACCCTCCACATGGCCAAAAGAGAAATGGCACACCATGTTGATAACAAGTCTCTACCAACTAGATACAAGAATGGTTTCCTTTATCCTGTCAAACTACTCGTATGTCTACAAGAAATGGATTTCTCTTATGTCACTTTCCATAATGGCATTGGAAAATGTTTGGGCCGCTCCATTTCGCAATACTGCACTATAAAAGAAAATGACACAATTTGAAACAGATTCAAAAAGCAAATCATGGTAATTTTCTTCAATGACATCAATGTCAACAAAAGCCTTGGTTGAAAACATTGAGGTATGGGAAGGTTGATTGGTGTCTCGTGGATGGTAACATGTGTAACAAACCGTCCTAAATATGAGAGCAGTGTGGGTAAGGCATGGGAGTGTCGCTCTGTGTTTCAACAACACTTACAAATCACAAAAAACTCAAATGTACACCTACATGTGTATTGCAGTTGACTGGTGCAACTAACAGTACTCTACAGGTGGTGTTGTAGCTGATGATTTAACTAACGACAACTCACAGGACAGTTTCAGTCGTGTTTCACTTGACCATTTGGTGTGGTAGTAGAGTCACAGCTTACTGTTTAACTCCGTTTTGATAACCCCTGCATTCGTAAACTTAAGACTA
Organism: Pseudotsuga menziesii; assembly: GCA_001517045.1. Classification (NCBI taxonomy): domain Eukaryota; kingdom Viridiplantae; phylum Streptophyta; class Pinopsida; order Pinales; family Pinaceae; genus Pseudotsuga; species Pseudotsuga menziesii. The sequence goes on from LPNX011146686.1 coordinate 108,969, forward strand.
ATACTCTGTTGCATCAATAAATAAATTAAGAGAAAATATACTCTAATTTCTCACCAAACTGACTTCAACAATAAATATGGTTTTCAAACTCAAAAACAGAGTATAACAAAAATACCGAGTAAAAATTCCAGCATTTCAACTCTTTGTATCAATCTCTATATTTCGCTCTATCTACTATATATATCTCTTTGTATTAAATAACGATTACAAGGTAGGTATTTATAGTTTTTCAACTAAGTCGGCCATTAAGTGCTAATTGACCCTTCATAATACAGAAACAGAATTCTCTGTTACAAATTTACTGTCTAACGAAATGAAAATTGTGTTGCCCCTTTAGAATTCTGATATGCTCTTACTGGAAAATTCAAAATGATTTTTCACGATTAAATAATCTGATGTTTGTCTTTTTGCATAAGACGGTGTGGCGGTGTGCGGCTCTTTAGATATTTGTCGGATACCATTCTAGACGGTGTCAGTTTTTTGTAGTTTCAGCGGGCAACGGTGGAGTAATTATCCACTTCCAACATTTTCCCCCTTAATTACTACATCGAAAAAATCAAAAACTTTGTAACACTTGATTTCTATTACAACATACAAACCCCAATATTTTTCCTATGAAGCTTAAACAATTATTTTTCCAAAGTTTTTGTAAATAGGTCTACAAACTGATTTTCTGATCTGCAAAATTCTATACTAATTTCATTGTTGTTTATTAGTTCTCAAATGAAATGATACCTTGTATCAATATCCTTACTTCTTTTATGAAAGCTATTATTTCTTGATAGTGCCATGGTTGATTTATTGTCACATAAAATTTGAGTTGGTTCATTTTGTTCATGTTGTAACTCAGAAATATTTCTTCTCATCCACACAGTTTGACATGCAGCTAGTGTTTCTCAACATACTATGCCTTAGTAGAGGATAATGTCACTATGGGCTTCTTCATTGAATCCCATGCTACTGATCCCGATCCAAAACTAAATACATATCTAGATGTACTCTTTCTATTAACTATTGAACCTGCAAAATCATTGTCAGTATATCCAATCAACTTAAAATTTGAATTTGATATATACTGGATACCAAAATTTGTTGTTCCAGCAATATATCTTAGAATCCTCTTTCTAGCTTGCCAATGGGTATTCTTTGGAGACTTCATAAGTCTCGAAAATAAACTTATTGCAAACATTATATCATGTCATGTTGCAATTGTAAGTACATGAGACTTCCTATCAGTCTCTTATACAACCTTGGATCAACTTTTGACCCATCATCATCCTTACTAAGTTTTGTGCCAGTTGCGATTGGAGTTACAATCGGATTACAATTTATCATTCTGAATATTTTCAATACATGATTTGCATACTTAGTTTGACTGATAAAAATACCATATTCAGATTGTGTTACTTCAATACCAAGAAAATATTTCATAATTCCTAAATCAGTCATCTCAAATTCTGTTTTCATGGCTTTCTTAAACTCATCTACTGAAAGATCTCCAGTGAAGATCAAATCATCCACATATAAGCAAACAATCAGTACTTTACCTTCTTGGTTTACCTTTGTATACAATGTCGGTTCACTTGGACTTATGTTGAATCCTTCACTATTCAGGTATTCATCAATCCTATTCTACCATACTTTTAGTGCCTTCCTCAATCCATTCAACGTTTTCTTTAATCTATAGACCTTGTCTTCTTATCCAGTAATTTCATAACCAGGAGGTTGTCTCACATAAACATCTTATTCTAAAGATCCATTCAAAAATGTAGACATTACATTCATTTGATGTACATACCATTTATTATGAGAAGCAATAGCTAATACCATCCTTACCGTATCAAGTCTGGCTACATGTGTAAAAGTCTCATTATAATCAATACCAGGTTGTTGGCTAAACCCTTGAGCTATAGGTCTTGCTTTGTTTTTTTCAACATCACCTTCAGCATTTAACTTAGTCTTATAAATCCATTTGACACCAATAAAAATTTTATTATCAGAAAAATCTACAAGATCCCAAGTATTATTCCTATCTATGGAAACAATTTCTTCATCCATTGCTTTTATTGAAACATCCTTTTTAACATCCTCATCAAAATCTACAGGATCACATGCTATAAATGCAAGATTTGAAACTTGATCTACTTCATCATTTTGCTCATATATTTCTCTTAAACTTATAGTCTACTGACCTTTAACTATGTTCCTTAATGAAGCTACTATAGGATTTGACTCATTACTTATCTCTAATCATATTCCTTGTCATCCACCAATAGTTGATGGTTCACCACGTTCATAAATTCTAGGCGTTCTGATAGGTGTTCTTATTGCTGATGTATGTGGAGTTAACTATCCTCCATGTATGCCATGTTCATCTTCTTCATCTTCTGGATGAGTTGTAACAACGTCCTTAAACACCACATCTCTACCAATGACCTAAAGGAATCACCCAACCTCCCTCCCACACTATCTACTGAGGTTACCTTCCAAGTTCGTCCAAGGTAAACTGGAAATATCCTTCTAGTGTTACCTTTGTATAATCCCTAGTGTCAAGAGACTAAAGGCTACCGCAACTACACTGAGATTATAGCGAAACAGTCGCAATCCTGATCCCTATGCATGGGTAGGGTAGCAAAGCCTTTAATCTTGTCAACACCGGCACCACACAGGGCCCAAGAAATGGTATTGACAAGATCCCCAAATGCATAAAATCCTAATATATGCTCAAACAAGGAATCAGAGGGTTATCTCCTCAATCCAGGTCCTTACGCAGCCTCGTGCTTAAGTCCTGTGTGAGAGGATCTTTCCAGATGGTGTCATGTAGACAAGGATTTACCTAGTGAAAGGCCTACTACGTTTGGAATCAAATGCTTATGGAGAGTTAAAACTCCCTAGTCCATAAGCCTAGCCTAAACTAGTTGGTGTATGATCCTAGAAAAAGAAACTTACTAGTAAAATTTTAATTAATCATTCTTTTTAAAGGGCTTTATTAAGTCAAAGTAGACGCGTGGGACTGCATGATACTATTGACTCAGCAAAAAGAAAGCAAAAATGATGTAAAAAACAAACTTTCAAAGTAAATTTCAACTACTATGCCAATTTTTCTTTTCTTTTTCTTGTAAAATGAAATCTAATGAACTTTTTGAAGTAAAAAGAGAAACTACAAGAATTTAACTTCTTTATTTTTTCTTGAAAAATAACGAAAATGGCAACTAAATGCAACCTAATGCAAAAAGTGCAAAAAATATTTTATTTTTTCTTTTCAAAAATTTCAAAAATTATAATGCAAATAAATGCAAACTTGAGTAAATTTGAACAATATAAGAATATAAGAGTAAATGATGCAAGCATATCCTATAATAAGACACTTCACCCAAACAGGAAGAAATGGAAAAAAACCTAGACTTCATGGAACTATCAATTAAAAGGCTTATAGATCCAAAAAGGAAAGAATGACTCACTCAAAACACTAACAGCAGTACAAATCCTACACTGTTTTAAAGGACTGATCAATGACCCAAAATAGGAGCACTCAGACCCAAAGAGCCAAGTAGGAGGATCTAACACATTCACCAATGAAGAAAGTCAAACAAAAAACACTCAAGGAATTGACAAATCAAGTAAACTATGAAATGTACAGACCCAAGACAAACAGTATCATGTCAGAAAAAAGAACTTTCACAAGCATCTGAAAGGTCTTAAAAATAGGGACAAGCAAGTACCCAAAAAACTTACAGACACCTACAGGAATACGTGACTTTTATAAAGGAAACTTGCGTATGATACCCGACTATCTAGAGAGAAACCCGCGACAAAGTGGATATGTGACTATCACCAAGAAAACCCACATATGCTGCCAAAATTTGTCAAGAAAGAAAAGTATTGATAGACAAGCCCTGAACATGCACTACTGGAAATCAAATATAAAAACAAAACAAATCACAAACAGAATTCAAAAGAGCAAAGACTGGTCAGGAATCCTAAAGAGAGGAATCGCAACAAGATGGACTCCCTAATGGAGTCATCATTTCTGTTGTTCAAGAAAACACACCATTATAACCTAGGGCCTCTGGGCTTACCAACTTACTAACTAATCTTGCAGACAATCAGCCATTTCATAAATTAAAATAGGAATAGGAAGAAAACAGGGCATACCTTATTTATGACGGTCGATCCTAGATTTTCTTCTCCTCTTCAAGTTACTTCTACAACTTCCAAGTTATCTCCAATCACCTGCAAAGAACAAGATCTTCCTACAATATCTTATATATTATAACAAGGATTAATGACATAATATATTCACGATAAAACAACAAGATAATTAATAAATCACAATATACAAGAGTGCTAGTACACAACATTGGAAGATGAACTTTTTTTATTGACAAACAAGTGTGGTGAGATTACAACCCAACATCTGAGACAAGAGCTCCTCAGCAAAACAAGGACACTGAGTTTTGATGCTCCAAGATCTCTGAAGGAAAACCACCAGCAGAACTTTTCTCTCTGAATAATGATTGATCAGCCCCAACACCTACCCTTTATTTATACATGAGGAAAGAGAGAGGTTACGAAGGTGGAGATGGTTGAGGATGTCGGGATGGTTTTAATTAAGGGCCCAACTATCCTCTGCTAATAAATTTTATATTTTTTAACTCGAAATTAAGGTATGTATGACTATGTATACTAGCAAGTCGCATATGATATGCGACTTTCTTTAAGGAAACTCGTGGGTACAAGCCCTAATGAGATATACACGAGTTGCAATGCACATACTCACATATGATACACGGGTTGCTATGCAAATAGTCGCGTATGCAACCCTAATCTCTAAACAAAAATATATTTAGGTGGTAAAGTGATGATGTATCATAGGTCATTCCTATCTATAGAGTTATGGTTACTTCAATCCAATTTGCCCTTTTGTGTTCCGAGACATTGAGTGTCAGTACTCAGACGAAGAAGTTCCTTTTTATCTGATAACACATACTTCTAGGTGATGGGATTATAGAGTCTATATGCTTCATATTCTTCACTATATCCAAAAAAATTACAATTTTGACGTGTGTCATCAAATTTTCTCCTCATCTCTTTAGGTACATGTGCATAAGCTACACAGCCAAAAATTCTTAAATCAGATATGCTACTACACTTACCACTCCATTCTTGCTGGGGAACTCAATCTTTCACGCTCTTAGTTGGGATTTTGTTCAGAATGTATACTGAACAAGTAGCAACATCTCCACAATATTCATTCGGAAAATGTTTCTCCTCCTTCATACCTTGAGTGATGTTCATAATGGTTCGATTCTTTCTTTCTGCCACTTTGTTTTACTGTGGAGTGTAGCGAGAATTAAATTGTCTTTTAATTCCATAATATTGATAGAATTCCATAAATTCATTTGACATATAATCACCTCCTCTATCTGATCTCAAGACTTTAATAAATCTGTCATTTTTCTTTTCAACCATAGCTTTAAAAATTTTAAACACATCAAAATCTTGAGATTTCTATTCCAACAAATACACCCAAGTTTTTCAACTGTAATAATCAATGAAAGACATAAAATAAGCATTACCATTCAAAGAAGGTGTTTGCATCGGTCCACACAAATCTTTGTGTACCAACTCTAATGGTTCTTTTGCTCTATATGAGACTCCATAAATGAATTCCTATCTATGATGCTTTCCCAATATGCAACTCTCACATGAGCCTGTTGGATGCTCAATACTGAGCAACCCTTTTACCATCTACTTATTATGTAGCAAATATAAGCCATCAAAATGTAAATTTCCATACCTCAAATGCCATAACCTTTATTGATCTAAACTCTTAGTTTTATAAGAATTTAAAGAGTTAGTCAAATCATTTCTCATAATCACCGGAAACATTCTATTCTTTGCCATCTCTACTCTGCCTCTCAACTGCTTACTTGGATATTTTTCATAAATAGTGCATACCTTGTTCTTGAAGAACACTATGTATTCTTTTTCCAACAATTGTCCAACACTTAATAAATTACACATTAAACCAGGAACATAATAAACATCATGAATTGTTCTTCTTTTACCATTCTTCACATATACAAAAATCACACATTTACCATTAAATTTTACCTTACTCTCATTACCTAACTTCACTGCAGACTGAATCCTTGTATCTAGACTTGAAAATAATTCCTTGTTTCTAGTCATGTGGTTGTTGCATGCGCTGTACAGAAACCATATGTCTTTTGAACTTTCCTAGGTGACATTACAACTAAAAGACATAAGCTTCTCTTAATTTTCAGTCTCCTCTAAGATGTGTGTAGACAGCTTACTAGTATATGCTTGCTTCTTCCAACACTTGTTAGCAAAATGCCCAAATTTTTTACAATAGAAACACTGAACTTTAGATCTATCATACCTCTTATTTCTTGGCTTCCATGTTTTGTTTCTACACCCCCTTACACTAGGAGTATTCTTCGATAACTTCTCTTCAGATTCTAAATCATTTCTGTCATCACTATGATCAGCACTTCAACCTCTTCTTCCTTTGCTACTAGCTCTTCCTATTCCTCTACCTATAGTAACATGTAACTAAGATTTAAAATCATTTTCTAATGGAGTATTGTCATACGTGTTCATTCTTGATTCATGAGAAATCAAAGAACCAGTCAGCTCATCAATGTGCATTTGACTGAGATCTTTAGACTCTTCAATTGAAACAACCACCGCCTCAAACTTATTTAGCAAACATCTCAGGAATTTTTCAATAACACACTATTTGAAAGGTCTTCACCATACTGCCTTAGATGGTTTAAAATGTTCATAACTTGTGTCATAAAATTATCAATAGTCTTGTTGTCCTTCATCTTCAGATTCTCAAAATCCCTTCTCAAGTTCTGCAACTTAACATTCTTCACCTTGGTGACACCTTGATAACAAGTTTCAAGAGTGTCCCAAGCTTTCTTCTAAGACTCAACACTTGATATCTTCGGAAATATGGATTCACTTAATCCTTGTTGAATAAGGCCAAGGGCTTTGTTGTCCTTCTTCCTATTTTCCTTCAACAGAACACGCTCTACATTTGACAGAACCAATCCAACAGCTTGATTATATGGTTATCAATACCCAAGTGTAACAAACTCCCAAAGATCCTAAACATGCAAGATAGTTCTCATCTTAATAAAACAAGTATCATAACTTCTGTCCATCAACACAGGAATTTGTGGCTACACTACACTGCTGTTAGTAGCCAACACAAATCAAATTACTCTTAGACATAACAAAAACAAGAAATAGAACTTAACCACGCTCTGATACTACTATGGTGAAGGCATGGGAGTGTCACTCTATATTTCAGCAACACTTAAAAAACACAAAAACCTCAAATCTACACCTATAAGCGTGTTGCAGCTAACAATACTCTACAGGTAGTGTTGCAATTGTGTTGCAGCTCATGGTTTAACTAACGGAAACTCACAAGACAGTTATGGTTGTGTTTCAACTAACTGTTTTGTGTTGCAGCGGTGTTGTAGCTAAATGTTTAACTCCATTTTGATGACCCCTACGTTTGTAAACTTAAGACTAATACTATGTTGCATCAATAAATCACATTAACAGAAAATATACTCCAATTTCTCACCAACCTGACTTCAACAATAAATTTGAGTTTTCAGACTCAAAAACAGAGTATAACAAAAATACAAAGTAAAAATTCCATAGTTTCAACTCTGTGTATCAATCTCTATATTTCACTCTATCTAATATATATATTGGTGTGTCAAATAACTATTACAAGGTAGGTATTTATAGTTTTTCAACTAAGTCGTTCATTAATTGCTAATTGACCCTTCGTAATATAGAAACAGAATTCGTTGTTACAAATTTACTGTCTGACATAATGAAAACTATGTTGGCCCTTCATAATTATGATATGCGCTTGCTGGAAAATTCAAAATGACTTTTCACGATTAAATAATCTGATGTTTTTCTTTTTGCATAAGACAATGTGACGGTGTGAGGCTCTTCAGATATTTTTCGGTTACCATTCTGGGCGGTGTTGAATTTTCACAGTTTCAGCAGGAAACAGTGGAGTAATTATCCGCTTCCAACAAGCAGAGGGTCAAAGTGGCTTGCGGTCGGAGTGTGATCATGAAAATTTATATTGTAGTAGTACACATTTTCATTTGGATTCAAGTGAAGGTATCTATGTTTCCTTGTCAATGTCCATACTGCAACAAAGATAATCCAACATTTATCAAACATTTGATGCAAAAAATACCTCGCCATAACCCACGCATATTTTTTCATTTGGTTGGGAGGCGGATTGAGACATACAATTCAGAGACATATCAATGTTTTCTACACAATGTAAATCCAACAAGTAATTAGCAGACATTTTTTTTGTAATGAGAGGATTGTAGAAGGATCTCCTTGAGCAAGACATTATTGGTAATGGTGTACAACTGCATGTTGTATTTCAGCCGATGTGTAGCAAAAATGCAACAACACCGACAATGAATCGAAAAGGGAATGACCTTGCTAGAAATGGAAGTTGTTCAAGTGAAAAAGGATCTTTTGATGAAGGACAAGATCAATGTCATCAGCAGATGAATGCTAATATTGTAAAATGATGCATGTTTGTATTTTTCTATTGTCTATGGAATTGTTTTACCATCTTTACAACAGGAAAGAATAAAACAATCAACGAATCTTAGTATGCAATAGAATGCCACCTGGAGGGAAAAGGAGGATGTCACAGACCATCATGAGAAAATGCACATTGCTGAAATAAAGCATTCCAAATAGGAAGACACTCTAAAAACATAGAAGAGGGAAAGAAACAAAGAAAGTATAATGTACAGAGACAAAATTGTAAAAAAACATAAAGTAGACAGGTTGTTTACAATAGCTTTTTCCATTAAAATTATATTGCTAACTCTATATTTAACTAGGTGTTCAGTCTAACAACCACGATCCTAAACAATCAAATATATTTGGTGAGAACCATCACAATAAAGTTTGGCATGAAGGTTTTCTTTTAAATACTAGCTTTGTCCAACTGAATTTTTTTTCAATAACAACACCACTAGAGGCTGGCTAGATGAAATCATTTATTTTTCGTTTTTTATATATTTTTTCTTTTAAGTTATAAACCTGGTCAAGTAATCTATTGTTCAGAAGACAACACAAGGGGAATTTGACAACAACTAATCAAATTTTACATTAAAATGATTTTTTTGAAGAAATATTATTTAAAAGACTGTATAGAAACTTCCTTTATTGAAATTTAAACTTGACATTTGCATAAACATAGAATGCATCCACCAAACAATAGAATGTTTACATTGTCTTTCATATTCCAATACAATGATCAATGCAAAAAAAACATTTTCAAAGAAAAATCATAACAAATATTGTTGAACAATGAATGTGTCTCGTAACCATAGCGAGGCACCTTGACAAGATGAAACAACTCCTATAGAGAAGGGGATACATTTCAGGAAAAGAAACGACATCAGACATGTGAGTAAAACCAAGGCATGACGATTTTTTCTTCACGATGAATTTTGAAAATGGCAGCATGTTTTTTTTAACCTTCAATTGTTTAATTCAAACCAACACGCCCACGACCCACCCACCAAACAAGAGAATGCCATAGCCTCATTCATATTCTGGTACAACAAACAATGCAAGGAAAACATTTTCAAACAATAAACATAGCAAGTATTCTTGAGCAATAAATGGGTAGCATAACCATAGCGAGTTTGTACAGCATGATGTGACCTAGTGACGGGGAGTTACGTTTTGTTAAAAAAACGCTATGGGGAAAGGTCGTTTTTTAAGGGTGTTCTTGTTTCTAGAGCCTAGAAACCGTTTCTTGAGAAACGATTCATTTTTGCACTCATTTTTTAAAGACTATTTCTATATTTTTTGTATTTTTCAGCCTGCTATTCTTTTTTGCACTCGTTTTTTTAAAGACCATTTCTTTGTATTTTGTTTTTTTCAACCTGCTCATAGGATTTGAATTACAAAATACTCCGTGTTTTTTTAAACACTGAATTTTTTGTTGTTGTAAAAAACTAGCAGTGCACATATACTATTTCAATCATGTTCTTGCAATCCTCTTCAATATGGGTAGTAAGCAACAAAATTGAGTTTGAATTAGTTAATTGATATTATTTGCAGAATAGTGGAAATGAATATCTAAGGTTGTTAGGAGGAATGATTGTAGTTGAATAGTAAATCTTAACATATTTCCAAGTGTAAAAAAAACTTTTATTCTAAAAGATAGTACTAAAAGTGCAAATGGTGATATATGTTTAATGGGAATAAATTATGTTTAAGTAAAAAACAATGAAATAGGTACACAAATTTAAAAATCATTATTAACTGATTGAGTTTAAAACTTTAAAGTGATGTTTTACTTAATTTTCTTAATCTAATTTTTCTCATATATTATGTACTAGCGCATCTACAATTAAAGTGGCTATGTACAAAGGAAGAAATAAACTTATTTTTCTTTTATGTAAAATGTAAAAAAAGTGTGTTTATTTTAAATAATATTGAAGGAAAAAAAATCCAGACTCTGTTTGATTTGAGTTATTTGAAATTCACTCATGGTGGAATATAATTTTTATTTAAACCTAAGTTATTGTTTCAAATAAAATTTATATAAAGTTGAGTTATATTTTTAAATAAAATTGACATATTTGCATATTTGAAGAATTTTTTCTCTCCCTTTCCCTTCAATAAGATATTTAAGTGATATTGCATTAAATGTGCATTTATCACCAACTTGCAGGCTTACTATAATAAATTTTTCCATGGAAATTGAGATTTGCAATGCCTAAAGAAAACAATAGCTATATGTAATTGTTCATAATGTAGTTAGTCATGTCCCTATTCTTTTTATTTTCAATTTTGCTCTTTCTCTCTCTCCTTGTTTCTTATATGTGAAACCTACAAACGCTATTTCTCGTACCAATAGTTGGAATTTGACGGCCATTTTCCCGTTTATGAACATTTTCCTCATCAAATACGGGTAAAAATCAGTTAAACCCGTTTTATTAAAGGACTGAAATTTTGGGCAGAACATCAAAATGATAATTTAATTTTTCATGAAAACGTCACTATGCCTCTAAACAATGTTTTCCACATGGTAGGTTGGAACGGTGGCATGGTGGCACCATCCACGTGAATTTTAATTAAAATATTAAATGTGAATTGCATTTTTCCATGGCCCATTGGTTAATGGCAATGAATGACATTGAATGCCACTATGTGAACACTAAATTCGATATTTTTTGGTATTTAGTGTATCGTGTATCAGGATTCCCCGACAAAGCTTTCCATCAAGAACAATAGATGAAGGAGCAAGCATCGGAGGTTGGAGCTGATCAAATTCGAGGTATTTTTCACTGATTTCCAGTATCAGAGACCGCTTGCCATTCATGGTTCCACCCATCGCGATTTGCATTCTTTTGTTTCATCAATGAACATGGACACACAATCCTAAATTTGAAAGGGAAAACTAGGTTTTATGCCATTTATGTACTATTTTTCTTCTTTTTTTCTCTCTGTTGTAATTTTTCATCTTTCATGTCTCTGCAGACTCGCAGAGTAATGGAGATGTATCAATTCACTGGTGTCATCTCATTCCCCACTCAACTTATTGACAAAATATTTAATACCTTACACACCCAACAAAGTAATGGATAAATTTCTCCATTTACTGGTTTCTCCCCTGTTCCTCTCAATTTATTGAAAAATATTTAATAGAGAGTGAACTTGACTACTTGGGAAGTTGGGCTCACTTCCAATGTGGATGCCTATATAGCCATGTTCATGTCCAGACCAATTTGTACGGGGGTTCTTTGGAATGGCTACTTAGGCGTAGGCTCAGGTTGTGGTTATGGATCGGGCGTATTCTAAAGTTTGTTATTGAGAGATCCAATATGTTAAAATTGTGGAGTAATTTGTTTTATAGTGATTTAATTATTTTTCCACATTTCTTAGAAGAGTCCATACCAATTTGTGTGTCATGCTTTTTGTATTTAAAGGGAATGTGGTTGTTCAATGGACAAGCAATTTGAAGCATTCGAGTGTTTTTTTTGCAAATCGCCAATGGTATGACCTTGTAAGCAGCCGTGAGGTCACATAACATGCCTAAATATTGTTTATTGGGTATGGTCTTGAACGGATCTTTTCTTTATCTGGTGTGACCTTGTAAGCAGCCATGAGGTCACATAACATGCCCTAAATATTGTTTATCGGGTATGGTATTGAACGAATCTTTTCTTGATTTGTTCTTTGAATTTTAATGGGTTTTCATGATTGGAACTTGGTTCTTTCTGCTTTATTATTTTCTCCCATGGGGTTGTGATGCACTACATAATGTAGGTCTTATTTCTAAGATGTATGTGGGTAGCGGGAAAATTAGAACAATCTCTAAAGAATAGACAGTATAAGTGTAGAATAGAATATTAAATTTTAGGAAGTAGAAAAGTAAACTCTCTTTTACACAGTTTAAAGTTTACAAAGTTGCAAAAAAAAATAATAAATAAATAATTCATCTCGTAAAGAGTTTGAAAAAGAAAAATTGGGAAAACATCGAAAAAAGGAAAAAAAACAATAAAAATGTACAAAGCACTACACACCTACACACACACTCTCTCTGATACATTGCCTCTTCTTTTTCCTTTCTATAGGAAAACCTCACTGGGAAACTTCAAGGGATGCTTCCCCTCTTTCCTGGTATCCCTAATAAACCTGTCGCCATAGGCTAGTGCAACTCACCTAAGGGGATTTGAACGAGACACCTTCCGGTATGGAACTAGCCAAATTCCTACCAACATTTGTGACAATCAATTGAGCTAATAACTTGGGCTTACTTTGATAGCTTCTATTCCACAACTAGCACCAAATTGTTTGGAAGAGATAGTTTATAAAGGGTCAACCTCTTGCCTGCCACAGATGTGTAAATAGTTTAAAAATCTTACATGTTATTCCAATGCTTTAATTTTGAACTCTTTAATGAGGCACAGCAACTGGGAAATACAAATCATAGCCTTGATTGTTATCAAGTTAGGGTTCCACTTTTGGAGTCTGAATGGGTATGATATCTAAGGCTAGTATTTAGTCAGAACTTTGACATTTAATTCAATCTATATTTGAGACTTCAATTGTTTATGTTTATATCTATAAACATTGTTATTTGTTTAAGTACTTCTCTTAAGCTCAAAGAGAAATATAACAATTATTCCAAAGTGTTTGGGAACCACAAGTGTCTCGTTTAGATGGGAAAAGAAGGGACTTGAGCGGAAAACTAATGGACATAATCACTTTTGTTATGCTAAGTTGCTGTGACAGGGTGCCATTCTTCTATTAAGATTCAAAATCACCAAGGAATTGCACCAGGCCCTTATTACTTATGTCTTCATGGGAATTGACCATGGTGGGTGGCCTGACATGTTGCCATCTTCACTACTGAATGGAAACCCCATTGGCATAAATATTGGTCATTGATGAACACCTGCCATGAATTAAAAAAAAAACTCATCATTTTTTCATTGATGATTTTCAGATGTTTACATAAACACTTATCACTTTTTGTGCAAGTGTTGTTTGAGAACTCTCTTCTTCTCTATATTTCTTATGAATTTGTGTACTGCCTTTTCTAATGGAAGTTTTACTAAACTGCAAAAATTATACAGCTACATTATTAGTTGGACTTTTTATGGAGCTCCAATTTCAATCTCTGCAAGTGCAATGTAGTTTTTTTTCATAATCTCTCCTTGATGTCTAGATTTTGATAACTTGAACAGGGATTAACCCGTAACATTCACATTTTCTTTATGAATTATTATCTCCTCCTAGTAGAGATATGAGTTTGGATGCAAACTAATGTGATAGTATGCGGTGGTTTTGTTGGTTTTTGCATTATTGTATTTTTAAATGATGTATTTGAAATGCCATCATACATTCCCTTATTTTTATTGCTTTATCTTTCATATCTTGTAGAGATGTTAATCTAGAAGTCATTGGATTGTTTAGAATTTATGTTTGTAGTAGTTAGAATCTTGTTGACATGTTAAGCTATCATATTTGACACTAAGATGGAACAAGCACAACTTGAATTTAATGAATTGCTAGCTTGAGTACACTGAACAACAATGAACATACATCAAAAGTATTACCTAGCCAAGTGTGGGGAATCATGGAATTCATCCTTGAGAGAGAAACCACCATAAATATTAATGATATTATGAATGAGGCTTAGAGAGTAGTAGTGGGAATGAGGATTTTGAGTTGGTACATACAACCATAGTAGCAGGATTTTTCCATATTGCCCTTTCAACTCAGAAACCTACCATGGCATGAGCTGAGGAGATGGAGAATTAACTAGCTCAGAGTCCTCGGTCACCCAATCCACAACCCTCTCATGAAGTATGAAACCATAGGGGGAGCACAAAATTAGTATATGAAGCCTACTAGCATGTTGCAAAGTACATATGTTTATCAGCATCGAGAGCGATTCAAGTTTCGGTACATACTGATACGTGGTACACCAAATACGAAGAAATGTCGAATTCAGTGTTCACATGGCAACATTCAATGGCATTCATTGCCATTAACCGATGGGACATGGAAAATTGTAATGGACATTTAATATTTCAAAATTCACGTGGATGGTGCCAACGTGCCACCGTGACATCCTGTCAGGTGGAAACTGATGAACCTTTTGGATTCCAACACTATATAGAGTCATAATGACGTTTTCATGAAAAATTAAACCATTGTTTTGGCGTTCTACCAAAAACTTCAATTGTTTAATAAAACGAGAAAATGCCAAAAGTTGTAACAATATTTCAAGTGTTTTTGTATGTACATATCATCTTAGTTTAAAAAATTGTGTTCTAACATGTATAATTTATCATTCATTTTGAAGGGGACTAGTTGTTTCTACGTTTTTGCCATTGTCATTTTAGATTAAATATTCCATTTGAAGTAAAATGATTGTTTTTTCATTGCTTATTCAACTAATTTATATCAATAACAATATTACTGTGGAATTGTCATTGTGGTTTATCCCATTTACCTTTGCTTAAAACATGGTTTTTATTGTTTTTTATTATTATTTTTTTGTTTATAGGTATATAGTTTCACTAGAAATGCCTCCAAAAAAGAAGGGGCAACCGACTTTGGACAAATTTTATGGTTGTTCTACAATGACAAGACCCTCTAATCATAATGACATTCCATATGTTCCTAACCTAAATGATGAACCTAATGAGGACATAGATGGAGACCTTGTTGACGATATAGAAATGTTTGGTCATCAAGAGGGTGGTTTTACTGGTGAGAGGAAAAGGAAGACCTCATGGAAACATGAATTTCAAGAAGATTGGAAGATCAAACACCCCTAGGTATATGCAATCAATGTTGTCAATGGCCTTGTTCACATGAAATGAAAGGTCTATGAGAAATACAAAGATCAAGGTCCATGAGGTATTGGCACTGGATGCAAGACAATTTAGTATGATGTAATGGAAACTCATTCAAAATCATTTACTCATCAAAAATCAGTTCAAAAACATTTGTATGATACTCAAAGATTGACAAAGTCCACTCCAAAACACATTATTCATATTAATGATGCCAACAAAGACAAGGTGATAACCACAATGAAATTAGCATATTTTATTGCAAAAAGGATATTGCAATTGCTACTTACGAATATATTTGTTAACTTCATATGCACTTGCAGACTCCAAACATCCCTAGTTGAGTAGATTAGTGTTCCTATTTTAATAGGAAGGATACCACAGAATTTATTGATTGTATCTCAAATTACCTTGAA
The DNA here is from genome assembly GCA_001517045.1 of Pseudotsuga menziesii. Classification (NCBI taxonomy): domain Eukaryota; kingdom Viridiplantae; phylum Streptophyta; class Pinopsida; order Pinales; family Pinaceae; genus Pseudotsuga; species Pseudotsuga menziesii. Next base: position 124,816 of record LPNX011146686.1, read on the forward strand.
GAGATGCAATCTAAAAAAATGTTGTACAGTCCTTTTTCTATAATGTTGGATGAAAGCATAGATAATCGTTTGGAACAACATCTTGTTGTGTATTCTACTTACTTGGACTCAAGAGGATTATGGCCTCCAATATCATAGTTTATGAAACTTATCATTGTCGCTAATGGAAAATTGTAATGGACATTTAATATTTCAAAATTCACGTGGATGGTGCCAACGTGCCACCGCGACATCCTATCAGGTGGAAACTGATGAACCTTTTGGATTCCAATGTTGTTTAGAGTCATAATGACGTTTTCATGAAAAATTAAACCGTTGTTTTGACGTTCTACCAAAAACTTCAATCGTTTAATAAAGCAGGAAAATGCCAAAAGTTGTAACAATGTTTCAAGTGTTTTTGTATGTACATATTCGCTTAGTTTAAAAAATTTTGTTCAAAAATCTATAATTTATCATTCATTTTGAAGGGGACTAGTTGTTTCTATGTTTTTTTCATTGTCATTTTAGATTAAATATTCCATTTGAAGTAAAATGATTGTTTTTTCTTTGCTTATTTAATTAATTTATATATCAATAATAATATTACTGTGGAATTTTCATTGTGGTTTATCCCATTTACCTTTTCTTAAAACATGGTTTTTATTGTTTTTTATTGTTTTTTATTGTTATTGTTTTGTTTTGTAGGTATATAATTTCACTAGAAATGGCTCCAAAAAATAAGGGGCAACCAACTTTGGACAAATTTTATGGTTGTTCTACAATTCCAAGACCCTCTAATGCTAATGATATTCCATATGTCCCTAACCTGAATGATGTACCTAACTTGAATGATGAACCTAATGAGGACATAGATGGAGACCTTGTTGATGATATAGAAATGTTTGGTCATCAAGAGGGTGGTTGTAGTAGTGAGAGGAAAAGGAAGACCTCATGGAAATGTGAATTTCAAGAAGATTGGGAGATCAAACACCCCTAGGTATATGCAATCAATGTTTTCAATGGCCTTATTCACATGAAATGAAAGATCTATGAGAAATACAAAGATCAAGGTCCATGAAGTATTGGCACTAGATGCAAGACAATTCAGTATGATGTAATGGAAAATCATTCAAAAGCATTTACTCATCAAAAATCAGTTCAAAAACATTTTTATGATACTCAAAGATCGACAATGTCCACTCCATAACACATTATGCATATTAATGATGCCAACAAAGACAAGGTGATAACCACAATGAAATTAGCATATTTTATTGCAAAAAGGATATTGCAATTGCTACTTATGAATATATTTGTTAACTTCATATGCACTTGTAGACTCCAAACATCCCTATCCGAGTACATTATTGTTCCTATTTTAATAGGAAGGATACCACAGAATTTATGGATTGTGTGTCAAATTACCTTGAAGAGATGCAATCTAAAAAAATGTTGGACAATCATTTTTCTATAATGTTGGATGAAAGCATAGATAATAGTTTGGAACAACATCTTATTGTGTATTATACTTACTTGGACTCAAGAGGATTATGGCCTTCAATATCATAGTTTATGAAACTTATCAATGTCCCTGATGGAAAAGGAAAAACCATTTATGATACTTTCATTAGTATAAAAGAAACAAGGAAGCTGAAAATGAAAAATTAATAGCAGTTTCTATTGATGGTGCTTCATCTATGGTAGGGAGTGAAAATGGATTTGTCATGTTGTTAAAGAATGATTTGCCAAATTTTATTTTACTCATTGCATCGCACATCAAGAGGCACTTGCAGCATCAGATGCTTCAAAAAAGATACTGTAATTCTTGTTTGTTCAAAAATTAGCAAATAAGGTCTACTCATGGGTTGGAAATTTAGCAAAAAGAAATATTGAACTCATTTCTTTACTAGAAGTAATGTAATTGGAATCTTTACAAGTTCTTCAAATCCATGGGATTCGATTGTTATCTAGAAGACAGGTAGTTGAAAGGCTCGTTACATTAATGCCTACGATTTTAAGCATGTGGAAAAAGGAAAGAAAAAATTCATGGTATCACAAGGAAATGATTTTCTCAGTTCAATTTTGTTTAAATATGCTTGCTAATGTTTTGATAGAATTGAATAAAATAAACCAAAAATTCCAAGAATGTAATGTAGATGTCACCACACTTGGAATAGCTATTAACCATACATTAAATACTCTTAAGAGGTATTTTTGTAGGCCAGATTCTTTTGCAGATGGTGCAACGCATCTTAGTAATTTGTTAGAAGACTCTAGAGATGGATTCCTTGAAAATGTTGACAAACATGATTTGTTGTATATTCCAATATAGGATGAGCACATGTCACAACCGATGGCAACATGTATCTATGGATCTCTTGATAGTTGCATACAACTTACAAGGAATTATGTCCACGTATTGATTGAGAGCTTCAATTCAAGATTCCCAAATATTCATCTCTTTAATGCAGCAAGATTGTTTATCCGTTGCCACTATCCATCAGATCTATTTGTGAGAGAAACTAATGCAAAACAATGGCTTGAAAGACTTTTTCGCATTTGCAGCAAAGACTATGCAATGAAGGTGTCAATGTACCATTGTTTGACATTGCAGCATGCAAAACATAATTGTATGAATTTATTGATGTTCTTCATTTAAATGGAGAAATATTCCCTTTGAAAGATACATGGAAGGTATTTTCTCAAATAAAATATTGGCACTCTAGGTATCCAAATATGTTAAAATTATGGCAAGCAATCCTTGTCATTCTGACAAGCATTGTTGCATGTGAATGAGGGTTTTCAAAACAAAATGTAATCAAAGATATAAGGAGAACAAGGTTGTCAATTAACATGCTTGATGCATCAATGTGTGTTTCATTAACAGGGCATGACATATCAGAGGTGGAGTGGCAATGAGTTTATGAGATTTGGTGTAGTTCAAAATATAGGAGAAATTAACTCGAGATCTTGATGCACTCCTGGTCATGTATTGCAACAGTTTTGATCAGTAAGTCTTACATCATAATACTGCTATTTAATTTTTGTCATCTTTCCTCCTTATCAATAGTAATCTATAGTAATATAGGAAACATTTTGGAGCTACAACAGTACTTGAACTATATGCTACAACAATGAGGGGGATCCTGTAGCAGCCTTACAATGATGACTTTCAATTATAGGCACAAGGACAATAGACCAAGGTGGGAATACCATTAATTTTGGTTATTGAAATGTCTTAGCCTTAGCCATATCTATTGATAAACAGAACAATGCAACCCTTAATACATCTGGGATAGGTTTCTATGACTTCAAGTTTATATCCAAGTGGAAACTTGGAATTTTCTGGTTTTTTCTTGAATTTTTTGGTAAATAACAAGGAAAGGAATAATTCTAGGCAACGTAAGTAGTTTTCATGTGGAAGCTTGGCATTAAGGGAAGTTTTTGCAGATGGAATCTATGAATTGTTTTATGAAGTTATCGACAAAGTGATCATTAGAGTTATCTGATTCCATTGAAATTTTCCCAATATGTGGATGATGATGCAAAGATCTCTATAAAGAGAAGAAATGCACGTCTAAAAACAGGGCTTGACATTTTTTCATTTTTGGAAGAACACAACTTTAATAAACACTTTTCTTAATATATGGTTCAGTTTGGTAGATATCAATGTGTGCATAAATTGTTTGAGATATTGATTTAGTTTTACTATTACTATCGTCCAATTTAACAGTCTATTCTACATAGTGCCATAGACAAGGCATGCTATAAAAGAACAAGTGCTATGAAATTTGCATTTTTTTTCATTTTATTTTATTATGTGCTTAATATAATTATATTGAGTAAGAGGAAATCCAACCTAAAGCTAGAGTGGTAGTTACTGAGGTCGCGCTATGTACTCTACCCTTTTCCCTGCTTTGTTGATTAATCTGGTTTATTAATAGGTAGTACTATTAAATTATATTAGTTCCATTGCAATTTTCATTTAATAGATATTGTAATTATAATCATATCTAAAATCTAATCCATGATGAACATAAGTATGAATTTATTGAAAGCAATTCAACAAATATGAATGGGTGAAGGGAAGAGTATGGGGTCTGGGGTCACTAAACTAACACTCCTAGCTACTCAACAAATATAGGAGAGAGGGGAAAGCTGCTACAAGATTTCTGAGTATCTCACTTAGCATTGTGCAACCATCGTAACCTTCATATTAGCACAAATATTCATACATTTATATGAAGCTAGTAATATTAAAGAGGTTTGTACATTGAAAGGGTGTCTATTCTTTCCATACTATAGTTACCAACCAATACCAAGTTCTTACTCTTTCGCCAACTAGTGATCAACGTATTCTCTATAATTGATTATCATTTTTGTGAATATTATAGGTCTGAGATAAATTATATGACACCTTATTTTGCCAAATATTATTGTGGTGAATGTCTTTTAATACAATACTTTCATTATATATATGGTGGATCTTTCTCTTGAGGTTTGTGAAGTTGGTAAGCATTGTTGAATTTTTTATCCCAAACAAACATTCTGAAGCAAATACACATTGTAGGAGGTATGTATAGTGAAATCATGTCTTTCCTTGCCATACTATAGGTACTAGCCAATACCAAGTGCTCACTCTTTCACCAACTAGTGATCCATGTATTCTTTGTAAGTGGTTATCATTTTTGTGAAGATCCCAGATCTAAGATAAATTATATCTTACTTTATTTTACCAAATTCATTGTGGAGAATGTATTTTAAATATTCGGTACTTTCATTATATATATGGCACATCTTGGACTTGAGGCTTGTGAAATTGGTAGGAATTGTTGAAGTTATTTATCCCAAACAAATAGTCTAAAGCAATTACACATTATAGGAGGTTTGTATAGTGAAAGGGTGTCTTTCCTTGCCATACTATAGTGACCATCCCATACCAAGTGTTCACTCTTTCACCAACTAGTGATTCACGTATTCTTTGTAACTTGTTATAATTTTTGTCAAGATTCCAACTCTAAGCTAAATTATATAAGACCTTATTTTTTCAAATATTTTCATTATATATATAATGGATCTTTCTCTTGAGGTTTGTGAAATTGGTAAACATTGTTGAAGTTTTTTATCCCAGTTTGAATCAAATACACATTATAGGAGGCGTGTATAGTGAAAGGGTATTTTTCCTTGCCATAGTATAGTTACCAACCCAATGCTCACTCTTTCACCAAACAATGATCCATGTTTTCTCTGTAAGTAGTTATCATTGTTTTGAAGATTCCATCTTTGAAATAAATTATATCAGGCCTTATTTTGCCAAATATTATTATGGTGAATGCATTTTAAATCTACATTACTTTCAGTATATATATGGAGGATCTTGCTCGTGAGGTTTCTAAAATTGGTAAGAATTGTTGAAGTTCTTTATTCCAGAAAAAATAGTACGAATTAAATACACATTATAGAATGTTTGTACAGTGAAAGGGTGTTTTTCCTTCCCATACTATAGTTACCATCCAATACCAATTTCTCACTCTTTCACCAACTACTGATCCACATATTCTCTATAAGCGGTTATCATTTTTGTGAAGATTCCAGTTGTCAGATAAATTATATCAGACCTTATTTTTCCAAATATATTGTGGTGAGAGGCTTTTAAATCTGCAATAATTTCATTATATATATTGTGGATATTTATCTTCAGGTTTATGAAATTGGTAAACATTGTTGAAGTTCTTTATCCCAGTTTGAATCAAATAAACATTATAGGAGGTATGTACAGTGAAAGTGTGTTTTTCGATATATTTCTATGTCATAACTTGGGAATGCTATCCTCAAGTTCTCGATTAAGGAACTTGTACCTATGCAAGGTCTCCAAATTCTCTGGGTTGTTGTTATATCTGAATATTTTTAGTCTCCATACTCCAAACATATTTGGTTTGGATTTTCTTTCTCACCTTAGTAAGGGAATGGAATTATTTTCCTACATCCCACTCCAGATAAACTAGATCAGAAGCTTTATTTTTCTCTTCTGAATCCCAACAAGGATGTAGGAAAGAAAGTGCCAATATATGTTAAATATAGTGCATAGGTACAAGTTCAAGTCTGCAAGTTATCATATAGAAATATATCAAAAAAACCCTTTCATTGTACAACCCTCCTATAATGTGTATTTGAGAAGTCATGATACATGTTGTCATGACTTCTCCTTATACAATGATGATAAAATATTTGGAACACACATGACAATATACCTTGAGAGAGAAAATATTAATTTCCTTGGTCTTGTAGGTCTTGTGGGTAAAAGGGCTTGTTTCCCCACCTTTATGCTACACCTTGGTCTTATTGGTATGGGGGTTTCCTTGCCACCTTGTTGTGACGCTTAGTTGACTTATGGTCCTTTTGTTCCTCGCATCCTTGTTCAATGTTGTACCATCACCACCTTTTGTATGATGAATTAAACTTATTGTTTTTATTTTATATGACCACTTGATTGTTAGTACCCTATCCTAAGTCAACCTAACATTATTTTATGTTATGTTTGGAAAGAACCCTAAAATATAGAGGTTAGTGTATTAACCTCTCTAGATGGCTTGTTAAGATTATAAATTCAAGTCTTGAATTTCATTTTAGAGAGTGTGTTGACGAAAGAAATTTGAAGATATGATATTTCACCTATCTAGGGTTTTCTACTACTAATATATTTACATCTAGGGTTTTGTTGCGATCTGTGAGTTGCCACCACCTCTCTTCTCAGCCTGCTAGTGTTTTTGTCTTCATGTTCAAGTTGTTGATGTTATGAATATGTCATGTAAATCTTCTCATCTTGTTAATGGTTTCCTTGACATGTGTTGATATTCCTTGAGATGGGAATAATCTTGTGTAGGATGCTAATTATAATAGAATCCCTTCTTGGGGAGTCCATGACTAATAGACACCTTTGTGATAAGGGTCGTGAGTCGTGACTAATAGAATCCCCTTAGGTTGGATCATGGCTGATCTAAACCCCTTAGGTTTGAATCGTGATTGAGTTCCTAGTTGGGCCATGACTCTGTGGAACTCTTCTTGAGCTGGGTTGTGACTAGGTAAAACCCTTCTTGGGTAAGTTGTGATTGTTTGAACTTACCTTAACTTAACCATGGACTATTGATGATTTCTCTAGGAGGTCATTACTATTTATGAATTTTTGGAGCCCTCTTGGATAGGTCATGACCTTTTTGTTACTTCTTAGTTTGGGTCGTGATCACTATTGGCTACCTAGAATTAGGATGTGGCCCTTCTGCTATTTATTATAGTGGGTCGAGACCCTTGGCACTTGGGCTTGTTCATACTTGATCTATGACTCTTGGACGCCTCCTATGTTGGGATGTCACCTTGTGTGTGCTCATTAAAATTGATTTGTGACCTCTACGAAGTGTTTAGACAAAGTTGTATCTCTTGTGGGTTGTTAGGACTCTGACTTGACCTTGTTGGGTTGATAAGATCTGAATTGTGACTTGCGTTAATCTTCTTGAACTGGTTGTGATCCTGCTGGTGCCTGACTATGTTTGGGGTTGGGTGTAACTGTTGGGGTTTTCACACTTGGTGATCGAGTTATACTGGAATCTACTATATGTTCCTAGTCGTATTCCTAATGTTTTCTCTCTCAAGATATGTCAACTGTTTCATCATCGATCTTGTCCTAGTGACAAGATTTGATCCTAAAAGTATCTAAGTATAAGGCTGATTCAAAGCATATATGAACCAGCATTGTTATTTATTAGTTGTTGGTCATTAGTTTTTTTTTTGTACTATATTATTTTTTATGTCCTCTACATTGCATTTGAGGAAGTGTATCTCAAGTACCAACTTTAATGCAGTGACCATTGGAGTGTTAAAGTTGAAAGAGATGAAAGTTATGTTTTCTAAATTTATCTTTCCTTGCTACACTTGTACCAATTTGGGGGCTGAGTATCACTACTAGGGTTTTCACACTTGGTGATTGATTCATATTGACTGCTACTATATGTGGGGTTGAGTATCACTATTGGGGTTTTCACACTTGGTGAGTGAGACATATTGACTACAACTATATGTTCCTAATCATTTCCCTCTCAAGTTATGTCAACTATTTCATTGTTGATCTTGTCCTTTCAGTGACAATATTTGATCCTAAAAGTATCTGAGTATAAGGAAGATTCAAACAAGATATGAACCAACATTGTTATTTATTAGTTGTTGGTCATTAGTTTGTTTTTTGTACTATATTATTGTTTATGTTCTCTACACTACATTTGATTAAGTGTATCTCAAGGACCAACTTTAACACACTAACTGTTGGAACAGTTAAAGTTGAAATAGATGAAAGTTATGTTTTCTAAATTTATCTTGCCTTGCTACAACTATATCAATTTTGTTTTAGAAATTTAATTTTCACTATTATACTTTTACTTTTGAGTACTTGATCTGCAATGTTTCCATAAGTTAGTTAAACTGTTAAAAATCCCTAAAATTTTAACAATACACTTGGATGGCCTCCAACACCAGTTTACTAATGTGAGTCTAGCATGAGACAATTTATGCATTTAGGAGTGTGAATTTCCATCTAGTGGATTTTAACTCTCCTTACTACTTAGTTTTCCTTGGCAATATGGTTCAATGTTTGAGCTAGCCCTTGGAGTACTATTATATGTTATATACCAAACAGTATGATAACCTACCAGGTCAAAATACCTGCACATACAACATTAGAATCACCCTGTTAGTATCTCAACTTCCTTCTTATTATCAAATCCTTAACTATTATATTGAAGGGCGCCCGCAAGAAGATGCTACCCAATTATGATGCAAGGGGAGTGCGTGAGCAGGAAAAAAACATGAATGTACACACACCCTTGGATGCGTGCATGTGCTCCTACCTCGACAGTGGCGAACCTCCATGCCGGATTGCCATAGTGGACAATATGAACATGCACGCATCCCTAATAACGTGCATGCATGTATGTGTGCACACGCATATGTGGACGTGTGCGCTTGTTTTTTGCATGTGCATACAGGGACGTGCACGTGGCCATGTGTTTAAAAACAAAACAAAAAACAAAACGGTTTCAACATTTTTGTTAATCCACAACCAACCTGCGAGCATGCAAGCCACCGATCACGATGTCCCAAGAGGCCAAAATGACACCCATGAAGCCCAAAGGAAGTGTCAAAGTAGCCTAAAACAACTCCCACAGTGTTGGAGTAAGGTAGATGGAGCAGTATTTGCATTTTTTTATTTATTTTAATGTTTTTTATTGTTTTTCAAATAAAATACAAAATTAAAAAAAAATACAAATGAATTGAAATGGAAATAATTTGATATTGCAGATACAAATTACCTAAACATAATGACAAATACCAATGAACCATCCAAACAAAGGGGTGAAACAAACCAATTGGAGGACCCAATAAGCCCCGAATTAAACAAAGAAAACCCCAAAGATGAATTACACGGGGATTTAAACCAATTACGAATACTGAGTGATGAACTGAAGAACACCAAGGAACCCTCTTGGGTTTCCCTCGCCTCATCACTACAAAAGATAATAGACTCCATCAACATTGCCCACAGTGAGATAACCAATTTGAGACAATATAGGGCTCGAATGAGAGAACATTATGGCACTTGTATATCCAAAGAGGATATAAAAAACCTGAATATCAGAAAAGCCCAACTATGGAGAAAATTCACAGATCCAAGAATAAGATAGCCTCTAGATGTGAGGAAGAGGTGAGTTTGCATGGATTTGTGTAATTACCAGCCATGGAGAGAAAACTAAAGGAAGAGATGGTTCATGGTTTTTGACAAGCCTCAATGAAACAATGTCGAGGTCCCATAGTATTTTCTCAGGAATCTTTGGGATGAGTTTCTGTTAGGGTTCCATGTGAACTACTTCGACATCACCAAATTCTAGGGCGTCAATTTTGTCTCAGCCTAAGATCGATCTCACACCCACAAGAACCCACTCATAGGACCTCTTGAACCTAGGCAAGATCCAAACCCACTTCCTCAACCCCCTAGGTTAAGTAGCGGGATAGATGAGATCCATGAGTCCGTTAGACGTGCCACACGGCACCTTCTCAGGCATACCACATTTGTGGCTATGTATTCACAGAGCGAGTAGTGTCAGGATATTTAGACACTTAGGAGTTAGTTAAGATCAATTTGTGTAATATATCCGTTAGGTAAAGTGTGTTTCTTTAGTATGCATTAGTATGAATTTGTAAATATTCTAATCTGAAGCTCACTATATGTTCTAGACATAAAGTGATCAGACGGTTCAACTTCTCTTAGATCATACCTGCCATTGATCTGTAGCTTAACACTCGATTGGTCCATCATCTCTATTTACAGAGAACAGAGGGTCCTTGGCTAGTTGATCAATTATGAGAAGCTCATTTGTAGTTTTCTTCTTTTTCATAATAAATTTCTCCAAGTAGCTATTTGGCTGGGGCCATGGACTTTTTCCCTCTCGAGGGTTTTAACCATGTGACAAACATCGATGTGTTGATATATGATCTATTTGTGTGAAGTGGTTTCTCTAGGTGTTCGGTCTTTTGGGAGTACCTTGTGTACTTGAACATGGTATCAGAGCGTTTGTGAAGAGTCGCTTTCGTTTGTGATCAAGATATGGAACCGGTGTTGCTGAAACTTTGAAAGGTTTTCTTGTTCTAGAGTTTCTATGCATTTGTGGCATGTGGCAGTTGTTCCATTATGTTTGGAGCATCATTTACATTGAGAAATAGTTTTCTTTTCATCGAAAATCATTTTCGTTTGATCCAGAAACACACATTTCAACAAATCTGAAGGTATAATGTCATAGTGACGGATTTGTTCTATTTTTTTTTAAATCTGTCATATTTTATCAATTTTATCAATTTTATTATTAGATATTTATTGTTTTAGTATTGGATTATTGCCTTCCCTGGTTGTGTATGATCTTTGTCTTGCACCTTGCGCGATTGCAATGAATCAGTAACAGAAAGGGAAATTTGTTTTTGTCTTCTCAGCTACGTATACTCTTTGTTGTACACCTTGTGCGGCCGTGGCGAATCAGAGACAACAAGAAAACTTGAAAACATAGACTTTCTGGGAAAGCTAACCAAGATCTAACCCCATAGTGTGGAAAAGTTTTTTTTGTTTTTATTTTTCGGTTTTTTGTGATTTGCAGAAGAAGAAAAAAAGGCAAGCATGGAGACCGAGAGAGAAGAGTAAAAAAAAGGCCCCCTTCCTCTTTCCCTTCCTTTACGTACCTTTTAAACTTAGCTCACTTAGTTCAAACTTTCTTTATTCCTTAATAGGTCTTGAGTTCAAGTCTTATTAACTTATTTTTTAGTGCATGCAATTTCTATTTTCAAGTTACTTTATTGCAAAAGTGCATCTCACTTAAATAAAATAAAATAAAAAGTGAGTCGCTTAAGTCTTTTAATTTATTGCCACACTATTTAAAGTAACATTATTGTAAAAGTGAACATCACTTATTTTACAAAAGTGATTCACTTAAAAGAAACTTTTTTGTAAGTGATTTTCAAAGGTTCATCTTGGGAAGAAGGGGGTTTTTTTAGTTGGTCAAGTTAATATCTGCCACATCACTATTGGGGAAATCTTTAACATTTTCTTTGATCAAGCATAACTTCATCATCCAGAATCAGTTTTTAGTGTCGTTTTTTTTAAACAGCCTAATTTTTTGAGCTCCTTGCATCCAGATAGTTAGTTTCTATTCTTTCAGCCGTTATTTTGTAGTATGGACACCCCTTGTGATATTATACTTAACTGTTCTAACTATTTCTCATGGAAATCTTGTATGGAGGATGTTCTACGAAGTAAGGGACTTTTCATAATTACCTCAGGGAAAGAAACAGAACCCACTGATGATGATAAGAAAATAAAATGGGAAAATAGATGTGATGAATCCTGTGTATTGATTTTGGATGTCAATATCTACTGATTTGTGATTCCACATATCTGGAATTGATGAACTTGATAAAGCTTGGGAAAAGTTGGAATTTTTGTTTGGTAAACACAATAAAATCCGAGGTCATCAACTTGAGAATGAGTTGATTTATTTGGATGTAAGTGATTTTTCATGCATTCAAGATTATTTATCTAAGTATAAAACTCTTAGAATCTTATGTGAAGAATGCAAGATTAAGAAATAAAACAAACAATGTATTTATCATATTATTTTCAAACTTGGACCTACATATTCTATTTTTGTATCTACATTTTACTCCATGAAAGAATCCTTGACTGCAGCTAGCTATCAAGAGCCTAGTCTTGAATCATTTTGTGATTCCTTAATTAGTGAGCAAGATAAGCTCATTCATCTTGGAATAATTAACAATGTAGATACATCTAGGAAAGTCTTATTGTCCCATCAGAAAGAAAAGTCCAAGCCTCCCAAGAAACAAAATTTTTGCAGTAATAAGCCAAACAAAGGTCCCAAACCCTTTCAATTAGCTCCTCCTAAAAAAAATGACAAAGGATCCAAGCCAAAAGGAAAAAATACTGAACATCATTGCAATTTTTGTGGGAAAGATAATCATGATGAATCTAAGTGTTTCAAGATGATCGCAGCCTTGGAAGCAAGAATGAAGAAGCACCACATCAGCCTAGATTCATGTTCAGAATCTACCGCTCATGGACATGCACTTTGTTCTTTTGGTTACTCTTATATTGCATCTTCTTCTTCTACTTCAAATGAATGGCACATTAATTCTAGAGCATCTTATCATATGGCTAAGGATCAAGCCATCTTTTCTACTATGCATGAATGCAACACCAAAGAAATATTTGTTAGTGATTATATATCTCTAAGTGTTGTAGGATCTAGAATAGTTCCAGTAGAAAATGATCATTTCAATGGTGTACTATGTGTTCCAAGAATTTCCTGCAATCTATTATCAGTCTATCAAATTACTCATTCGGGTGAAGGTAAAACCGTGACATTTACACCTCACCAAGTTGTAATCAAGGATTTTAAAGATCCTCAAAATGTCCTTGCTACTGAAAATGTTGATGATATTATGAGGTTGTACAAATTTAACAACTTTGGGTCATCACCGTTTCCTTCATTTTTTGTTGCTCATAGTGATAACTTGAGCAAACTTTGGCATGAGCAATTTGGTCACTTAAATTATCGCTCATTGCCACAACTATGTAAATACAATATGGTGACTGGTCTTCCGATGGTATCTTGCAAGGATGGTGTTTGTTTAGGTTGTGTACTCAAAAAACATCATCAAGATAGTTTTGACAAACGTGCCTCTTGGCATGCCTCGATTCCCTTGGAGCTTGTGCATAGTGACTTGCGTGGTCCTCTTCCATCTACTTTCTTTTCTAGTTTTAAATATTTCTTAACTTTCATTGATGACTACTCTAGACGCACTTGGGTTTACTTCCTAAATATTAAGAGAAAAGTATTTAACATGTTCTTGGCCTACAAGGTCCTTGTTGAAAAACAATCTGGTCATCAAATTATTAAGTTAAGATCTGACAATGGAGGATAATATGTTAACAAAAAGTTCACTACTTTCTGCACTAAACAACGAATCCAGCAACACACTGTTCCATATACACCACAGCAAAACGGTGTAGCTGAACGAAAGAATCACACTTTAAAAGAAATGGCTAATTGTATGATCCAATCTCTGGGACTAAGTCTTCAATATTGGACCGAGGCCATAAATTGTGCAAATTACATAGTTAATAGCACACCCACTAAATTTTTTCAAGGTATAACACCGAAAGAAGCATGGAGTAAAATTAAACCAGATGTAAGTCACTTCCGTCTGTTTGGTAGTGAAGCATGGGCTCACATTCCGGATGAAAAATGGAAAGCATTGCAACCTAAAAGTAAAACGTGCATATTTTTTGGATATTCTGAAGATGTAAAAGGTTATCAAATTCTTCATCCACATTCTCATGATATAATCATTAGAAAAGATGTTAAATTTGATGAATATCTCTTTGGCTTGTGAGCCTAACTTGGTGGGTATGCCATCTTTGGCCTATGAGCCTGATTCGGTGATTGTGCCTTCTTCTACTTCCAGCTTCCTTGACAAGTTTCCAACTTTAGTTTCTGATGATGATAGTGAGGCCCAAAATCCATCTCCTCCTCCTCATGTTCCTCCAGTTGCACTAGCACCAATGCTTCTTCGATGGGTCTGTTCAACATGTGAAGTAGCTAGTGATCTTGCCGATGATCCTAGAGATCAACGTCGAACATGTTCTCAGTTTGAGCAAACCTCTTCTCTCTTGGCTCAAGTTTTCGAGAATCATGATCCAGAAACTTTTGCAGAAGCTTCAACTTATCCAAATTGGGATGCAGCTATGGATGAAGAATATCGTTCCTTAATGGCGAACGATACTTGGGATCTTGTTCCTATTCCAAAAGGAAGAAAACTTGTAAGATGTAAATGGGTCTACAGAAATAAGTATACATCAAATGGAAGTTTTGAAAGACTTAAGGCAAGGTTAGTTGCCAAAGGTTTTTCCCAAGTTGAAGGGAATGACTACAATAAAACCTTTGCTCTTGTCGCAAAAATGAACTCCATCCACCCTGTTCTTTCCCTGTTAGATTTTTATCATTTAAGCAATATGATCTAGGATCTTATCTGAGAGATTAACATGCGCAACAATAAACATAAGAGACAAGAGACACAAATAATTTTCCTCGGGGAAACCATAGAGGAGAAAACCCCACAACTTCCTCAGAGATAGAATGAGCACCAATGGCAGTAGTAAAACCTGAAAACATAAAGATGATCTCCAACAACTTGTTCTCTCTCACTCACTCATGCGCCCTAGTGAGTGAATGTGTGTGTAATAATTAGAGAGGCTCACTCTCTATTTATATTCTTTTGTTCACTTAATGTCCACTCCAACATATCGGCCTCACTTAATAATTACTTACCAAGGGCGACATCTCTAGGAGAGTCTAATAACCCTGGTGCCCCTCAACTGCGGGGACTTTTCCCTTCCGATGAAAAAGGAGGGTTAACCTTAACAAAATGGTGGGGACTATTTCCTTGACTTACAATAACTCACCTAGGGACGACTTCTCTAGGATAGTCTAATAACCCTAGGGCCCCACAAATACGGGGAATTTAACCCTTGATCAATAAGAAGGGTTACCCTCTATGACTTTACATGACTTGTTTACATTATTGAATCTCCTGATAGGAACATCGGGATATGGCATGACTCAAGTACATTACAGACACTTCCTAGAATAAACATCGGGGTACAATACATAAGATATACAAGTGAATACATTTCGAAGTTACAAATACATCAACACTCCCTCTTAACTAGGAAGGTATTCTCTTGNTTGTATCATCTGGATCATCATCAAGTTCTTGTCATATTCATTGGCAAGTCATCTTCATCTTCAATTCATCTTCATCTGGATCTAGATCATCACTCATTCTGGATCATCATCACTCGATCTGGATCATCACTGTTGGATCATCATCACTGGATCTAGATCATCACTCAATCTAGATCATCACTGCTGGATCATCATCACTGGATCTAGATCATCACTCGATCTGGATCATCACTGGGTCATCATCACTGGTGTTATCTCTTGATTCTTCTTGTCATAGGAATTTCTATAGATACAACCCTTTTTCATGTTGGTTGTAGGACTAGCCTCCATGTAGGTCTTCTCCAGTGCTTATATCTGACCCTAAGTCAGAATGGCCTGCCTAGCACTAGCATCTGACCATGAGAGGAACACATCCAATACCATGTCAGAAAGGCATGCCTAGCACTCACATCTGACCATGGGAGGAACACATCCAAGAACCATGTCAAAAAGGCCCAGCACTTACATTCATCAGCATGATAGAACACACCTACTATCATCTATGAAAAGGCAAAGCACTTACAATCACCAACATGGTAGGACACAACTACTACCATATGTGAAAAGGCACAACACTTACAATCACCAGCATGGTAGGACACACCTACTACCATCTATGAAAAGGCACAACACTTACAACCACCGACATGATAGGACACACCTACTAGCATCTGTGGAAAGGCTCGGCACTTACAACCACCAGCATGATAGGACACACCTACTATCATCTATGGAAAGGCACATCACTTACAACAACCAGCATGGTAGGACACACCTACTACCATCTGTGAAAAGGCACATCACTTACAATCACCAACATGGTAGGACACACCTACTACCATCTATGAAAAGGCTCAGCACTTACAATCACCAACATGATAGGACACACCTACTATCATCTGTGAAAAGGCTATGCACTTACATTTGATCATGTGGGAGCCAACCCCACAGTCACATCAGAATGGCTCTACACTTACATCTGACCACGTGGGAGCCAATCCCACAGTCACATGAGAATGGATCTGCACTTACATTTGATCATGTTGAATCCAATCCCACAGTCACATCAGAATGGCTCTCATCCCTAGGCTAAGAATTCCTGGTAACTGACCAGGTGCCTCCATTCTCCCAGAGAATGGCCTTCAGCACTTATATCTGATCATGTGGGAACACATCCCTCAATCACATTACAATGGATCAGCACTTACTTCTGACCATGGAAGGAACCAATCCTCTCACCATGTTAGAATGGCTCATTGACTCATCACTTCCCTTTGGAGGGAACCTCGATCTGGGGAACACCAAGCTTCTCCCTGAAGTACTCAAACTTCACTCTGGCCAATGGATTAGTCAACACATCAGCTATCTGTTCATCCATCGCAACATACTGGAGCTTCACTGCTCCTCTCTATACCATATCCCTGATATAGTGATATTTGATCTCGATATGCTTCAACTTGTCATAGAACACCAGGTTCTTAGACAAGTTCACACAACTTTGGTTGTCACAATATATACAAGTAGCATCCAACTGGAGATCACATAAATAACATACTCTACTTCAGTTGTACTTAGTGCAACGCAAGACTGTTTCCTGCTAAACCAAGAGATCACATCTGATCCCATACTGAATCAGCACCCTGAAGTTCTCTTTCTATCAATGGCACTTCCTGCCCAATCTGAATCAACATAACCTTCCAGGTTAATCTTCTGATCCACCTCATACTTGAGCCCATAATAAACTATACCCTTTAGGTACCTCAGAATATGATTTGCAGCAATCAAGTGAACATGTCTCGGATCTGTCAGGAACTGGTTCAAGGTGTTCATAGAAAATCAAATATCTGGTCTTGTATTCATTAGGTACATCAATGAACCAATCATCTGATGATACATTGTGGCATCAACCGACTCGGATGAAGCATCACTCAATAGCTTCAGGTTCGATTCCATAGGTGTGGTCATGGCCTTGCTAGCTTCAGGTTCAATGCAATAGGTGTGGTCATGGCCTTGCAATCCATCATCCCAAATCTCTTTAGGATCTCTACTGCATACTTCCCTTGTCCCAGGGAAATTCCATTTGTATTCTACCACACCTCCATGCCTAGAAAATAGTGCATCATACGCAAGTCCTTCATCTTGAACTCGGCAGTAAGCTTCATCTTCGTATCAGCAATCAACCCATCCATACCTATTACAAACAGATCATCTACATACAGTAGGAGTATCACTAGGTTTCCATCTTCAAATTTGTAGTAAAGGTTGGAATCTGCTTTACTCTTGGTAAATCCCAAATTGGATAGGAAACTATGAATTATGTCGTACCATGTCCTAGGTTCCTATTTCAAACCATACAGAGCTTTCTTCAACTTACACACATGAGACTCCCTGTCATGTGTCTCAAAACTGAGTGGCTGCTCCACATACACTTCCTCTTCCACTACACCATTCAAGAAAGCAGTCTTGGCATCCATCTAGTGTATCTTCCATTTCATCACTGCAACCAGATCAAGTACTGATCTGATGGAAGTGCATCTAGCTACAGGTACAAAAGTTTCTTCATAATGTATTCCTTCTTTCTAGGAGAATTCTCGTGCTACGAATCATGCCTTGTAGCCCATGATGTTTCCATCTACTACATGATGGAACTACGAACTTCCCTTCAGGTCTTGATACTACATCCTAGACATCATTCTTCATTTTGGATTATTAGAGTGAATCTTGAACTGTCGTCACTTGTTCTTCGGAACAAGTCTTGTCCTTCTTTTCTTGTAGGCGATTGTACGCAATCTTTCCTACAAGTCAAATGAATTTGTATGGTTAGAAACATTTCATAAGGCATATTCATAATGGCAAATTCTTATGCATAAATATATGATCATGCAACTATTTTAGCCAATACAACATTCATCCATATCTCACAGAAAATTTCTAGATGCCTTCCATCTCTACCAAGACAACATTGAGATTGTGCACTAATCCAATATGTCAGCAAAGACGTTTCATTCTATATAAGTAGCAATGGAGAGTTGTATAACACCATGAGATACTTACCCATCACATGAATATTAGTAGTATATTGTCATTAATGCACACATTCTATCATGCATAATACATCAACTGAATATAAACAAATGCATAACAAAAACAATATCATGAAATGACAATTGAATACTTATCTTTATTTGTTTCATGGGTAGACTCCTTCTTGATCCTTTAGCTTCATCATCTTCTTCATTCATAATAGCATCATTTCTTATCCAAATGCTAAGATGGATAATAGGTTCTTCAAGAGTTGAGTCCTTCATATTCCTCATCGCTTGAGGGATCTTCTTTGGATGGTGAGAGCTTGATCTTCAGTCGCTCCCATCTTCTTTTCTCTTATTATGAGTCGAGCTTCTTCTTGTGTCCACTCTTGCCAGATTATTCTAAAAGTAATCACTTGCTTATGGCACACATTCCTTGAATGAATGAATCCCATGATCCTGGGAGGCCATTCAAGGTGGCTATCACAACTTCTGCATTCTCCACTTCTTCTTCTACTGCTTCAAGTTGTTCTTTGATTTGAGTGACCCTTGTAAAGTATGATTGTATGGTCTCTACATTCTGAATCTTCACATTCTTCAACTGTTTTCTCAAAGTCATCTTTTCATTTATGTTCTTCCCTTAAAATAGCTTGGTCAAGGAATCAAACATCTCTTTCGGTGTCTTTAGGGAAGATACTTGTTGTATAAAGTGACTCATGATTGAATCAACAATGAACTTCTTGGTCTTGACCAAGTTCTTCTTGTGTAATGCTTTTAGCCTCATCTCCCTCTGGAACTGGAACCTCTCTACTTATGTAGATGTCCAATTCATTTCCTTCAAGAACTAGTGAGATCCTATACTTCCATGCTTGGAAGTTGTCAGCCTCACCAAGCTTGTCATCAAGCTGGTGTGATTAGTCATCTTGAAATGAGAACCTCAACTGTAAATAGCAAAAGATTAGATCTTACTGATTTGAGGTGTCCATCCTGGTTCTGAAGCTGGCTAATCTAGGGTTTGTCAGAGAAACCCTAATTTTCAAAACATGGAATATTTTAGATCTGATTGGATAGAAAGATATACCACTTCAAGGTGAGTTGTCCAATGTACTCCTTTTCTGAAAATAGTGGAGGGAAGCTCCCATAACAGGAAGCCCTAGTTTACCAATTTCTTCTGCATAAATGCTTGAAACTATTTATACGGTATATTCAAAATTATTTCTCCTCTATGTATGGACTTTCGTACCAAGGTAGACTCTTCTATCCTGGTTCCAACACCACAAGTTTCATCAGAATTGGTTTCACCAATTGTGACTTATGAGCGTTTTTCGAAGGTGACTGGTTTCAGGACTGTTCAGCATAGCGAAGTTGTACGAACTGCCATGTGTCACTATTGCATTTTTGGGATCTAAAACTTGTACCAAAAAAATTAACGTTTATACCCTTTCTAGAACATCTTGAGAAATTTCATTTGGACCTTCATAACCCGAGATATAGTAATTCTCCTTAGGTGTCATGTTTGGGGAGGAATCCTGGGAGAGGCTGGAACCCTAATTTGGAGGAATCATATCTCCTAGAATATAGCGAATATGAGGATAAAACTTGGAAACAGTGTACAGTAGGAAGTCTTCTCCAATATTGAGATATAGTGAATCTACCAAAACTATCTGTTTCAGGCCCAGGGTCAAATTAGGGTTTGACTTTCCTAGAGTTTCACAAAACCAAAAATCTCGACCCAGGTATCTAAACTTTGATTTTGATGAGGAGAGTAATACTATGTTGGCTCAATCAAAAATTCCTCTTCTGTGAAAATCCTTAATTTCCCTCAGTAAAAATTGAAAATGCCCGAAATCAAATTTCGCTTCGACAGAAATATGCCCCCTTCAATGGAGAGTTATCCTAGCATCCTTCTGCTGATGGATTGTGGAGAGAGACCCAAAAATTAAGAATACCTAGCTTCTACAGCTGCACAATGTCTTCTTCTCAGGTTAGCTCTGTTACCATGTTAGATTTTTATCATTTAAGCAATATGTTCTAGGATCTTATATGAGAGAATAACATGCACAACAATAAACATAAGAGACAAGAGACACAAAGAATTTTCCTCATGGAAACCATAAAGGAGAAAAATCTGCAGCTTCCTCGGAGATAGAATGAGCACCAATGGCAGCAGTAAAACTCGAAAACATAAAGATGATCTCCAATAGCATGTTCTCTCTCTCTCACTTGAGAGATATTCTCCTCTCTCACTCATGTGCCCCAGTGAGTGAGTCTGTGTGTAATAAATAGAGAGGCTCACTCTCTATTTATATTCTTTCGTTCACTTAATTTCCACTCCAACATGTCGGCCTCACTTAACAATTACTTACCAGGGGCGACATCTCTAGGAGAGTCTAATAACCCTAGTGCCCCTCAACTATTGGGACTTTGCCCCTCTAATCAACAAGGAGGGTTAACCTTAACACAATGGTGAGGACTATTTCCCCCACTTACAATAACTCACCTAGGGTCAACTTCTCTAGTATATTCTAATAACCCTAGGGCCCCACAACTATGGGGACTTTAACCCTTGATCAATAAGAAGGGTTACCCTCTATGAATTTACATGACTTGTTTACATTATTGAATCTCCTGATACGAACATCGGGATATGACATGACTCAAGTACATTATAGACACTTCTGGAATAAACATTGGGGTACAATACATAAGATATATAAGTGAATACATTTCGAAGTTAAAAATACATCAACATTCCCTTGCAGCCTTACATAACTGGGAACTCCATCAAACGGATGTCAAGTCCGCCTTCTTACATGATGATTTATAGGAGGAAATTTACATGGAACAACCTCCTATATATATTCAGAATAACTCTAGCGTTGTTTGTCGCCTTAATAAATCCTTATATGGCCTTAAGCAAGCTCCTAGAGCTTGGTATGCCAAAATTGATAGATTTCTCCTTGACACTGGTTTTTCTAGATTCCATTCTGACCCCAATTTTTATACCAAGAAAGTAGGAAACCATCTTATCATACTTGTTCTTTATGTTGATGATCTTGTCCTTACTGGTAGTGACCCTAAACTTTTAACCCATGTGAAATCCATTCTCAAGAAAAATTTTGAAATGTCAGACTTAGGAAATTTGCATTATTTTCTTGGTCTCCAAGTCTTTCAAACCAAAGAAGGAATCTTTCTTTCCTAGTCTAAGTATGCTTGTGACCTTCTTCATTGCTTTCACATGGAAGATTGTAAACCAACCCCTTCTCCCTTCCATTCTAGAGTCAAACTTTCTACCACTTGTACTTCCCCTGAAGTAGATTCCACCTTCTATTGTCATCTTGTTAGTAGTCTCTTATACTTGAATCATTCCCGTCCTAACCTTTCCTTTGTTCTTGGTCGTGTTTCCCGTTATATGCAAACACCTCATGAAAGTCATTCGAAAGTAGCAAAAATAATACTTCGATATATTTGAGGTACAATTCATTTTGGGATTCATTATAGTACAGGGGGGACACCTTTGTTGGTTGGTTTCACTAATTCAGATTGGGCCAACAATCCTGATGATCGAAAGTCTACTACAGTTTATGTTTTCAGACTGGGATCTAGACCTGTCACTTGGGCTTGTAAGAAACAACAAGCTATTCCTCTTTCTTCAGTAGAAGCAGAATATCAAGCTGCAGTTAATGCCAGTTAGGAATCTTTATTCCTTCGACATATCCTTTCAGAATTTGGATTCGATTAGTAGCAGCCTACTCCACTTTGGTGCGACAATCAAAGTGCGAACAAGCTTTCCAAAAATCCAGTTCTACATCAACACAGAAAACACATTGAGCTACACATGCCCTTCATCAAAAATTGTGTTCATGATCATGTTCTTAAAATGCTCTATTTCCCTATAGATGATCAAGTTGCAGACATCTTCACCAAGTATCTTACAGAAGCAAATTTTTCTAAAATTTGATCTATGTTAGGAGTTCAGGAATGTGTCATTAAGGGGGTATAGGCTCTAATGCCTCCTTCCTTCTCCTATTAGTGTCACCTTTGTAAATCCTTCAATCCTATCCCAAGTTGTTCTTAAGGGGGGATGTTAGGATATTTAGACATTTAGGAGTTAGCTAAGATCAACTTGTGTAATATATTTGTTAGGTAAAGTGTATTTCTTTAGTATGCATTAGTATGCATTTGTAAATATTCTAATCCGACGGTCACTATATGTTCTAGACATAAAGTGATCCGACAGTTCAACTTATCTTAGATCATACCTACCATTGATCCATGGATTAACACCCTATTGGTCCATGATCTCTATTTAAAGAGCATGGAGGGTCCTTGGCTAGCTTATCGATTATGAGAAGCACATTTGTAATTTTCTTCTTTTGCATAATAAATTGTTCCAAGTAGCTATTTGGTTAGGGTCGTGGATTGTTTCCCTCTTGAGGGTTTTAACCACATGAAAAACATTGGTGTGTTGATCTATGATCTATTTGTGTGAATTGGTTTCTCTAGGTGGTCGGCCTTTTGGGAGTACCATGTGTACCTGAACAAGCAGGACCACCCCAAGAGACACACTTCTACATGGTCTACTGGTGGTGGGCGAGGGAGAGCAGCTACAAGTGGTAGCCAAGATGATCCATACAACTCGATGGGACCAATGCCTCATCATTGTTCTCACTGTGTGCATCCATTCCATTTTCCCATGAAAGATCATGCCACATAGAGATACCTACACTAGGTTAGTTATTTTTTTATTTAATGTTCAAGTATTGATTATACGTTATGCAATCTCATAATTTCTAATAAATTTAACTTAGACTCAGATATGGATGACTTGATTTGTTTTAATCTACAGTTATTCAATGATGAGTATCCAACACCCGAGTGGGAGGACGTTGGTTCCTTCAACGTAGATGGAGCCATGGAAGCTACAGAGGACATCGCTACACCATACATACAAGTAGTTTTCTTTCAGTAATTAAATTTAATGTCAGTAGTTAATATTGTCTTCCAATGTAGTTAATATTTAGTAATTGAATCTAAATACTTTTTTGTTTGCACAAGTGTCTGCAAGAGTGAGTGACCAACCATCCCCATCAGGGATCAGCAGATCCCCTCGTGAGCAGGTCTCATGCAAGAAAGTATAAATTTGATTTCATTTTTTATGCCTAAGCTTTGTATAGTTATATTTTTTATGTACTAATATACGATTCCATGAATATGTATGTAGGTCCGATTACATAGGCACTTCGGTGTCACTATCTCTCCATTAACTACCTTTCCCCACCATATATGCCAGGTGTAGCCCCTGGCATACATGCCCCTTTCCCTGCATCCCTCCCCACCCGTTCCATCCATCTGTTGCCCCGCATCCACCACCACACTTCCATCCAGCTCCCCCTTCTTCATCATAGCCTTCGATCACTCCCTCCTACCCCGCCCATCCACCCCCTCCCTTGCGATTTCCCATGTTTCCACCCTCCCCCTTTTGACAACAATACACCATCCATCCACATTCAGCCATCCCTCCACCACATACCAAACCTCATCCCCCTCCACCATACTCCCCCACCACCCTTGTTTCCTCTTCCAGGGTGGTCCGTTCCATTCTACATCTAGTTGGAGTTTATAGTCGTACATCACCACTTCTCCCACTCCATTCCATGCCCTCTCTCACCATTCCCCCTAGTTTTGTAGCCAATGTTGATGTGGATACATCCTTCTCTATGCATCCACCCTAGCATCAAAGCAGGTTGTCCATCCCACTGCTCCACCTGCCACCCCCGAGGACCAGCCGACAGCTCCACCTACCACCCTAGAGGACCAGTCGATTGCTCCACCTACCAACCCCCACGACCAACCTGTTGTGTTCATGGTGAGATTGATTAGTTTATGAAAATATTATGCAATATTAACGAAACTTAACATAGGAAGTAAATTGTATGAGTTATATTACCGTTTAAATGTTGCAGGGTGGCATTGCTGAGAGACTTGGATCATAGAGGAGGGTATCCCACTCACCACTTACGGTCTCTTCTGAGGTGAGATATTTAAGATTTGGAAACGTAATTTTGATTTTTAAATTGTTGTTTATACTTGTATAATTGCATGTAGGAGTTGACATTTTGTTGTTTTCATTTCAGAGCCCAAGGGGAGGTGGTCAAAGCGGCCAAAAGAACCGAGCTTCATCTAGCTCAAAGAAGAGAAAGATCGATTTTGGAGGTGCACCTAGGAGCTCCGAGAGTGGGAAGGAATATTGAGAGACCCTCCTATGTACAATAGCCATGATGTGGCATTTTGGCACGAGTTGCCATATTTTGTATAGGGCACGAGTTTCCATATTTTGTATAGACATTAGGAATGATGTTCCATTTTTCACTACTACTGTATATGATTAAAAGTTCCATTAGGAATGATGTTCCATTTTTCACTACTAACATTGTACGTTAGTTAAAAAAAAAATACACAACTAAATAAACGTGTATAATAACAATGATAATTTTAAATACCAAATACCAAATAACATTTTGGGACAGTCATACTTGGTTGAGAGTTATCAATGGTTTGACAGTCTTATTCCTTATCCAAATTGCAATAGAAAGCACTTGTTTTCCTTTGGTATTTACATAGTAATTATTGTCTCATTTTGCAAGATAGAAATCGATATTGGAATGATCTTCTCTTTCCATTTGATTGACTGGAAATTTCATAGTATTGATGAGCTGAGAATCATATTGAACATGATTATAGTTGGCTTGCATTTGTTACATCTACTTGGCAAACATTGATTTTGATAAATTTGGCAATTCATATCATTTGAAGATGAAGTTGACATTGCTTACTCTCATTGAATACATACATATTTGTTATGCTATTTTTGAGCACTTGCAATTTTAAGGATATATTGTACTTCTTACAATTTTAACGATTTAAGTGTTAGCATGCATAAACTAGGGTTTAGAATCAACAAGGAAACCCTAACCCTAACTAAAGTTTAAAGGT
The DNA here is from genome assembly GCA_001517045.1 of Pseudotsuga menziesii. NCBI lineage: Eukaryota > Viridiplantae > Streptophyta > Pinopsida > Pinales > Pinaceae > Pseudotsuga > Pseudotsuga menziesii. The sequence continues at coordinate 150,206 of LPNX011146686.1, forward strand.
TAGCATGCATAACCTAGGATTTATAATCAATGAGGAAACTCTAACCCAAACGGTGTTTCGGAATTAGCACGCATAACCTAGGGTTTATAATCAATGATGAAACCCTAAACCTAGGAGGGAAACCCTAACACGAACCTTGCCTAACCATCTCTTGTGGCCTCTTATAAAGTATTGTTTTGTTTGTATATGAGCATGCCTAGGATTGTAGTCATATGTCAGATATTCTTTATAGACAAATCAAATGAAATAATTCAAAGCTTAAGCATGGATTACTTCACATCAGCTAGGGTTTTATCTTCATGATCACTCCTTTTATAAACCATAGTGAAAAAAGTAAAACATAGTTCATCTTCCACAACTCATACATTAAAAAATCATGAGAGAAAGAGCTATATAATAGGCTTATGCCTAGAGTTTATAAGAATAAATTAACATGCAATAGATGAAGGAATGAAGGAAAGGATTGGAAATGAATGCATAGAGAGTATCAACCCTAGATTTAGACCATAGTTACCATGCAAGAATCATAGTGAAAAGAAGCAAAAAATTTATTACATGTGTTTTGGACTTACCTTATCCATATCAATAGGACTTCTACTCCATTTTCTAACCTTTACTAACCCTAGGAATGTCTATAAAAATAAACTGTAATAATACCTATTAGGTAGCCATAAGACACACCTAAACCATTCTATTCTATCCTAACCCTTGCTAAAACCCTTTCCCTGGACTCCTACCTTTCCCTCCCTCTAAAGCAAGGCTTATTCCTTTCATTTCCACACTACTTAGACCCCCACGTCTCTCCCTTATCTTTGACTATAATATCCATTTTGGACAGCCCTAGAACACCACTAACACATCCTAAGACACCCTAACTTCTCCCTTATCCATAGCCCTAACCTCCTAGTATGCTAAGACCCTAACGCAAGGCTAACTTCGTCGCTATTTTGTCCTTTAAATTCCTCTCGACTTTCCTAATTCTTGACTATAATATCCTATTTAGGGAATCCCTAACTGCCTTCTTACTCACCTGGGCCTAGCCTAAGGTCACTTCCTTGCCTTCCTATATTACCCACTCACAAACGCCTCACCTGAAATTTGTCCAAAACCCAATTTAAAGTGGCACAAAGAGACCCTAAAAGGGACTATATCTAAACAATCATTCCAAGCCATACTTAAACAACTTTCATAGTGGTATATAAACATCCATAACTTGGCAAAATACAAGAAAAGGCCTTCAATTTCTTGCAATTCATTGTGTCATAAAAAGGCAAGTGAATATACTTGTTATCATTCCTACTTGACTGGAAATTACATCTTGGACTGTCATAAGACATTTTACTTGACTGGAAATTTGATTTGGTTTAAGAGTCCCATTGTCTTGGAAACTTGGCGCTTATAAAATTATTAATCACTAATGTTTACTTAAAATATTGTACCTTTGTCTTGACAAGCTAAAAAGTGAAATATAGGACTATCATAATACTAAATGCTTGGCTGGAAATACTTTTGTTTTGATAGTACCTTTCACTAATTCAAAGTGTCGTTTCAACTCTTGTTTATCATTAGTACTTGCATTTGGGATTATACACTCCTTTTGGGAAGCTGGAAATTAGTGTTTTGGATTGTCATAATCATTTTGACTTGGCTAGAAATCATTCTTAGTTTGACAGTCCTATCTTCATGAAAAGTGGATTGATTGGGGTCTATGTCAATGTATGTCGGTTGCAAAAGAGGTTGACTTTGTATGATATGATGATAATGTCCCATCAATACCACTAACATGCCTCAACCACATGCATAATTGAAAGGAAAATTACATCCAATGTAGTTAATGAAACCCTAGATATGTTGTAGTGCAGGTATATGGTCTACTAGTTTCTAGTTAAGTGAGACTAACAAATATAATGATATAAATCTAATGAGTTCATAAAATCTAGTTTGTAGTTCTATGTCTAAATATGCAAACCCTAGCTTTTTAGTTTGTGGTTTTTAGTTCAAGAAACCCTATCTTTCTTGACATTTGTTCTTATAGATTAGGTATATAGTCTAGGTATTTGTAATCCTTATTTTTTAGGTTTGTGGTTTGTAGTTCATGAATCCCTAGTTTTTGTTTCTATTTATGCATGTAGCCTAGGTAGGTGGTTTAAGTATCTCTACATAAGTGAGACTAACATAGAACATGATCTCTATGTATGTGAATTTCCACTTTATAAAACCCTATTTTGTAGTTATATGTGTAAATTTATAAACCCTATTTTTTATGTTTATGGTTTGTAATTCGTGAAAGCCTAGTTTTTTTCTATTTTCTCTTATATCTTGGGTATATGGTCTAAATGGTTCTACATAAGAGAAACTAAAATAACACAACATATCTATGTATGGGAATTTATTTCAATCCATGAAACCCTAATTAACTATATACTTGTAATTCATGTATGAGTTTTTACTTCTAATTCATGCAATTATGTGTTTCTACTTGCAATTCATGAAACTCTAGTTTCTTTTTTTGTAGTGTAGGTACATAGATTCTAGGTATATGGTCTATTTCTTTCTACATAATGGAATTCCAGGAGACCAACAGAGTCAACAGTTCGTCAATACGAACTCCATTTGCCGATTTATGTCGAGTTGAAAGTGGCATGAAAATGGCATTCAGGGACACTTGGTGACTCTCGGTTCGGGAGTGAAAAAAATGTAGCAGTAAGATTGCATGCCATTGGATCCAACTAGTTTGTATTTGTGATTTCGATATGGGAACACTACCAAGACTGGCACGGTGGAGGGTTTAGCAGATTTGACCCACCAATGCGAGAGTTGCATTGAAGGAAACTGAGCAAAACCCTAGTTTAAGAAAACGATGCACAATGAACTCATTGGGCCATGAAAACATGGTTGAGAGGGCCTAGTAGAGGTAAAGGCATGCCAGGAGACCAAGGGAGTCGACAGCTCGTCAATCCGACCTACGATTTCCTAGTTATGTCGAGTTGAAAGTCACATGAAAATGTCGTTCAGGGACACTTGGCGACTCTCAGTCTGGGAGCAAAAAACCAAACAAAGTAGAAATATTGCATGCCATTGGCTCCAACAAGTGTGTATGGGAAATTTCGATATGGGAACACTACCAATACTGGCATCGTGGAGGCTTTTGCAAATTTGACCCACCAATGGGAGAGTTGCATTGAAGGAAACTGAACAAAACCCTAGTTTACAAAACCGATGCACAATGAACTCACTGGGCCATGCAAACACATTGGAGATGGCCCACTAGAGGAAATGGAATCCTAGGAGACCAATGGATTCAACATCTCATCGATCCAACTTCCGGTTGTCGAGTTATGTTGATTTGAAAGTCGCATGAAAATGTTGTTCAAGGACATTTAGTGACTCTTGGTTTGGGAGCGAAAAAACAAATGGAGTAGCAAGATTGCATGTCGTTGGCTTCAGAAAGTGTGTATGAGAAATTCCAATATTGGAACACTACCAATACTGGCACGGTGGAGGGTTATTCAAAGTTGACCCACCAATGCGAGAGTTGCATCGAAGGAAACTGAGCAAAACCCTAGCTTATGAAACTGATGCACAATGAAATTACTAGGCCATGCAAACATGGTGGAGAGGGCCCACTATAGGTAATGGCATGCCAGGAGACCAACAGAGTTGACGGATCGTCGATCCGATCTCCGGTTTTCGAGTTATGTCGAGTTGACAGTCGCATGAAAATGGGGTCCATGCAACCTTGGCGACGGTGCACCGACCCCTGCAAAACCCTGTGTGGAGCATTCGGGGGTGGATTTCCAATGGTAGCCTTTTCCAAACACATGTGCATCCTGCAAGAGCTAACAGAATTGAAAATCGTCACCCGATTTGGTTTTTGGACCCCGACCTTGAATTGGTCAGGCATCCCTAAACAACTTTTGTAGGCCTACTGCAACTCGAATGTTTAACTGGGATCTGATAGATGAACCATCGGTTCCATTGGGATAATGGCACAGGATTATGGCCAGGGTGGCATCCCAATCGACTATGCACATCCCAAGCATGCCTCCAAGCCATATTTTGAAAAATAGGGTTTTGCCCCAATGGGCTCCATACAACCCTGGCAACGTTGAACCGACCCTACAAAAACCTGTTTCGGGTGGGCAGGGGTGGTGTTCCCATGGATTCCATTCCCAAAAACACCTGTAAGAGCCAACGGATTTGGAAATCCTTTCCCAGTTTGGTTTTTTGACTGTCAACCTTGAATTGTCCTAGGCGTCCCTAAATGGCTTTTGCAGGCCTACTACAACTCACCATAGAAAATTGATCAGGGATCAAATGGATGAACAGTCAATTCTGTTGGGATCATGGAAAGGAATTATGGACAAGGTGTCCTCCCCCCTGACTCCACATGGCCTAGGCATGCCTCCAAGATATATTATGCAAACTAGGGTTTCACCTAAGTGGAGTGTAAGTGCAATTACCCAATCTCATTCAATATAGTTGTCTGCATCCTCTCTGTTGCTAATTTCCTCATTCAATATCTCATGCTCTAAATGAGGAAAGAGGTAACGTACCTTGGTTGAGTTCTTGTTTGACATTGTTTGTAGATGGATTTTCGTGATAGACCACAGAACCTGGTCTATAATCCACGAATACATGCCCAGTAGTTCTTCTTGATTTCCCATCTAGTGTAAGATACTCACCCTCAACCACCATTGAGCCAATAGTAAATTCATTGCCTTCATCATCAATCAATGATCCGTTTAGGATTTTATTACCTTGAATGCATCATGCCAACCAATAATCCGTGCGCCATTCATTATATTTCATGGAAACAACTACATATATGTGTCCTGGTTGTACAAGATATGAGATATGGTCGTAGTCTGTCGAAATCATTGACTGAAACTCCTCTAAGTGGGTTGTTTCAATGACTACACATGGGTCTACTGCAAGTGACACACAATCCCAATTATCAATCCAATCCATGCATTCGCATTCATCCCATTCACCACTGCTACAAGGTCTGCAAAAGAAAGCAAGTTTCCGCCTCCATATTTCAAATAGGGGGTTGTTTGAGCTTCGAACCAAATGAAATCCACATGTTCCTCGTATTGTGCCGCAACTATAGGAATGAGATCAATCTATGTCAACCACATGCCAAAAATTCTTGATTGGCCTTCCTTCCCTTGTTGATGTATGTTGCACTTTAGTTCGGTCTGACATTGTTGTAGAGCACCATTGAACTGTGGATTCTACATCTTTAATATGGGGGTTTCTAGTAAACCTCATCTCCTCCCTTTGTAGTGCATTCGTGATGCATGCACCGACACCGTCATGCTCACCTTTGTCATGCCTGGTCTCAAAGTAGTTCCATATATTCTCACCATGGTTTACATTTCTCAAAGGACCTTTGCCCCATGTTCAATTGTGTGTGATCATTCCTGAATCTCTCATAGAGTTCAGTCTGTGTTGTGTCAAGGAAGTGTTTGACGTGGGGTTCATGTTCAGTAGAACATTTTCTTAGATTTAGCACATCTCTTTGGTTATATGAAGGTTTGGTATGATCATGCCAGAACTTTTGTACTAAGTTCTTAACAGCATCAATTAGCTTCATATCTCGACGAGGCAACCTACCAACAAAAGCCCAACAATATTTCCACATGGAGTCTGAATATTTTCTCTGATAACAGAGTACTTCTTAATAGTTTTTGTATTTAATTTAAGTATGTGAGAAGTGTGTGAAAGGAGGTGATGTTGTCGTGTGGACTTTCTTACAACATATTCTAATAACACACGATGAGCCGCACAAAGATATTTAGTACGAGATGTCTTCCCAATTGCATTAAAAGCATATTGTTGGAGATTTCTAACAATATGATTGTTATCCTCTGAACTTCTAACCATATTTATGCTCAGAATTATCCTAGCAAAAACTAAACAATTTGACTTTAACAAACATAGTAATAATTGACATTTACCTACATCACCTTTGGATTCAAAATATTCCTTCATTAATTTGCTACATTGCCAATTGATAGTGTTGTTTGGGAAACTTACCTTCAAGGCCTGACAAACAACTTTCATCCACATGGATAAGTCTAGGAGTCCTTTTTCTTACACTAGACAATCGAGGTAGGGAAGGTGGACATGAGCTACGAATCCCAAGGCTTCTCTATTGTGGTGCTTTATTCACATGTTGGTCCATATTGGGAGTCTGCTCAACATGCTTGTGGTCTTCTTAGAGAGATTGCAAATTAATAATTGCTCCTAGGTCCAACGCTTGATACTCAGTGTCTCTCAATATACCTATGTCTTCAAGAGCTTCAACATGGATTGTTGATGTATTGTTGGTTGGAGACTGTGTTGATGTTAGAATTTGAGTTGGGTCCGTTGGACGCAACCGCTTCACCCATGGTTCTGAAGTAGAGGTTCTTATGTCATCAACTCTGTTAGGCTTGGTCACAATATCAGTGGAAATGTTTGGACCATGTCTCACTCCATTTCCAACCTGGCCTTTTATCTTACCTCATTTTCCTTTTCAATGGGAATACCTTCTAGTTTTTCTTACTTTGTTATGTGAGTTTCCCATCTCCAAAAATTTCTTTATAAAAACTATGAGGTATGCCCATGCATAAGAAGCAAGAAATAAGGTATTAGTTCCATTATATAAGAAACATGATGTGTTCCAACATAATTAACTAAATTATAGATATGCTATATGGTTTATTGGCATTGATACATAAATGTTGATTAAAGGTTTCTTTTTATGTTCGAACTAAAGATTAATTTATATACTCTATTTGAGTTGAGTAAAGAGAGTCAAGTTTGCAGGTATTACAACTATAGGATTATGAATTCCTTTTTGTTAAAAAATTATTGGAAGTCAAAAGAATATTAGTGAAATATTCTTCATTTCCAACACCTTTGGACGAGATGAAATTACATGTAATATGCCACATTAGTTGTGAGGGAAGACACAAGTTGGTGTTTGGATGTCTTGGGAATAAATTACACTCATTAAGTTACAAGTTAACTAAAGAGAACAAATTGACTAATTACACAATGAGGAGGTTGCAAATCCCCAGAAAAAAGGAGAAATCATTGAGGTAGAGGCATTCCTGTCAAGATCAAAGGCATGTGATAATAACTCTAGCATGAAGAGGAGAGCATGGAAAAGTTGGTGAACTATTCAATATGGACCCTCTCCCATGATTGCTTCCAAGTTTTTTATACAAATTGAAGAGTCTCAATAGAGAACCGTATCTATGCCATCCTTGTGGGAAATAAAATATATTCATGTGCAAATGATTATTGGTCTACATTGCATACTTCATCTTGTATAGAGAATATGGATAACTTGGTGAACTATTCAATATGGACCTTCTCCCATGATTGCTTCAAAGGTTTTTTTTTTTAAATTGAAGAGTCTCAAGAAATAACTTCATCTATGCCATCATTGGGTGAAATCAAAATATATTCATGTGCAAATGTAAATTAGTTAACATTGCATACTTCATCTTATATGTAGAATATGAGACCTGTTTAGATGTGAAGTTGGGAATTCTTCTTGTGAAATTAATTGTTGTATATGAGAGATATTGTTGTAGGCATATAATTAAACATAAATCAATGAAATGATCTGAAAGCTTGTGAATGAAAACAATTATTTACAATTCACCATACCTATTCAAAATGATCTCTTCTTGCAATGAAAACTTGTAGTTTGAATGTATACATTAACTTCCAAGACCACTGAATATGTTTGTTAAATCCCAAGAGTGATCTTCTATCCAATAGATAAAATAGTGTCCAATTGATGATTGAGTGTGAGCCAAATTTCAAATTTTAGGAGCACAAAACGTGCGAACAGTTGTAGAAAACCCGTGAAAATTGGTAGCAACCCCGGGAATCCAGATCTCTATTTTTTTAACTAGTAACATGTGCATGTGGGCTTATTTATGAGCATGCACGCATGTATATGAGTACGCACGCATACTAATTTGTTTGTGCAAAGAGACAGGTGCATGCTGTTGCGTAACATTTATAGCATTTACTCACTAACCTTTATCCCATTTAATGGCTAACGTTCTTCAACAATGTCTTGGTATTCACACATGTACGAGTATTTTAACAATATAGTCTTCACCACTACTTTCTTCTTAGGCCCATGCGTTCCATTATGAGGTCTTAGTCTCCTTGCCTATGGCTGCTGGAGGGTAAGGGAGACCTCCAACACTGACCATCATCACCATTATAAGCATTGTCATATTCATCATCATCATAATCATCATCATAATAGTCATCCTCATCATCATCATCATTGTCATCATCTTCATCATCATCATTGTCACCATCCTCGAATCAAACTTGGAATGGTTGTGTGTTATATAAAAATAACAGGATAGATAAAGCTCTGTTAATAAGTCATCAATTGTGTACTGAGAAAAATACAGAGAGTGCTTGTGCGAGCTGGCACATCAAAATCCTAGACGCGAGTTCCATGAGTAATTGAAATTGACAGCTACTATCAAGAAAGAAGAAAACATCGAGCTCTGTGGACTTATAAAATCCTTCGTCTTTCAAATCTTATAGACATGATGTCGAAGGGGCCACGCTGTATGGAGTATCAAATGGCTTACTATAAATACTGATTACTAAATATTGGAAATGGGTGAAATCTCATTACTAAATCTTGAAAATTGTTGAAATATTTAATACACATATAAACACTCATTACACTAATGGCCACACATTTGTTTGAATATTTCTGGTACCAGATGCTCTATTCTATTATATGGACCGTACATTTGCATACATCGATGAGCATTCGTCACATGAAAAGAAACTCACTAGTCATGGGCACTACAGTATTGGAATTTTAATCACTCCCATTACTTTTAAAATGCCCTTTCTCAAAGGGTCATATTAATTTTTATAAGGGAACCCTTGCTGTGTAAAAACACTACTTTCTTGGTCATATAGATTTCTTTTACGGGTAAATTTTGCATTAACTGAGAAATATCAATTAAGATTCAAATTCATCATCGTCATCATCATAATCATCATCATCGTCATAGTCGTCATCAACATCGTCGTCGTCATCGTCATCATCATCATTGTTCATCATCATCATCATGGTCATCATCATCATCAACAACATCATCATCCTCTTCATAGTAATCATCATCATCATCATCATCATCGTAATCATCGTCATCATAGCCATAGTCATCGTGATAATCATTATCATCATCATCCTCATCATCATCATCATAGTCATCATCCTCATAAACATCATTGTCATCCCAAATTCAACCACATTTATCCTTTGGCGCTAAGATTCAACCATACATCTGGATCATTGATATTGTAGAATGATCAATGATCAACAACAAAAACTCAATGAATTGGTAAGAGGGATTTCAATCTTATTTGAAATAGATTTTTTCTTTGAATCTTCCCCAATGAACAAAATCCAACTTTGAAACATGTAAACAATCTCCAACACAGTTCTAATGATAATTCATGTTTGAGGCAATTATACTCTTTCCACCCAAGGTCCCTAGGTCAAACCAATGGGGTTTTGATTAGATGTTAAGGAATTTGCATGGGGGCTTGTGCATTATGCGACTATTTCTCAAGTTTATGTAAAAGGAAATATGATTACACGTGGTTGATTGTCCTTGATCCATATTTAGTTCATTGATACTTTCAAACTACAACACTAAAACATTATTACTTATAGGTACATATTTAAGTAAAACGCTATTACTGACATGTACATATTTAAGTAAAATGTTATTTCTGACAGGTACATATTTAAGTGAAACATTTAGTGAAGGGGAATGTTAGACCCAAAAACCTAAAAATAAATTGTTTGACAGGTAAGATTCTAGTGAAATTCCAACACTGCTCATGCATTCTTGTTTCTCATTCCTTTCACGTTTCTTGTTATTGGTAACATAGGATGCGACAGCTTGCCTAGAAAAGGAGACCCATTGCAGGAAAACAAGCAATAGGAAACGTGTGAGAAACATCGAGGCACAAGGATGTTTGATTCAAAATGGATTTTGAAAACACCAATATTTAGAGAACTATGGAAGACAACAACCCTTGACAAGATGACACCAAAGTTCAACAAGCCATCTCTCCTGCGGAGGCAAATAATAGTGAGAAACATGTCATTGCATCACAATGCAGTCGAGGCCCATTCCCTTTTGCCAACGATACGTTAGGTTACAATTATTAACATACAGAATGAAGTTTAAGGAAAGTCTCTAGTGGTTGGATATTAAGGTTTTTTGAACTCCTTGTATATTGCTTCTGGAAGATTCTATTCAGCATCCTAAGAGTATGAGGACAATTTTGAGAAATAGCAATTTAAATGTATTTTATCCTTAATTATTTAAACTTACTTCCACTTTTTTTTATAAAACAATATGTATTTGTTTTTTGTTTTTTTAATATTAAAAAGAAGTTAATGTTACCATAAATTTAAAATAATACTAGACCACTTTTCATATGAGATAAATATAATGTTTAAGAGCAATTTGCTTTCTAAATGAAAGTTCAATATATGTTAAATATCATTTAAGCCATCTCCAACATGATATAATAAATTTATATTTAAAATACTTTAAAATAAAATAATAAAATTTGTTATGAATTTAAAATATTTAATAGAAAATAGTATTGATATTAAATATCAAATATATATATATATATATATATATATATATATTACAGTACAGTTTGAGTGGGTTTAATGATTTTGAGTGGGTTTAATGATTAGGAGTATGTATTTTCTCTTGGAGGGTCATAGGTTCAAATCCCAAGGGGGTAAGATACAATACAGTTTGAGTGGGTTTAATGGTTAAGAGTATGTATTTTCTCCTGAAAGGTCATAGGTTCGAATCCAAAGGGATAAGATATAAGCATTAAACATATAAAAAATAAATAAACTCATGTAAACTAAAGAATTCTGAACAAGCTAGAGGCCAATGAATTCCTTACATGCCAGTGTAAACTAAAGAATGAGGCCAACCACGAGTTCGACTCTTCTAAGATCCTAAGTAAACGTCACTATAAACAAACGTCACCAAGTATGCAGCGAATCCAAATAAAAAATTAGAGACAAAATACAAGAAGGAATACTATTCCAGCAACAATTTAACATGGTAAAACTCTATATATACCATTCAGATGACTATTCTAATTCAATCTATTATTTTATTAAGTATCTCAACTATGTATTATATATTTTATAAAATAAGTTACATACTACTTTATTAAGTATCCCAACCATGCATTATATACTCCATAAAATAAGTTATGCTCATAAAGATAAAAGTGATGCCCGTTATGCTCATACAAAAATTTTAGGTAAACCAATCTAGTTATGAGTTAGTTGTAATTATTAACGAAAATCACCAAAAATGTTCTCCACCATATCTAGGCCATCAATATTTAGCCTCCTGCAAGCCGATTAATGTGGCCTCAGTAGGCATTGTGCCCGTTAGATCTCAAGCTGCTTGAGATCTAAATGGCACAATGCCTCCTGTGGCCAAATTAATTGGCCTATAGTAGGCTAAATATTTTTCTCCCCATATCCAACCTTTGCGAAAATGTCAGACATAAAAAAGAGCGAAAGAAATATATTTCAGTCAGCGGGGACTCGAATGACAACCAGGGATTCGAATGACAACTTTGGCTTAGACAAAACTTGGTAAATACGGTCCAAAAAACCGTCATGATTCTGCTTTAAAATTGTCAAAACCGACTACAAAGTTGTCAAAACCATCAAATTTGACTAGTTGTTTCGGTTTCAAATTTCTGCTAGTTGGTTTAAAAATCCTACTAGTTGTTGGCCCAACGACAAGTTCTAAAATTTGTGGATGCAGCTTAAGATCTAAAGGGCACAATGTCGGCCATATTAATTGGCCTGTAGCATGCTGAATATTTTCAGCCGCATATCCAACCTTTGCAAATAAATATATTTCAGTGAGCAGGGATTCGAATGACAACTCTGGCTTAGACATAACTTTCGGTAACATGATCACTATGGCACGAATTTGACGGGCAAATTGTTCCTCAAAAGGTGATTTACTTGTCAAATAAGGTTCAAAAGCTCGTCATGATCTTGCTTTAAAATTGTTATAACCAACAACAAAGTTGTCAAAACCATCAAATTTAACAAGTTAACAAGTTGTTTAGCTTTCAAATTCATACTAAGGCTGAGCACATGTAGTGAAAAAACCTGACCCTGAGTTCTAACCAGGTTGTCGTCACAAGGACTAAAATCACCTGTTTGCGCACATGACATAAACCGTGGGATGGAGGGCTATACAGCGCTGTCAGAAAAAAAATTTAAAATTTTAATGGTGATCTATGAACTTAAGGTAAAATTAACCATAAAAGATTAAAATTAATTAAATCAAAGTACAATCCAATAATCAATCACACGTAGATGTGAGAAAGCCTTCTCTTAACTGAGGCTACGGTTTGTTTTGAGACAAAGTCCTCATCATAGTGCTTAAGCGAGCCTCGAACATCAGATAGCCTCCGCACATGAAGGGCAAAAGCGCGCTCTTAGCCCAAGTGAGCACAATCATGACGGCCTCGAAGAAAATTTTTGTGCAGCTTGGGCTTGGCCTTAGCCCTCTGACAAAGTGTCCTTGTACGGTGTACAAATCAGTATTTTCACCCATTTTGCAGAGCTGTGGTCACATACAAATTAATAGCAATATGCCAGCTAGTCAAGTAAATTAAATACGTTAATTAAAACTTAACCTACCAAACGATTGTGCTCGGGTAACTTTGATAAGCCAATAACGATTGTGCTCGGGTAACTTAAACTCTGAAAACTTTGATAAGACAAGCGTACAGGATAATTAATTACAGATTAACATATAACATAGCTCAAGTAAATTTACCCAACCATGTGCACCAAAGGGGCATCTAGGCCTGAAGCCATTGGTAGCTCAACGCGAGGGCCCCCTCTTCACCTCATGTGCGGAGGCTAAGAGTGCGGACGGTAACTAGTTGTTGGCAACTTAGCGCAAGGCAAATTCTAGAATCTGTGGACGAATCGAACCTTCCACTCTACTCTGACGTGTACGAAACTTGCACGATTTGCACGATTTGGGAACTTTTTCGTGGCCATCACATCAACATGGTTCGAAGAAATTTTCATGTAGATCCTGTTAGATTTGCCATATGTCGAGGCTAAGTCATATTTGTCGGACTTCACCCGAAAGGGTCGGAGGGTAGCGCCTATTGCATCGTGTCTGAACGGGTCTTATCAATAATCCGAATGAATGAGAAATGATATCGAGATAAAGTCTCTTCCGTTTTCTCCGGTAACTTGCTCGCCTGGGCAGTGGGCAGTATAAATTGGACTGCGACATCGGTTTCCGTAGCTTCTACGAATGCCGTTTCAACGCAATATACTGACAGAAATATGCTGTTTGATATATGTTTGTTGGGGAAGCTTCCACAGAATGCGTGATCTCTTCGATGCATTTACTGCCGGCGTTCTATTTATTGTAGACAGGTTTTGGAGCTGATTGCCAATTTTAATTACACCTCTTTTCGTTAACAGTATTTGTTGCGTTTTGATCAAGTATTTCTTTGCAGAGATGGACTCCTCCTCACATGTTTATCAGAATAAACGAGGGAGAGATGAGTATTGGAATGGCGGGTTGGCTTCGCCGGACGCCAAGCGAAACAATAGCGGATTCACGTTGGCCAATGACAGTGATCTCTTGGCCTTTCTCGACAAGATCGATAAAGAGACAGATGCTGTGAATGAGGTCGAGGCCGAGACAAGGCTCAGGGTGAACGGAATTATGAAGTCTCTCGAAGACGAAATTCCGTTGGAAGCACATACAGATAATAATATCGAACCCACCGATGATAAAACCGGTACTGATCAGATGGATTCAAAGAAACAAGACGAATTAACTGCAGACGGGAATTCTGAAGCAAACACGGTGACGTCTGATATAGGAGAATTCACCGATTATGATGTTCGTGCAGATTTTGATTTCTTTGTAAACCATATTACTCACGATGATTTTGGAATCATCATGCAGAACTATCTAAATCAAGATTTAGTCACCGATATTATGTATTCAGAGCCTGTGGATGGCTATGTCGAGGATACAGAGGTTTTCTATGGGTCTTTATGGGAGGATGATTTATGGCAGTTGAATGAACTTCCAATCATTGAAAATTACTTTGCATCGCCACAGCAAGAAGAATTTGGAATTAATCTAACAGAGTTTCATGACGTTAGGAAGTTGGAACCAAACCTTCCAACTTGTGAACCCCAATGAGAAAGGATTGTATATTTTGACGTATACATTCGCAAGAAGCTATCAAGTCAAAGACATACAGGAGCCGAGATTGTAGCTTTATTCCCAAACTATTTCGTTTGAACGATTGTCACTGTTTAATTTTGAAGCCTTCTCTATCACGAAACTCAGAATTGCATCTTTAAGAGGAGGCAAAGTTCTGTAAAAGGTAAAATATAAATTTAGAAGTTCGCATTTAGAACATATAGTTTTATGTAATGAACTTCCAATCATTGAAAATTACTTTGCATCGCCACAGCAAGAAGAATTTGGAATTAATCTAACAGAGTTTCATGACGTTAGGAAGTTGGAACCAAACCTTCCAACTTGTGAACCCCAATGAGAAAGGATTGTATATTTTGACGTATACATTGGCAAGAAGCTATCAAGTCAAAGACATACAGGAGCCGAGATTGTAGCTTTATTCCCAAACTATTTCGTTTGAACGATTGTCATTGTTTAATTTTGAAGCCTTCTCTATCACGAAACTCAGAATTGCATCTTTAAGAGGAGGCAAAGTTCTGTAAAAGGTAAAATATAAATTTAGAAGTTCGCATTTAGAACATATAGTTTTATGTAATGTCTCCACAAGTTATACAAATTAAATAGTTTATGATTGAATACATGTTTGTTTAGCGAAACATTCTCTCCAGAATTATATTTATAATTTGATTGAAAGATTAAAGACAGAGTGGTCCACTCAAGTCTTCCTCAATGTTTGGTTATATGATTTTATAATTATGTCAAATTGTTGTTGTTTTGTCCAGTTTTACTTTCCTCAATGTTTGGTTATATGATTTTATAATTATGTCAAAATGTTGTTGTTTTGTCCAGTTTTACTTCATGTTACAGGTCAGTGAAAAATATTTGTAATTTTTTAAGTCCTTAGGCTAAGAAATATCCCTTATAAAATTCAACTAAATTTGGTGGTCTCGATCCTACAAAATTTAGTTTTTTAAATACTTTGGTCAAGTTTAAATTTCAACTTGTCTAGTCAAAGCTAGACATTTTTTTTTTTTCAACCCAACGCTAAAGCTTCATAGTTTTCATCTACACTTGTAGTTTCAAGTTGTTTAATGCTTTCTATATTTTCAAGAACGTTCTAGCAGTTTTATCTGACTTTGATTTTGTGCTATTTTTACAAGAAACTGTGAATGCACTGAAGCTACGATCTTCCAGCCAGTTAGACGTGTTCTAAAAGACTGGGGTTTCTTCATAAGAGTTTGAATACACTGTTGCAATACAGTTAAATAAAATTTAATAAGACTGCTATAATGTAGCAAAATTTTACTATGGGTGGCTTACCATACAATAGGGAGAATCTATTATGGGGATCTCTGTATTTAATATTGCAACTAAACCAACGATGTGGAATAAATTTTCAAAGGGAAGAATCTGGTCATAGCATCAATTTTGCAATAAGATTTTTGGATGAGCATCAATCAAATTGATCATATCACACGAATCTGAACCCTCACTTATAACTATGGCCTAGCTAAAAAAATAGCTCACACCCATCGAGACTCTAAATTCTCTGTAATGTGTTTTAATTTCCATACAGTTGAATGCGTTTGGCTTCCAGTAGCAAAAAAGGCAAAGGGGGCGGAGTGGGAACATTAGTGACATTAGGTTGTTTTCAATAATAGGTTGAGGCTTCCGCATAGCCTTACGCAGAGTTTAGTTCTGTGTGAAATCAAAGGACTTAGATCTCAAAGGAAGTTTCTATGTATCTAGGATTCAAAATGATGATTCAAATTACCACTTAGTGCTTCTCAAGGTTATTATTGTATGTAGGAGTCAAAATAAGGATTCAAACTACAACTTAGTGCTTGTGAAGGGTATTATTGTTTTTTGGGTAGGGGGGATATTACTAAGATTAAGGTATTTTTGAGCACTTGGTAGGATTCAACATAGTTGGGTGAAGAAACATAGGGGTTGGACATTAAAGGATGCTGTTAGTAATCCATGGACATGAACACCACTTCAAACCACCACATAGCACCTATCAATAAGGTTATCCTTGTCTTTGATTGTTGATATGGGTAACATAAATAGGTTTTGTATACTAAATATGTGTCTCTAGGCCTAAACATGGTTTTGAAAGGAAACCAAAACACATGACCTCTAGATGGGATATTTGGACACCAAGAGGGTCAGAATGTTTTAGAGCACAAGGAATGGGTCATGAGGTGCTCATCATGGTTGAGCAAGAAACATACTCCTTAGGCCTTAAAGGAAGCTTTCTTGCATCCAAATTTAAAGAAAAAAACTTCCTACCAATGTACATATCAATTCCCAATGGGATGCTTCAATTATGAGTGGACATATTGGGACCAATTGATTTTTGAGAGCCAAGCATCAGCCTTGAGGCCTCACTGAGGCCTTAACCAATGTCAACTATGAAACTCGGGCATTAGGAATAAAAGGTCTCTTCTATGGATCAAAGGCCATGATAAATGCCTCAAACAATCCTGCATGACCTCTTTGTGGGATATTCAAGGCCTTTTATTTGTGGTATGGGTGTGATCAGAAGGTTTTGAGCATCAAGGATGGGTTCAAGGGCTATGGACACGTTCAAGAGAGGAAAAACGGGCTTTAGGAACTAAAGTAACCTTATAGGCATCAAACACAAAGAACAATGCATCAAACCATCGCACTTCACCTCTCAAGAGTGTCATTTTCCTCTAAGTTGGGGTATGGTCACAATTAGGAGGTTTTTATAACTACATATGGGTATAGGTACCTTGACTATGGTATAATGAGAAAGATTAAGATTTCGACATTAAAACCTATATCTTCTAATGTTTCAGTGCCTTGAATGAGGCCTTGAACAACCAAATATGTGTTCTCTATGGGTATCTTTTTCCTCCGAGAGAGGATAAGTGATTCATTAAAAAAAATTAGCACTATGTATGGGTCTTGTAGCCTTGCACGTGGTCGAAATATTAGGCATAAACCCTCGTACCTAAATAAATATTTTAGACTTCTAAGGACAGTGACATCACCTTGAAACACCAAACCTAATCTACCAAGGGTATTCTTCAATTTGGAGTGGGGTTATGGGTAGCATTGGAAGATTTTAAGCACTAAGTATTAGTTTAATGATGTAATCATAGTCAGTGGAGGAAAATCAGGCATTAGAATCTTAAGGTAGATTCTAGGGATGAAACTCCGAGAATAACACCTCGAACCATTATACTTAATGTGTTGAGGACATAATTGTTCTTAAGGGGATATGTGAGAACCGTTAAAATTTTCAAGCACTACTTATGATTCTTGCGGCTTTAGCAAGGTCGGAAAAGGTTTAATCCTTTAAGGGATGTTATAAGCATTTAGGGTGAAGAAATACATGTGAAAGTATAAAAAATTATCTCTCAAAGGTATGCTTGGACTTTGAGTGGAGATATTGGTGTGGTTAGGATATTTTCAATCGTATGTGTGGGTCTTAGGGACTTGGACACAGATAGAACAAGAACTCAAGCCTTAGGACCTAAATAAATAATAAAGACTACTAGTACCAAGCACAATGCCTCGAACACCATATGTGACTTCTCAATGGACTACTTTGCTCATGTGTCAAGATATGGGTGCCTTTAATTATTTTATGCATTATGGATAACTGATGGGACTCTATATATGGTTGTGAGAGTAAATGTGGGCCTTAGATCCTAGAGAAATATTCCAGGAATCCAGGGCTAAGAAGGATTCCTTGAACAACATCAAGTGGACTCCTTAGTGTATTCTTGTCTTCTGAGTGGGGGTTGGCTCTCTCAAGTGATTTGATTGGTAGGTATGGGTCGTAAGGTCCTATACATGATCAAGACCAATGGGTGACATTAGGAATTTTAATGTAGTAAGTAAGGATATTGAATCCCTAAACATGGTTGAGGGAAGAAACATGGGATTCAAGGCCCTATGACTCTTTGGTGATTTTAAAATCCCATGGAGCCAACCAAGGAAACCATGTCCCTTATGGACTAGTGGGAGTGTTGTACCTTAATGACATATGCTACACCACCTTCAAGCTAGTTCTAGATAGGGAAGCGAATAATTCAATATATATTTGAATCCCTTACTAAATATTATGATGGTTTCTTTGGAAAAAGATATATCCCAGTTGTAATTGTATGGGGACAACGACCTAGTGATTCAATTGGTACAAGGGACCTTTAGAATGAGTGATATTCACTCCGACTGCCTTATTAGTTCTTGTAATGTTTGTTGTAGCTTAGTTTGAAAATATATCTTTCTCCATGGATGTAGGAAGATGGTTTAGAAAAACTATCACTGCATATCTAAACAAGTTATGTTGGGATAGTAGAGTGTGCTTAAGGAAAAGGATCGCAAGGAGGAGGATCATGAAATCTCATATTCTTTAAATTAGTGCTTATTTGCTTGAATCATAGTTTGAAGGTATAAAATCAACTAACTTACTATGATAAGTTATATCTAGACTTTTATAATTTTATGGAATCTAATGCTTTGGAGTAAACTTTCTACCCGACCATTTGCACCGATCAGACGACCTGGCTCACGTGAGCTTTCACATCACGCATTGCTGGTCATCCGATCGGTACAAATGGTTGGGTAGAAAGTTTACTTGTAATACTTTTGAAGTAAAGTTCTATGAAATTGTAAATTGCTTGTTAGATATAACATTTAATTATTCCTTTATCTTTAAACATATTACATATAATTCTCATTTTCGTTTCCTTTTTGGGAATGTGAGGATGATGGAATATAGGGTGATTCGGGTTATACATGGCCAAATTTGAAGCAAGACAAGTTTTTCTTAAGGACATATTTTCTATTAATTGCTCACTTGAGAGTTCATTAGAGAGAAAAGAGGCTAATTTTTATAC
Organism: Pseudotsuga menziesii; assembly: GCA_001517045.1. Classification (NCBI taxonomy): domain Eukaryota; kingdom Viridiplantae; phylum Streptophyta; class Pinopsida; order Pinales; family Pinaceae; genus Pseudotsuga; species Pseudotsuga menziesii. The sequence continues at coordinate 169,407 of LPNX011146686.1, forward strand.
ATAGAAAACAACAACACAATCGAAATCTAGATTTGGATTGAGCTATTTAATAAACCCCACACATCAATCAAATATTCCTTCTCTCAATATTCCATGTGAGCTATTGAACCCTTGGACCCGCACACTCTATGGGTGGGATATCCAGTTAAGTTTGTTCGGTTTTTTTGTGATTTTGTAACTTCTTTGTCATTAAAAAACTATATTTATTATTTACAAATGCATTTTTTTAAAATTTTGCTAAAAAATACACAATTAGTAGTAGTTATATATATATACACATTTTCTTTTTCAAAATATACAAGCTAGTTAGAATGAGCAATATATACATTTGGAAGTTTTTCCTTTAAAATTTTCTTATAAATAAGGCAATGCTGGGGCCAAATTATAAAAAAGTGGAGAAAATAAATACATTTCAAACCATTTTTAATATATTTTCAACTATTTTATGTATAATAATGATACTATTTAACATTATTTCTCATAAAGTGATGATTCACACAAGCTCAACAAAAAGTATACCATATATTTGTAAATAATATATTAAAAACATAATATTTATTCTCAAAGTAAAATGTTAAAGTCAAAACATTAGGCAAATATCTTATAAAATTTTTGTTAAGTTTGACATTCTCCTCACAATCGTGCCACATGTTGGGTGCAATGCTTTGGGGACCAAAAGAGAGCTCGAGAGAGGAGCGCAACTCCTACGCATGGCCCAAAGGGATGTGGTCCAACAAAAATTGAAAAGAAAATGAAAAACAAACCTAATAAAGAAAGTCTTTTTTTTCCCAAAAAGATATATATACATATATAATAAAAAAAAATTATTTATAAATTTATAAAAACGATTTAAAAAATAAAAAAATGATTTTTTAAAAATAAAATTTTAAAAATTCAAAACCATTAAAAAACCACTTTTAAAACATTTTGAAAACCATATTTTTAATTTAAAAAGAAAATTAAACCGTTTTAATTACCAATTTTAAATTAAAAACAAAATAGTTTTAAAAATTAAAAACAAAACCATTTTAAAAAAAATTACAAAAATTATTTTAGAAAAATAAAACAAAAAATAAAAAAATTCGTAACCATTTGTTGCATGCCCCCTCTTCCCCCTCGTCTCCCTCTCCCCATGCCCATCCCTCTCCACATGCCATTTTTCATCTCCCCTTACATGTCCCCCTTAGCGAGCCAATGGACAATGACACCGCTCCCTTGTGCACCCAAAGCGCCATCCAAGGGATTCCCAAGCTGGCAGCCTCATTCCAAGAGTCGAGCTTCCACCTTGGACAACCGTTGGGAATCCCTTTGGGTGCATGAGGAAGTGGTAGGCCCAAGGTGCCAGCTCAATTCTGAGAATCAAGGTGCAACCTTGGGCATTTCCTTAGGAGCACGAGGGGCAACAGGATGACCAAGGAAGATGGGGAGGAAAATGTGGAGGAAAATGTGGAGGGGAGAGGGGAGCAAGGGGAGGAAGGGAATACAAGAGAGGGATGGAAGGGTAGAGGAGAGGAGAGGAAAGGGATGGGGAGACAGGAAGCATTTGTTTTTTTTATTTTTTAAGAAATTTTGAATAAATTTTGATTTTTTTTTTAAGTTTTTATTTATTTATTTTTAAAAATGTATTATTTGTTTATTTTTAAAATATGTTGTTTATTAAATGTTTATTAAAAATGATTTAGAAAAAAAATGTTTTATATTTTTTTTTTAAAGTTGTTTTTTTCGATTAAAAAAATTGAGGGCAACTTTTATTTTTGTAGAGATACCAACATATTTAAAAATTCCAATTCTAAATTACGATAAAATAATATAATAATGCCATTTTTGGTAACATACCCATATAACCTATTAAAATGCATATATAAAAGAAAATTTATTTCACATAAGACATGGGCGAGGAATCTTCCTCTAACATTCATTCTTAAGCTTAATTGTTTCTACAACAGTCATTTCGTAAATAAAAGGTCCTTTTTGCAAATAAAAACTTCCTTCAGCAACTCCGGTTCCCAAATGCAGATTGCGGATTGCAGGACTTGCTTAATTCTTTTAGGATCTTACCCTTCCGCATTTCTGCTTCTGAAATGCATGCAGATTGCGGAAACTTCATACTTTCTTTATATTTTCTCTTCCACATCCTGTAATGCAGACTACAAAACACCCCTATTTTCTGTATATTTTCTCTTCCACTTCCCGCATTCCACAATGCGTATTGCGGAAAACCCCTATTTTCTTTATATTTTCCTTTCCACTTTCCTCTTTTCGCATTCTGCTATGCGGATTGCGGATTGCGGTAAACCCATCTTTTCTTTATCTTTCCCTTTCCACTTTTGGCTTTCTGCATTCCACAATGTGGATTGCAGATTGCGGTAACCCCATATTTTCTTTAGATTTTCCTCTTCCACTTTCTGCTTTCTGCATTCCGCAATACAAATTGCGAAAACCTTAACATCTTTATGACTTATCCTTCCCACTTTCTGCATTCCGTGATGCAGATTGCAGAAACCTATACATCCTTCCCATTTTTATCCTCTGCTTTCTTCTTTCCACAATGCATATTGTGTATTGAGGAAACACTTAATTCCTTTATATTTTAACTTCCACTTTCCAATTTCGGCGATGCAGATTACGTATTGGGGAAATTCCTTATCTTAATTAGGTTTTTAACCCCGGTTTCCACTTCCGCAATGCAGATTGCAAGTTGCAGAAACTCTCCCATTCCGTATAATTTTTTTTCATTTTCTGCTTCTGCAATGCAGATTGCGAATTACGGAACCACCCCACTTCCTTATGAATTTTTACCTTTTTTCCACTTCCCCAATGTGGATTGCGGAATGCAGAAACACTTCATGTTCCTTATAAATTTTAATCTGCTTCCCGCTTCTGCAACACGAACTCCGGATTGCAGAAGCACTTGAATTATTTATACATTTTTAGGATTTTGCAATCCTTCTAGACCAAGGTTTTTCACCTAAATTCTCTATGTTTCCTTGGCAAGACTAAGGAGTTTCCAACCCTCAATGGACTCACCACTTAAGCTAAATGATTTACTTTGATAGGATCAAGCTTAAGTATTTTATGGTGGTGTACAGTGTCCAGTTCGAAAGAACCTCAACAACCAAGCTCTCCTTTACATTTTTACCCTCCCTTAAGAGTTTAAGGTATTGTACAGGGGCTTTACCAAACAGAAAAGGGGATAAAACTAGCAGAGAACATTGTCTTCCCTACTAGGTATCTCTTACACTGAGCATTTAACAAAGGAAACATACATCATGCAAGTAACTCTTTACATGAACAACAATACACCATTTGAGCAACCATTTTACCAAATTTACATAATGGTCATTCAAAGCAAATTATGAGTATACACCAACTCATAAGCAACATTTTCATCAATAAAACTAAAATTAGTATTTATCATTTCAGAATCATTGAAACAAACATTTACACATTTGCAAATATACCCTGAGCTCAATAGACTTGCATAAACATAAACACAATAATGAAACCTGTTTGCAAAGCGAGCCGTAATGAAAAGGGAACAATCACATTCTACCCAACTGTATATTAGGCACAAATCTCGTCTGTCCTCAATCACCCTTGAGCTAAACTATGCATGCCAAGAGAGGAGATAGCTAATCTCAGTTCAGTTTCCCATGAAGAAATAACTTGCCTAACACACAATACTCATGCAACAAGTATTTCTCTCAACTCTTTCCTAACACAGAGTGCTCACACAACAAGTATTTATCCCAACTCTTTCCTAACACAGAATTCTCACACATCAAGAGTTTCTTTCCTCGCATACTCAGTAGCATCCTTCCTCCTCACATATTCTTTTTTATAGTTTGGTTTCATAGGTTTTACTTTGCAGCTAGGGTCCATTCCCCAAGGAATCCCCATCAACCATTGCACCCTAATTTGCTCCAGGGTCTGTCTGATCTTATTTCGTAGCTACGGTCCATTTTCCATTGAATCCCCATCAACAACTATGCCCCAATTTCTGCATGGTCTATTCGACACCATTAAGGTATTCTGGCACCTAGTGTACTTCCCTGAAGTTCACTGCTCTATGTCTCCTTTTCTTGCATGCACAGTTTCCTCTTCAACATGGCTATCCCTTTCATTTAGATTTTCATTAAAGGAAGAAAATGTAGTGGTTACAATTATCCTCTAGAAACCGTTTGGGCATATTCCGCAATCATCCAAACTCATCAAAATACAATCGAGATTAAATATTACAAAAATGTTTATAGATCGGGGGATATTGCATTAGTTTCTTATTCATGGCTTGATTTTTAGGTTTTTGTAAAGAACAATTAGGATTGTTTTGATTTATGTTTATTTTTTTAACCACAAGAAAGGTGATGTTATTGATAGCACTACTTTTCTATTCTCGGTTGTTTTTTGGTGTTTTTTTTATAAAAAAAAATATGAGTTTTTATGACTAGAGTTCGCGTTTAGAGTGTAATGTTAGAGTATGGATTTATGCTAGATTTCAATCTATATTGGAATTGATTTTTTAAGTTTTAATATGTAATTTAAAATTTCCTTATTTAATATCCGAGTATTGAACTATGCTAAGTTTTAATTTATATTGATATTTCTTAAGTTTTTGTACGAAATTTATTTTTTTAAAATTGTCATGTGACAAATGAATGCTTTTCTATTCTCAATGCAATTAATTGCAAAAAAACCCAAATTTTACCAAAAATAAAATGAAATTCTCATATAACATTTAATCATTAACTAAAACATAGAATCCAAACTAATATTTTATGACTAACGAAAATATAAAAACACAAAATTGAGAAACAACATTTTTCAATAAATAGTTTAACTCAAATATAATATTAAATATAAAATCTATAATATCATTTAAATATCTCAATATAATCAACTATGGAAAATGGAAAATTTATATTTTCCCACAAAAAAATTCCCCACTATATTTAATAATAAAATTATTAAATATCTAAATATAATAAATTATAAACTCGAATGTCATAGTTGAAGATTCCATTGTTATAAATGGAATATCTAAACGTAAATTCAATAAGTGAATAAAATATTTGGAGACATGTAGGAGACAATCCTCACAAGAATCCATTGTGGAAAATGACAAACCTAATTGTAATACACCGAATAATTATTAAATGTCTAATTATTATGAATTTATTTTTTGGACTAATAAAGAGAATAAATGGAGTGGAATTATTATTATTGATTAATCAAATAAATGAGAGGAGTTAGAACTGATGAATAATTATTAAATCGCTAGTTATTATGAATTTATTTTTTGGACAAATAAAGAGAATAAATGGAATGGAATTATTATTATTGATTAATTAAATAAATGAGAGGAGCTAGAAGTGATGTACTGGTCATAAGAGTGTTTGTTAACCCACAAGGGGAAATGACAAATGGTGAAAGCTGCCTTGTGAGAAATCAAGTGATGCATGAAGTATCTTCCCCAAATTCAGGTCAAGACTCATTGTGGAGCATCAAAGAGTAGGTGGATCATAAATGACCAAGTCATAGGAAAAATACTACAAAATAGTATGTCCATTGAATAACCGGGAGGATTACCCTGGCTCGAGGTTTTGGTCTAAGAGTTGGTTGAGAGGAACTACATCTTTAGTTCTACTTTCGTGTCACTGATGACAGGTTCCTTATTAAATTCATCTTTTGTTTTAGTCATGATAATTACATTCTTAAAGTATATTATAATTCTGAGTGTTTTTATAAAGTTAGATTATGCTATGCCTTAAATAGTCTTCTTTTAACCTGTGTAATATTATTCTTGCTTTATACTTTGTTAGTAGTCAATTTTCATGTGCGTATAATTGATTTTCATATGCAAAGCAACAAAGAAATCGCAATTAATTTTCCTATAAAGTAAACAAAATATTTAATTTGTAAGCTATACAAATCTTCTACAAAAAGTCTTAATATTAAGTTAAATATCGATCAATCAATTTGTTATATTTTTCAAACAAATTTCAAACAGAATTAGAGAGTAGAGAGGCTTCTCTTCCAAGAATTTTATACAACAAGGTATAAATAAATAAATTAATTAAAGAATATAATAGCAACATCTATGAGTCGTAAGGCTTCCTATAGAGACTTCATCCCCTTTTTAGGAGACTGTCACATGATGGAGCCACACCATTCAGTATATGCAAACAAGTTAGCAATTTTAGTAACCAGAGATAGTTATGCAAACAAGTTAGCAATTTTTACACGACTTTAAGAACCTAAAAATAATAGGATAATGTGTTTTTTGTTCTCACCTGAGGAACATAGTATTAGAGGCGTGGGAGGAAGTGAACCCATGCTTCCGAAGCATGGAATTTTGATAGATTTTTTCAATATAGTTTAGAGGTATAGAGACTAACCGGTTAAAACAGTCAACAAATTCCAACCATGCAAAAAAAACATTTCTATTGATGATGAAAAACCTTAAAACCCAAAACCTTGTTATTCAAAATAGAGAAACAAAATGTTACCTTGAAATTTAAATTTTGACCTTAATGGGGAGGCCAACGAATGCTCTTAATTTATTCAATTAATGGAGTAGTCACCTCGTTAGTCCTCTGGCCTCACCTACCAACCAGAGTGATAAGATTGTTCTTTTAAAAATCAAATTTAAATTTTGGTTAAACACACACTTGGGGTCTAAAGTTTATCTTTAGAAAGATGTTATAAGAGTTGAGGGTTATTATCCTCCAAGTTCACCATTCGTGCTTCTTCCCTGAAGAAAACAAAAGTGACAAAGTCAGTCTTCTTTTGTTACCCACCCAAATTTCTTTTAAAGAGTTTTAAAGAATTAAATCTTTTCATTGCCCCTTCTTCCTGCTATCATTGTCGATTTTGGGAAGCTTCCTCATCCAACAATTGACCCATTTGACAATGCCAATTTAATTACTTTATATAACGAATCAAGTCCGAAAGTGCTGGAAAGTTGGAACAACCACATGGCTAAGTTACAGTGTTTTCCCAAAACTTGGCTTACGTATGCCATGGTAAATGACACATTTGTTTAGATGGAGCTCAAAAATAGCCACATGGCTAAGTTACAGTGTTGGCCCAAAACTTGGTTCGCGTATTCCATGGTAAAGGAACCATCTTTTCGGATGGAGCTCAAAAACAACCAGATGGCTAAGTTATAATGTTGGCCCAACAGTCGGATCACTTATGACATGGTAAACATTCAATGCTTGGTGAAGAATTCTGCAACTATGCAACATGCATCTGTTGTCCATCACTGCTCTGATATTTTCCATAAGGTTGGCAGTCTTTCCCATCCGAATATCTTTTTCAGATAGAGCTCTTTGGTGTTCAAAAACCGCCTAACATCTGCTTATCAGGTATAGTTATTATCTTTGCAATGGAATAACTTACATCGTCTTTTGGTTTTAAAGAAATATTTGCTAACCTTCATTTAACTCAACTTTCATCTATAGGTAGGGCCACCAAGGAAAATGGTCTTCGATTTAAGAGGTAAGTTATGGCTTAAGGCTACGGTTTTTTCCCCGTTCTAGTTCTTTAAAGGAGGCATTGCATATTTTCACAGCCGTGTTCTTAGTCTGTGATTATCGGTTGGCTCTTATTCTTCAATGATATTTGGCCATTGTGGGGAAAGATATCCGAACTTAGGGTTTAACTTCTCATGCTATTCCACATCTGCATTAGGTAATTTTATTTTGTTAAAATTTTCACAGTGTTTGAACACCTATCAGCATAATTCAAGTCATTTTGTAATTTTTAACCTCTTATAGTCGATTTTCTTTTTTATATTTATGCTACAATACTATACAAAGTCGTTCCCTCTAAAACTCTACGGAATTATGAAATAGCCATGGTTTCTTCCCCGGATTTTTATAATTTTGATCAGAATTATTTTTTCCTATAAAAACAAGCTACTATGCATATGTAAATGATTTGTTTTCTCAATCATTATCTTCAACTTAATGTTGAGGTTTTCACTCTACACAGTTTATCCTTGGTTAATAAGTTTCGACTTTGCTCAGTTAATTCTTGGTTATTATGCTTTGGCTCTATTCAGTTTATTCTTGGAATTTATGTTTCGGCTCTGTTCAATTTATCGACGGAGTTTGTGGAGACATAGAGAGGGTTTATTTTTAATTTTTTTTCATTTATTTTCACAGAAAAATACTTTTCAATTCATTGTATATTAAGAGCATTTGAATCATGTAATGGATAATATGTTAAAGAAGACCATTCGAATCATGTAATGGATAATATATTAAAGAAGAACATTCGAATCATGTAATGGATAATACATTCATATTTATCCTAAGTAGCTAGTCGATATTTTTCAGAGTTTCATGTATATAGTAGCCTAGTTAAGTTTAGCATACCTACAGGATGATAAATTTAAGCTCTTCGTGTAGGATGATAATTCATGCTCTTCGTGCAGGATGATAATTCTGAGCTCTTCATTGATCCAGGGGGTCATTCATCTTTAAAGATATACTGATCCAAGATAAAGAGGAAATGGTACAATGGTAGCCAGGTTTGGTAAAACTCAAGACTTCATCACCTTTGAAAATGGGGTCAATGCATTTCAAGATGTTT